>SJYO01016970.1:87775458-88101368 GCA_006410555.1 Capra ibex
GTCAGAAAATTATGTAATGATTACAAATTTTACAATCGAACTATACAAAAGAGTATAAGTCTAAGTCGTGTACTTAAAACTATTCAGTCGACTTTTAATTAAAATAAACGAATATCAGTAATAAGTAATCTATATAAAATATGAAGAGATAAGGTTAAAATGTAGTTTTAATATTGTATGACAAATTCATGTTATTTAAACCATGATTAATGTTTTTAATTATTACTAATTTTTTTTTAAATTATCAATATTGATTCAGTAAAAATATGGACCGTATTTTCAATCTGACGTAAGGACATTAGGGTAAGGAATATCTCTCGTAGACAATTGGTGGGGATACATAGTCGGAACGAAAAAGTACCTACCCGAGAACATACATAAGTAAAAATCCCCATCGTTTATTAAAACAGACTTAATTTACTTAAATAAATTAGTTTACTATTATATTTTTATTTTATAAACTCTCGGTATGATGATACTTTTTACATATTTGTAGAAAGTAATTTCATTATAATGGTAGACCGTTTATAATCACTTCGTAAGGCAATTTGATATTTATTAAAATTAAACCAAGAGTAAATAATTTATGTTTTTGTCCGTTAAAATATTAGACTTTGTCTAAAATATAAAAGAATTTTTTTACTAAGAGATTTTATATAGGAAAAAACATGTCAGTTTTACAATTGTAATAAATGTTTCTGAATTTATAAATTTTAAATAAAGATAGAAATCATTTAACTAGAAAAGTAAAAGCAGTTAATAAAAGTATGAAAGTTTTTCATTTGTGTAATTGTTTAAGATTTATTTACATTTTAAAATTAATTCAACCTTTAATTAAAAATTAATATGAAGAGGGGGAAAAAAAAGTGGATCATTTATACCCTTGAACGTCTTTATTTTGTAGTTAAAATGGACGAAAGTAAAGCGTAAGGTGTCTTGTAGTGAATTCCTTTTTCTCAAGGTAACGATTTTGCTGAAACTTTTCATCCTTCAACTCCAGAATCCTTTCACACATACACCATGTAGATTCAAATCTCGGGCCCAACATCGAGTCGGATGACAAACCGAATGACAACGACAACAACGATTCAGTTACCAATGTAATGTTCTCCTAATTGTTCATTTGAAACGTGTTATTAATTTCCAATTTCTAATGTCTTTTGAACTCCCATCTCTTCGAGACATGACGGGAACCGGCTCGGTCCCTCTTGATTGATTACTCGAACATAGTGTTGGACTTTTGCGGACCTTTCTCGTCCGGACACTTGGCGGACACTTGTCTCTACTTGTTCAATTGTTTAGAATGATATGATATTTTACAGAAGTCTATCTTAACTGGTCCTACACCCATGAGAAAACCCTTCTATTAACCCGTTATACATTTATTACGAAAAATTTTTAGCTGTGTGGAAATGAGTCGTTAAGTTAAACATTTGACTTAATTTTTTATTTAAATTCATAATTGACATGATAAACATCATTTTTTATTCCCTGTTAAATTGTTGTAATCTTACCAATTTATTTAATGTTGTTAGGTTTGTTCGTTTGTGTTATATAGGTAATTTTATTACAGAACATACATTCTATACAAATATCATGTAACACTTTTTTTAATGTTCCAAAATTTTAAGACGTAAGTTTTATAACTGAGTTTAAATATGGGTAAAGTTTCACGACTGTCACCAAAATAATCTTGTTACCTCGTTACCTGCTTAAAAGAAAAACGATAATACAGAGAAAAGATCAAAAATGAGTTTCTTTAGTACGTAAAGAATTGAAAAAATGTAAGTGTTTGTGAAAATATACGATCTTTCTATTAATGTTTTTAATTTCCCTGTTTACCCTTTTAGATTACTAGTTTCTGATTATATAAAAGATAAATTTCTTGAATAAAGTAAGTGTTCTTTTTGTGATTCTAAGATTATTATTTACTTGTTTTCTTATTAATTCTTTGACTTCGTACATTCTTTTTATCAGAGTTATTAGTTTATTCACGTTTTATTCTGTTGTACGAATAGGAAAATAATCTCACCTTTTCCGGGGGGAGGTTCATATGTTATAATTATTCATGCCTTTTTATCCGTAAGAATTTAGGGTAGTTTGGTAAATTAGGTTATCAAAAAGACGACCCTAAGGTCGGTTTTCTTTATTTCCTTATGAGACTTGATACTTTTGTTGAAAGTCACCTTCGACAGGTAGTGCTACAAGGAACATTTTCTTTTATTACCTTTATGTCATCTTGTAATAAACCCCTAAATTTATCATCTTCTTGAGTTTGTGACCTAGATAAAGTTTTTCTGAAATAGGTAAAACTATATCTTCCTATACGATCTTACATTCCGTACATCACTATACTCTTTGACCAGTGAGTCCGTCGGGTTGAGTTCGTTAGAGGGGTTTCAACCATATTCAGTATTCCTTGTGTAAGTTTTCCTGACGGTCTCAGATAAAAGACAATACTTTTATAGTGAGAGAAGTACCCTGTTTCCAATAAATGGTGGTTTTTCTCCTATAAAGTTTACACTTTTGATTTTTTTTCCAGTATTTTCTAGTTCTACTACTACTGGGTCTAGAAAAGGGTCTTCTCGACAACATGGTAAATAATAAAGTTACAGACGTCTACGATTTGGTGTTTGAGACCACGTAAGGACTGTAAGGATCTACGTCTCAGTGTGTCTAGAGTTTCTTTATTCTAAACATGTATAAATAAACAAGACGTACTACGAAAATCCGGTAAAAATTCTTTTATTTAGAATAAAGATAATCTTCTTGATCAATCTTTTTATCACTGAAACTTAAGGAAAACTTTATTCCGTCTTAATTTATTTTTAACTCTATTCTTAACTCTGTTAATTTACTCCATCAAGATACGATGTTAGTGTATCAATTCTTTTTAAGTATGTACCTCACTCGTGTTTTTATAATTGTCAAACAAGTGACTAAACAGTTGTGTATATTTAACTTGTGGATAATACATGATCCCGTAACACAAGTCACGACTCTCTGTTTCTAACATTTGTGTCACCAGATTTCGAATATAAGATCCTCTCTCTTTCTGGTTATTAGTCTATTCGTACGTATACCCTTACAACGAGGACGGTAGGTATTGAAAAAAGGGAGAAAAAGAAGACAAATGATAGTTGGTAAGAGTGCTTACGAGTGAAATTTTTAAAGTCAATTTTGTTTTTCTGACCTGAAAGGAGTGTAACATTCTGTTTAGTTAGTGTGTTTGACCAGTGATAAATAGTCCAAGTAAGTACAGGTTAAGTTTATAGATCCTTATTTTCTGTCTTACGATAATTAACTAATTCGACGTGTTTTTCCTAAGATCTCTAATCCTGTTCGTAAAAACAAAAGTAAACGTCTTATGTCGACAGCATGGAAAAGTTGACGGGACCACTAGAGTCAGGACCCGTCAATTGTCTCGACGGTAGTGGTTCAAACTTGTGTAATTCTGTTTTTTGGTCTTACTTTTGTGACTGTTGTAACCTGTACACTTATCATTAACATTAATTGGAAAAGATTTTCTTTTCCTAGACATTATCATGTATTATCCCATTGTCAAATTGAGTAGAAAAAAAAGAAAAATGAGTTTCGTATTTCGTCTCTGTTATGAAATATGGTCTAAATGTACGTTGAAATTTTTTTCAATTATATGTATAATTTGTACCTTTAAGTGGTCATTTTAGCATAAACAATAAAGGGGAGTTTGTATGGAATTGTAATAAAGAAATGAAGTTATATTTGTTCCAGGATGTTAGTCAGTAGACTGGGTCATTGAATGTAAAGACCTCGAACTGTAAAGTCAGTCAATACCTGTGTTCTTACTACAATGTTCTTATTACTTCATTGTGTAGACGTTTTTTCGACTGACGTGATAAAATGGTTGTCTCTTCAGGGATGTAGTAGACGGCACTACAGGTTGTACTCGTGGTTGTATTCATAGGGGGTCAGTGGGTGTTTCAACAGAACAGTCCTTCCAGGTCTTCGTAATAAAGGGATACATTGATTGTGTAGTCGTGACTACTTTATGTTTTCGTGGGTTCACGGGATTCTAGTAATGAAACCTTGTAAAGAACTTACATTTTAAAAGGATCCTATGTCTCTTTATGTTCAATTATTTTACTGTTTTTCTATTCTTTTTTCCAGGTGGAGAAGAACGTATGTTTCGGACTCAGTTTTGGAACATACTGTAGTATTTTAAATTATGTTATTTACAAGTTTTTCAAAGATTAAACCACACAATTTACGTCAAAGTTAATACAGTTATATGTATGTCGTATATACGGTTATATGTCTCTGATCAACCTTATGTAGGAGTAAATCCAAAGAGATCCTTTTATGTCATTCCTTCTAATTATAGATATTCTTCTTAGGTAGTATAAATTTTTAGTTATCAATTAATCATTTTACATAAAAGTCGTGTTTAATTTTAGTCATATGTAAAAGGAGTAGAGATCGTTGGTTTTCTCGGGAGTAACCTGTATTAATATCGAAAGAAAAGTTACACAATAGAACTTGTAATTGGATTTTTTATAGAAATTTTCACGAGACGTCCATAGTGAAGGAGAATTCCTTGGTATCTCCCTGTATTTCATTCTTTTTCGATGAGATTAGATTTCCTGATAAAGTTCGTTTTTATTAATCTCCTTAAGAAATATAGTGTTTACATTCTTCAAACCCTTCTCCTATCATATATTATTAATTTTAGTATATATGGAAAATGAAAAGTACGTTCTAACAAATTTTATCTTTGTTTTATATTAACATTTAGTAACTTCTTTTGTCAGTTCAGAAACGGGGATCTCAAGTGTCAGTTGTCTCTCTCTCTCTCTCCTTCCCTGTTTCCTCCTTCCTTTCTACCTTTTCTCCTTCCTTTTTCGTCCTTCCTTCCCTCCCTCCCTCCTTCCTTCCTCCGTCTTCCTTTCTTTTTTTACTCTCTTTTTCTTCTTACTTGATCTCTTTGTATAGTCGTCGGATAGTTTATAAAATAAAAAATTCTTCTTAGATTTCTCCTTCCTAAGACCACACGTACGTGTACCTTACCGAGTTCTAGATTTACTATGCTGTCTTAATGGTCGGTGATTTTCATGATTCGTGCTCCTCTTAATTCTCCGATGAGAATGGGTCCGTTGTTTGAAAATGATTCCGAAATTTTATGTGTTATATTAAAAGACACACAATTTTGAAAAATTTTTTGTCGTTGTCTCACAAAAGATCAAAACCGTAATTGATTGTGGTCTCAGTCCCTTATAAACATGAACCTTTCTCCTTTTTACCTAAACGAGCGCGAAGGAATTTGATACTCAATAAGTCCCAATCCTACCCATAAAAGTAAAAGTTCCGAAAAATAAGTTTCGTTTTTAATACTGAATTTTTGGGAGTTCCGACATAGTAGTCATTCGGTTCGTGTATATTATGGTATCTTTTGTGTATATTAAATAATCTACCTGAATTTTTAGTTGTGTTTAGTTAAAATCCGTGAACAACTCATGTCTGATACCCTTAAGAGATGGTTTCTTGTATTAAGGATCGTCCGTTCTGGTATTTCTAAGTTTGAAATCAAAAGTCTTGTTATGTGTTCCCGATCTGTTAACTATTCTATATAACGTATTAATTGGGTTGACATGGGACAATGTTAAAGAAGTATTAAGGTATGTGTTAAAATCTCAAAATATCTTCGTCAGTAAGAAATCGTAGGTTTCAAAAATTTAAGAAAGAAAGGAAATGAGGTGGTAAGGCCAGAATTTATAGTGTTTAAGAAACACCCTCGTACTACATCTTCATAATAAAAATATATTCGTCTTGAAATTTTTTAATAAAAGATATAATTTAGACGTAAATGTCACAGTTTTGTACTACCGACTATTAAGACTACAGAAAATTTCAAGTAAAGTTGTCCAAATCAAACATTACTATTCACAGAGTAATGATTAAGGAAATGTCAATTACAAATGGAGACAAGAAATTCATTCGTAGCCCCCCCTTTTACCCTACACCAAATACCAAAATTCCTACACCCCTACCGAAGTCCAATTTGTGATGTACATACTAAACCAAACAGTAGAAAGAGGAGTATAATAAACATGACTATAATAAAACCATTACCCTTCTCTTATGTGCATGTATTGTTAGGGAAAGTGTAGATTGATCGTCGAGTTCCTCGACCGTCAGATCCACGAAGAGAAGAAAGACTTAGATGAAAAGTTACACTCTTCGATTTCAATTCTTCATAATTTTACGATTTATGTCATATTAAATTTCCTGAAATGACGTCCGTAAATACACGACACGTGTGTCGTTCGGTCAAACACTACATGAGTTGTTGAGACTGTTATGAGAGATTATTCGTTTCACGTTTAGTTACTTAGTTCGGTCACCTCCTATCGTGTCCTGTTGTCTTGGTTGAATCTCCAATCGTCAAACCTCTTATTACCTATATCCATTTCAACTCTTATAGAGGTCCTGGTTGTCTTGTATAGAAACAACTACTCCTTTCCTCACGTCCCCTACGACTCGATATTCTTTCGGTTAGGGTTTCGTTCTTCAAGGTCTAATATGAACCTGTCACCGTCCCAAGTTTCAATTCAGTACGTTTTGGGCCGGAACTTTCTACCTAAGTAAAGTCCTATGTTGACCCGTTAACTCTCTTCTATTGGGGTCTCAAGTATCCATCAGACCCTACACGACGATAGGGGATATATGTTTCATCTTGTGTTGTCTATTTAAGGACTTTTCCGGACGTCTCTTTTGATCTTTCAACAGATGTCAAAGAGATAAATGTGTTTATATCTGTTTAAAACTCCAACAGACATGACATACACCAACGACATCAGTATCGTTCTTTACATTTCCCGGATTCTCTACCCTGTCAGCTTAGGGTGAAGATCCGTAGAATCACGATATGTGAGTCTGTTTTCTCGGTTCGTACGGAGTCCGTGACGGACGGAGACGAGCCCCGGGACGTGAGGGGACTAGGGTGACAGTGATGGATGGTCCGTGAAGGACTTCTGGTCTTTCGTCTTTGAAAAGATAAAGTACGGCACGAAGATTTTAGTGAAATTGATGGACGTAAATCGTTACGGTCTGTCGTCCACTTCGTGAAAAAATAAGAATTCCGTTTTACAGTATAAGGGATGGGTGAAAGGAGACGTAGGGTTTTGTGGTCGGAAGGTACATAAGAAACGGGTAGGTACTCCCGGTTTTTTCTGTCTTGACCTTTTAGAGTTTGCTCCTAGGAGTAATCTTACACATTCTATACGAAAGATGTGCGACGTACTGTTTTAATTTGTATAAATTTACGTAAATCGTTATACCAAGGAAAATAGTGCCACGACTCTCTTCAATGTGTTAAAATTTTTAATCATAGTTTGTATCCTATAAATTTAGGTCAGCGTACTCGTCTCCATACCTCGAAACAAGAAAAGTTTCAACTCGTATTATTAGGATATATTCTACAAACAAATTGGGTTTACGTCATATAATTTTTTGGTTTTTGTTACGGGAAACGAATTAAGGTGAATTTTTGATGTATATTTAACGGTTGTACTGATAAGTACTCCACGAGGTACAATAAGCCTTCATTATGACAATTTTACTAAAACTACATAAAAGTGTAATGTTTAATTTTTTTAAAAAGACGACATTAAGACCAAAATACGTGTTCATATTTCCATCGGATGTACCATGTACCCCAGTGTTTTCGCTGTCTGTGTTGAATCGCTGATTTTGTTGTTGTTATTTCCATGGGTAGAATAAAGATTACGAACCGGCCCTCCCATTCTATATTGGTTTTTTCGTACAAAATAGTTACACCACATTCTCATGTACGTAAGAGTGTTACGGTACAGTTAGTGATGTGGTTAACATTGTTCCATTCTATGCGAAATTTGTAGATTAATCCTAATTTAAAACCGGTTGTGGAACTACTGTTCCCTGCCTGACACGTCCATATGTCAACTTGACTACACCGTCGTTAGGTTCCTTGATTTAATATTAATGAGTTTAACTTTCCGTTTTTCCTATTTTCCACACCTAAACGACCCAATGACATGTCTCATAAACAAAGACTACTGTGTCGTTGTAGATGTTTTATCTAAACCCAAAAATTATATGTTCGTTAAGGAATATCACTAAACTTTTTCATACTCCTGTATACTTGTTGATTTCAATCATTAAATCCTAAATGAAAAATTTTCCTTCAACTGTTTATAATTTCACAATACGAACGTAAAACTTATATTATATTTTCTTTTGTATTGTATATTAAAATTTGTGACTAGAGGGTACGGACTGAACCTAAATATATTACTCATAAAATATCTTTCCTTAAAAGGCTCAAAACAGTTATTAAGATCATACATGATAAATAGTAGTTTTAGAAACTTTAAATTTTCCGACCATAATTTTCATTAAAAAAAGGGAACTTATAAGAATTCGTGCAGTCAAAACGTGATCAGTAGTCTAAAAGTCCCGTACTTTCTATATGGTTGTATCATGGGTTCTTATACAAAATTGTATAAATCCTATTCAAACGAATGTCAATGTTGACTTTATGGAATGTAAAAGTCTACGTCTTTTTTCTTTATAGGTTCATTTGTATTTTTCAAACCCCCGATTTAATGAAGAATTATTTTTATTATGTAATACAACTAGTTAAAAATTTGGTTTAAGAATTTTCGTAATCTTTTTTAAGCATAAAACATTGACAGTTTGTTATGTAAGTGCACCACATTCTACTATTTTCTTTTGAATCTGTGTTTATTTTGGAGTTAAAGTTGAGGATTCTATTCTTTAGTCTTTAAAAATTTAATTCTTTAATAGAAGTGACGAATGTTTTATACGAAGTGGAAAGTAGAGTTTAAGTGAAATTTACGAACTGTATATTAAACCATAGATTCTTCTAACATCGATTTAATAAACTGTTACAAATACCGCACTATGAAGAGAACCATCTGCATAAAGTGTGTTGTCAAAGGTTAATTGTGACTTTTTTTAGTGAAATATTAAAATTAGTGTTAATTACTAACCGGTTAATTACCTAATTGTTAGGTGAGTCATTTGAATCTACCGTATTCCAGGTTATTTCCCTCGTTAGACTATTGACGAGTCACACGATAAGGCAGGTGGTCATTATGATTCAGTTCTTATACTGTCTATGAGGTGAGTCGATCCAATGTCGAAAGGTGCATACACTAAACGAGTCATTTTCTAATCCCTGTGTGACACTTCGAAAAGGAAAGAAAAGAAAAATTTCTCACCGAGTTACTAGACCCCACCCAATCATATTATGTCTCTTGTGTCCCCTTCATATTTTGCCGTGAGTGGTAGTCACGGTCATGAGGAGGGTAATACAAACATTGATTCCCATAATCAAAAACACAATAAACGAAAAGAAATTCTTGTATTTAGTTTCGGTAATTGAGCTTGAACTCCATATATGTGTTATGTATGTGTTGGAATAGGTTTTATGAAAAGTATCAATGTAAAATTTTATAACCTTTGACTCATAGACACGACTAAACGTAAAACTGAATTACCTTGTCCTTCTCTTGTTGTAAGTGGATCCCTCCCAATATGACTATTATTTCGAGACTTTCAATTTTTACAGAAGGAGACGGAAACATGAATGGTGTCCGATGTGTTACAGGACTCTCCTAAGTAATACTCTTTTTACAGTTAGTGTCGAAATTCTGGAACGAAACCTTCCTTGATTACTCTTTCGTCTAACTTTCCACTTTGAAGTAGACACAAAAGTTTATTCACCAGAATTAAAAAGAAGAATATCTTTTTCAAATTTACAAATTTAGTCAAATAATATTTATATAGATTTGGTAATTAAAAACGTCGAAAGTCCATTTCAGGTCGTGAAGTAAATGTGTTTCAGATACTCTTCTCCAGTCGTCTCTAGTAGATTAGAATTCAGCACTGTAGTAGGTAAGTTCAGGAACCGTATTAGATATTTCTTTTATTTTATAGAACTAGTTTAAGGGTTGATTTTTCGATATTCTCGTTTAATTTTCTTCTGTGGTAAAGAATAGATAGATTTGTTGTTTCTAATCTTTTTAGTCGTTATAAGTTACACCCGCGATATGAAGGTATGACACGTTGGTATGTAAAAACCAAGACGATACAGAGATCACGTATCTTATGACGGACTATGTATTCTCTTCGAGTTGTCACTTACGAGTATCTTTCATTAAGTCATTCTTCATAGTTTTTACGAATTTTATGGTTGTGAGATGGGAAAAAAGATGAAAATCTTATATAGGATTTTTTCTATTTCTGCACAAATACACAATAATTATCCCTTATCATTTAAAAATTATCCTTTATCATTTTAGATCTACAGACCGTTTTCTCTTTTTGAAATTGTTTAATACCTTGTATTTACTACATAATTTTTTAAGGAAAGTTTCTGACAAAATGTTATACTGTTTTACGAGTGTTATATTTACTTCATCTTTACCGTCCTATAAATTATATGTCATCGATAATTTTGTTTCATACGTACATCATAAACACTGTAGATATGTAGTTTTTTTTAGACTTCCTTTATTTTAGAGCATAATGATTGTGGTCAGTAGTAACTTGTTACCCATTAACTCGTATTAGGTTTTATGTCTTTCTCTATAATACCATTTTCTTAGATTTACAAATAAATCGTTCTCCCTTTATATTGTTTTACTTCCTGACAATACTTGGTAGTTAGTTGTAGATACTCCTCCAAAATGTCTATACTCTTTGTTACGATGGTGTAATCATAAATTTTTCGGTCTTGAGTCTAAACACACGGATTCAAATTTTTACATTTCTGTTATCTTTATCTTCCTTTTCTCCCGTTACTTCATTTATTTGTTAACAAAACCATATCCGGGTATGAAAAAGGGATAATTAAACAATGGAAAGTTGATAAGTGTCCTTTACTATGTTATTGTTCTACTCATTTAATTAGTTAAGATGTGACAATTTCCATGTCCTCAATGAATTCTCGTTTGATCTCTGAAATGATTCGTGAATGATAGGTAATAGATTTGAAGTGTCATGATCCTGGTCTTGGGAAGGGTATAATGTCTCCCTCGGACTGAATCTGTCCACTCGTTTACTGTCCAGCCTCAGTTTTACAGTGGTTATGATTTTGGTTCTGATTCCACCAGTCTAATGTGTCCTTTGTTGTAAAGGGGATTTGGTTTGTAAAGGTAAACGATTGAGGACGTTTACCTTCTGGTGTATTTGGGTTTCGACTTTTCTACCGTAGTAGACGACTACAGGGGGAAATTTTTATTTTGACGGCCTTGAGTTTTATTTCCCCCCACTACCCACATAGTGTGACACTTACATGAATTTCGGGTACATAACATGTGAATTTTTGCCAATTTAATGGTCAAAATATAATATATATAAAACGGTGTTTTTAATTAAATTATTCATTGCAAGAATTGTGTAATTTTGACGGTCTTAAGTATACATAGGATTGATTACTATATAAAAGTTGTGTTAATGAGTTTTATATGTTCAATTTAGAAAATAGTCAGGATCTAGTGAATAGAAACAACAGTCTAAATCATAATATTAGTCACGAAAACGAAATTCTGAAAAGTATTTCTATTATGTTTATTTCTATATGGCCATAGATATATACATAGGATATACATATATACATATAGTTGATAAATTGTTTCTTGATACATCTTCTATAAAAATGAATTTACTCATACACCTATCAGCCATAATAGACTAAAAAAAAAAAAATTACTTGTCTAAACAAAAAAACTCCAAGATTATTGATGCGAGAAAGTTTACGGATATTAGTCCATTGCCATGGAAGATAAAGTGATTCTAAACCGAAGTAGAGGTTAAATCAAGAATTTAAACCACCACCCCAAGAAGTCCACAATCTTTTCCCGTCTTCGAACTGCGTATCTACACTTAAATGGACGTCACAGTCTTTAAGGGAAGGAAAATTCCGGTGTCTCTTCCCATTTGGTTTATGACTTAATAACTGTGATAGATCGATACGGAGTATATTGTAACATACAAGATATAGAATGGATATTGTTACGACTGTTCGAGACGGACGAACTTTAGGAAAGTGGGGACCCGGAATCCGATCCCGTTTTAAGCTGACGTCCGTGGTGGGAAGGGAGGTCCCGGTTCCTGAGAAGACGGTCGAGAGAGGTTAAGAGTGAGAAAACAAAAAACTTCACGTCCTTGAAGGAAAACCGTTGTGACAATCGTATAGACATTTGATCAGGGAGTGCGTTTAGAAGATAAAGTCGAAAAAATTCGTATTCTGTACTTAAATTTTGTTGACCAGATGTCCTGACAATCCTTAGTTACTATGTGAAATATCTTTCGTGTGTCCCGTGTCCTGTACGAGTCGTTCACGGTCAAAGAAAGAATCTTACATTCAGAGTTGTTGTCACGTCCTTGATGAAGGACTGAACGTACCTACCACAGCATGTAGAGAGGGAGTGTTTCAAGACATGTACCATTGGAATTTATAAACTAAAAATTTTCTTTATGTACAAAATTTCGATTTATGTACAGTAAGTACTTCTTCTGTAGAATGGGGAGCGGTCATTCTCGTGTCGTACGGACCTACACGGTGACCACTAGAAATTATCTTCAATCAAAGTTTTTGACCCTCTAAAGACGATGTCAGTACGTAGGAAATTGTAGAACAAACAATCGTTTTTAGTCGTTAGGTCGAAAGGAATCCAGGATGTTTTCGTTTGTTTTGACATTTCCAGTCAAGTAAAAAAAGTTATGAAAGGTTGAAGTGTCTAATATATACTATTAGACACATTGGATTTAACAGAGTTGATGAAATGTATTTTCATAGAGTATCGAGAATACTACCTTTCATTTGTAGTTTGACTTGTGTAAATTCAATAGTTAGATATGAACGTACATAAATGTATAAAGAATGTCAGGATCTAATGTAAAAATACCATGATACACGAGATAAATTGTCAGTGTAGAAGGTTAAATTATACACAGATTGGTAAGGGGGTCCTAAGGGTTCACCGAGTTACCATTTCTTAGATGGAGGATTACGTCCTCTGTCTCCAAACTAGGGACCCAGTCCTTCTAGGGGACCTCTCCTTTACCATTAGATGAAGTCATAAGAACGGACCCTTTAGGGTACCTGTCTCCTCGGACTACCCGATTCAGGTGCCCCAACATTTCTCAGTCTACACTGAATTGATTTGTTATTGGTGGAGTTGGGATTAATGAGAAATCGCACCGTGAGTTTCTCGAAAAGTTTTAAGAACGGGTTGGATATGAAATCAATCTCGAAGGAACCATTTGGATTCCTCTCAATATCTGAAGAGGGAGTACTTTTACATACATACATATATATGGGTTTTTTCAAAAACATGTTAAAATCCCACAGTATCTATAGGATTTCAGGTAAGCACTTATGACCCGATTCTTTGGTACTACCTAGGTGAGTTGATCACCTGACTTGAGAGTATTTTGAGACGGATATATAAAATTCTCTATGTCTCTTTTGATTCCAAAACCACGATACAGACGTTCACAAGGGTCGAGACAACTTACGGTAGAAGAAAAGTCCCTAGAGTCACTCTTATAAAACCAAAGTTAGTATACAAAGACACAAACTTCGTTCTCAGAAGTCATCTAAATTTGTCTGACAAGGTGTAATAAAATGAGAACGATCTTCTCTCAGAGATACCGAAAAGTAAGAAAGACTTCATTTATTTGTTGTCTTCATCATTTAAAGAATGAGCCAATTTTGCTCAAGACGACATACGAAATGTATTTGTGACCTCTGACTGAATCAATGTCGCGGGAGACGTCCTGCCGTGATGTCATGATGTCTGTTCCTGTCTCAATGGACTTATTGAACCAGTCTTTTCCCTATGAGATCTTGCTCCCAGGGTTTGGAGACCTTGGATTGCGGACTACTAGACTCTACCTCAACTACATTATTATTGTCTTTATTTTCACGTGTTATTTACATTACACGAAGTTAGTAGTCCTTTGGTAGAGAAAGGGGAGGTGCCCTGACACCCTTTTAACAGAAGGTGTTTTAATCAGGGACCACGATTTTTCCAGTCCCTGGTGACGAGACTTTTGTAATTCAAGATTCTCAAGGATAAATAACGACACACTGAGTCCCTCGAGTTTGGGTACGAGACACTGTTGGATCTTTCCACCCTACCCCACCCTCTAAGTTCTCCCTCCCTTGTATATATATGGACACCAACCAAGTACGACTATATACCGTCTTTGGTTGTGTCATAATATTTCGTTAATAGGAAGTTTATTTTTATTTAATTTTTTTTTTTTGAAGGGGAGGGGGTTCTCTCAAGGTTAAGTTAAACAAAGCGGATATTAAGTCTAGTGGACGGATGGATATATTCCGTTTTTCAACTTCCCTACTGGATATTGATCACGAGTATACGTAATAGTTCATATACCCAAAAAAAGAGACTAGGATTAACCTTTTACCTTGTCAATAGTTATCAACTATATACCGACTTAGTGACTCATCTACCTGAAAGGTACCCTAAATTAAGGATAGAAGGATAGCAAATCCAAAGTGATAGAGAAGAACGGTCGTACACAACGTTAGAAATATATCCAGTACGGTCCATTACGACCGTACAAGTTCCTTGTTTGAAATCTTTATAGACTGTTGTCTTTATAAACCGTGTTCAATCCTGTGTATCGAATACGATAAATATTCATTGGATATAAGTAGTGAAAATCATTGTTTTAATAAACCTCTCCGGGCATCTGACTTTTAACCTTTTGGATTCTTTGTCTTGGTCCATGACGTTATAGATTTTTTTTTCTTTTTTTGGGTATAACTTACATTGAAAAGATCTATAATTTCCGAGTTTAAAATAAATTCCAAGAACTAAAAGAAGATTTCGAGACAGTAGATTTAAATTTATAAAACCTTTTCTCCTTTTAATTCAGAAGGAAATGAAAAAGAATTTTATTGGAGTGTTGTTACGTAATACGATTATCATCTTTTCTCTATGTGACCTAATTCCGACAATTGAATTGTTCTCCAGTTTCATGTTCTATTTCTCACCGTTAGAAAACGTGTAGTGGGTAAAATTTGTCAAACTTTTTCAAGACGAGGTATGGTGTCTGAAGACAAGAATTTGCTCAGATTTTTATCAAAAATCAAATCAGTTCCTTTACTTATCCTCGTGTGTGTCTGTATAAATGAATAATCGTAACAGATATACGGTATATATCAACAGTTAAACAAAGAGTTCGAGGTAAACATTTCTATTAATGATCTTCAACTCAGTAAGACTTATTTTAAGTAGATAAGAAAGTAGAAACCTTAAAAAAATTTTTAAGTACTCAAAGTTGCAAAAACACGAAGTAAATTCTACTTCGAAATTTACATAAATTTACGACATCAAGACATGAAGCACTATGTGTCTTAGTAATGACCACTACTATTCTTCTGACAACAAATAACACCATACGTACTTCGTGCACTGACTGGGTACAACGTTAAACAAAAAGTAAGTGTTTAATAGGAACTCGACCTTCGAGGAGGGGTCTTGAGACGGATAACCGAGAAGGACTGGGATTATTCATTGAATTGAGATCAAGGGTTGAAGTGGACATTAAAGAAAGAAAAGACAATTAGAGTAGGGGAGAAAGTGAAAGGTCGATCCGAGATAAAGACTGAAAATGATAAAAAGGATCACTTCTCGGACTTACTACACTTACGAATTTAATTTTTCGAGTGGTTCAGTGTAGTTGATGACCCGGAGTCACAATATTAGGTATCTTCTGCTCCAATTAACTAGACACGTTCAATTGTTGAGTTGAGTACTTTAAGTTGCTGAGACAATCTCGGGATGAGAGACCTGAAAAATATTATGACTACAGGATGTATAACCGGGTAATCCCATTCTTAGTTTATCCCTCCGATGGACAATTGTCTCATTTTTTATATCAGTTCTCTGTTTATGCAAAACGCAGAATTAAAAGAAAAAGATTTCAGAATTACTTTGTTGTTATCTTATTGAGAAACCATTTTTGACTTCTTACTACGTAACAACATTTTACGTTTCCCTTTTAAAATTTTTAGGAATCGGGCACGGAGAAAATGACAAATGAGAAAGAGTTTGATCTTAACTTTTAACAATTTATGTAAATGTTTCCGTTCTACTTAAAAAAATTTTTTTAAGGTTTCCTAAATTGTCGACGATCTTAGTCAAGTTTTACCGTAAAACCATCCATACTGGTGGTATTCGTTTTGTCCTTGAAGTTAAATGTATTGATGAAGTGGTTCAAAGGAATGTACACTTTGTATGGTTTTAAGAATTACTTTTAGTGTTTTCCTTTTGTAACTTAGTTTTAATTTTGATTATTTTTGAAGTAATGTTTCTATAGGGTCAAAGGAATTCGAAATAATTTTAAGGTGGGTTTATTTTTAATATGTTGTGTAAATTCATAAATGATGAGATAATGGTGGAAGTTCAACTCTTTCATTGTAGACACTATTTTCCGTTCTCTTTTATTAGTCTACGGTGATGACAACCGGAAGGAATACGTACCCAAGACGTCAGTGTCTAAGTCACTTGGAGTTCAACTTCTATGAGTCCCTTTTTTTAAGGTCTCAAGTTTTTCGTTTTGAACCCTTTTTATGTTTTGAACCTAAACGACGTATAAAAGCATCGTAAATGTGACATGATCTGTAATATTCGTTAGATGTCTCCTGTTTCATATGTCCTCCTACATGTATTCAATATACGTTTATGACATGGTAAAATATGTTCCTTGAACTTGTAAAAACCTAAAACCATGGGTGCCCGTAGGATCTTGGTTTTGAGACGATTGTGTCTCCATGTCAATGATAATAGTAATGGCTGAGATAATAAGTCAGGTAAATTAAGAGTTTAATACAATTGTCAATACAAAGAGTTCCTGATTCTTTTACACCGATATATCAAAATAAGTCAACTCCCTTTTGATAGTCTCTGATTTCCCGTTGTTTAAATTCATAATCAGTCTATTGACTCAATATTAGTCTTGAACGACACACAGAATCTTTATTCTGCGACATTTCAGAATTGCTATTAGGAGACATACTAATTAGATAAATTTTACTTTTTACTTTCGGTGAAATCTAGAAAAACAGGTCCTTTTGAAGATTTGGTTTAAATAGGTTCTATTTACCTCAATTTTTAGATGTTGAGTGAGGTGTTAGAAAGATGACGAAGGTCTATGTGAAGGTTTAACGTTTCACAGTTTTAATGTTTGAGTCGTCTATTCATCAAAAAAGGCTTTTAGACTTTATCGTAGGGGTACTCTTTTACCTTTCATTTTTACACTATCTTTATAGGGGGGTTGTGTGTAGATTACGGTCTTGGGATGAATGGAGTACCCGATTGTAAAATATCTCAAGAAGAGATCAATGTCTTTAGGAAAGAGACAGACATGACAGGTGTTGTTGATAATGTTTGATTTTATTAATATTTTTTTCAGTAATCACTAATGTATTAAACGATAGACATTTTAAATAGTTCAGAAATAAACTAAATGTCAGATTGTTGATAGTTCTTTAATCTTGGAATACCATATGTAATAACTTTTGGTCTCTATAGGTGATATGTAACACTTCGGATTTCCAGATTAGAAATTAAGTTTGTATAAATGACTAAAAATTCTTTTTTATTTTCTGTTATACTACAGTAGTAAGATAATCTTATAAGACGATTATTTGATTCGTTTTATATTGTAAACAAAAGATTTAATCATAGTTAAGATATAGAATTAATTATAGATCATAGAAATAAAATAAACGTGACATTCAGGTATTCTGTTTTTATACCGGGTTTTAAATTCAATGAAGATCTGTCTATGATAAATAATTACAGTTAAATTTTTAGATTTTCCCGTCCATATACTCTTATTTCATTATGCTCTCAATTAAAAGTTTTTTTTTTTTTTTGTTGTTTAAGTTTCTTATTTAAACATAGATTTTGGTATGAGAGAAGGAATACATTCACCAGGGACGATGACGTTCGTGTTGAGAAAGGACTTGACTACTACTCTGGTCGTAGTCTTCTACGTTTCTGAGTATTTCCTCGACACGTCCTGTCTCGATGTCACCGGGGGAGGAAGTTGAGGTACTCGTGGTTTTCCGTGGTCCCTTTGTCCTTCTCCGTATCAGTGAAATACTACCGTGACCGATACAGGTTCAATTAAAACTGACGGATAATAATCATACGTGATATATAACAAATCTTGATCGAAAAGTAAAGGTTTGTTTGGTGAATTAAGAGTCCTAGAAAAGAAAGAAGTCTAAAGTAGTTGGTGTTACGCCTACCTATTCTCTTGACGATGGACTGGAGAAGAGAGTAACTCTCAAATGACTATACACCAATATAACGAGACGAGATTCTGTACAGGAAGAGATTTGGAGAATTGTTTCGATAACTAAAAGTTCTTCAACCGTACTTAAATATTATGTACGTCGTAAAATATACCCTTATGATTAGTATATTTATGAGGAGAAAGAGGTTTTCTGTATTAGTTTAAGAATTGTCTCACAATCCCTTAGCCCAGTAATCTCTATAAATTATCACGGAGTCACTATGGTATAAGTAGGTATATATGTTAACCTCTGAATGATTGAATATTGGTCGTGATGTTTTTGTTTACAGTGTCGGAAATTAGAATGTTCCAGATATCTCCGTTCGAGAGTTTACAGTCTTTAAAGGAGAACCGTTTATTATACATTTACTTTGTATACTGATATAGATTTGACAAAATATTATTTTTTCTCAAGAAATTATTTTCTTTTATGTGTCATTTTAAAACTTATTCCTAAGTTTGATGGTCTCAGGAGAGTAAATTGAGCCTAAAGGAGATATGTCTGTGTTCATTTATCATGCTCTTTTTACTTCAACGTTTGACACTTTACCTCAAGAAATCTTTTTGTTAATAAATTCTGTTCGAGACTCTAGTCATATTTTAGTCTGATTAGTTAGTGGTTAAGAAGAATGTCTCCAAGTCACTCTTACCTATATGTCTTGTTACTGGGACTTTCTCCCTTAATTTCTAAGGTAATACAAATTTCAGATGAATATAAGTGTAATTGTATGACACTATAAAGTTTTTCTATTGAAATTCTCAAGTATAGATCTTTCACAAAGGGTTCATAATATAAATGTTTTCTGAATCATATAATTCTTTGTATGGAGGCACAATCATATTATTCACAAGGTCCTTCTTGCTTCTCTAAGAACCGGTGGTTATAGGGTGTAATCTTTTGCACATAATAATTAGTGATAGAGAAGATGTAATGAAGGATAACAACCCCTGCATACATGTTGAAGTAAGTATCTTGACCCCTTTTTCAAGTTTATATAGTGTTAATCGTTTTTTTGATCTGACAAACTTATAAAAAATTGATTCCCTATTTAGTCGTATTGGAGGAAAATATAAAATATGGGTTTATAGGGGAAAGGTGATCCAAATAATTCTCACTTGTTTTCCAAGTGATGACATATATATCGTGTCCCTTGAGATCAACCACGAGACACCACTGGATTTACCCTTTCTTTAGGTTTTTCTCCTCTATACATAAATACATACCGACTAAGTGAAACGACTCCTCGACTTTGACTGTATGGTCACATTTCGTTGACATGAGGTTTATTTTTTTTATTTATTTATTTTGTCCTATGATGTATAATGTGTATATAATGTGTGCGGATCCTAAAGGGTCCACCAAATCACCATTTCTTAGACGGACGGTTACGTCCTCTGCGTCCGAACTAGGGACTCATCCCTTCTAAGAGACCTCTTCTTAAGAGATCTTAAGAGCGGACTCTTTAGGGTACTTGGCTCCTCGGATCTTCTTATGGCAGGTGACCCAGTGTTTTCTCAGCCGGTATTGAATCGCTGATTTGTTGTCATTGTTGTGTGTATTTATTTAATACAAGTCTTCTTATGATTGTTTATGTGTGTGACCTGAGAGACACAACTTTTTTGATATAAGGACCTTAGTGTCTATACTTGGTAGGGATTATTCTACGTGAGAAACCATTTTAAACTTTATGTAGTGATAGTACACAACATATTTTTGTTATTTCGAGAAACTTTGAAGTTTTTTTTTTTTTTCTCACTTACTTCTCAAGTTTTGTCTGAACCTTGATCCATCACCTGATCGACCTTGTGAGTCATCAAAGTAAGGTTCTTTGCTGTCTTTGTTTATAAACAAACGAGAGATGTTCGTTTGTTGACTTGGTGTGCGAGTTGCAGAATATGTCAAGATCGACAGATCTTCGTCAACGAATTTAACCCGAGGACCAAGTACCGGTTGGACGAAAGAATGTCTCATTCCACCTAAGGTATGTTAAAACATGACGAAAACGATTAATTCATAGTGAGTCCGTCTTTTTCATTGATATTTGTTTTTCTATGTTAAAAAATCCATCAATCATGAATGTTAACCATTTCCTACCATCAAAAAGGACGTAATAGGTCGGGTTGTTACTATTGAAACACGAGACCCCCCTTTTTTGTTTGTTTGTCACTAAATAATTAATTTTTAAAAGGGTAAAGTAGATGAGAAATGTTGGTACCATATTAAGCCACATACCGTAAAATAAGGAAGAACATTGACTTTTCTTGTAGTGTCGTTGTCCTCTTAATACGATAACCAGATTGGGGAGTAAGATGTAACTCCAAAGTGGACAGATCCTTCGGTCTTCAAGGCGTAAGAAAGGTGAGGAACCTTCGGCTGAGAGTCAGTTGATAGGGTTTGGTTCGTGTTGTTAAATACATTCTGAATTGCACAATTACAAAGTGTGACCTGATTCAATGAATTCAAGATTAATACTTAAATTCCGTAATTACCCCATACATGTCCACTCTACCCACTTACCGTCCCTCTTTTTCCCGTCGGAAAATTTCGACGACAGTCCGTAGAGATCCATAGACTCGTGTACACTTGGTGTCCCAGGAAGATTGGTTTAAATTCCTGGATACCGATACCGCCGTCACTGAGGGACGGGGGAACGGAAGATGTCGTAGTGAAAAAGGTTGAAAAAGAAGGAGAGAACTAACTAAAAAAGGTGGTTGAGGAAAAGGAACCCGGGAGGAAGTTTGTGAGTACGACAGAAGAACGTAAGGAAAGTGTAAAATCGTTCCATAGAACCCCGGGTAGATAACGGTAGGTCAGATTTGTGTTGAAGGTTTCTGTCGTCATGTACCTCCTTCGATTAGAGCTTTCTACCAGAGACCTATAAGTACGGGGGAATTTAGGACCGACCAGGATACTGAACGAAAATTGGTTGTTTTACGTCTTCACTGACACACTGAAGGTGTGGACCTAGTAGAGTGTGGAACGTCAACGACGGGTCGAGAACCTGTTGAGGGGGACCTCATTCGGTCTATGGTCCGTTGTTCAGGCTGATGGGGTTCTAACGACATGTGTACACTCCTTCGGGCCCTCTGCCTGTCAACGGGAGTCGACAAGATTGGTAAGGTCGACTCTGCGGTCTGTGTGTTTCTTCGGGGGAACCTATACGTCGGTCCACCTCGGCCTCTACTGAGGTCAACATCGACGGTAGGTTGACATTAGTTTACTCGGGGTTCGGTCTTGAAGGATCGACTCGAATCACTCGAGTATCCCGGTACTCTCTGTCGTTATTTATTAAGGAAATTCAGTAGTTTAAATGTTCTTAACCGAACAATGTGTCGTTGTCTATTGTCTTCGTTCTACCCTTTTGTGTACACCACCATACTGCGACTCGTTTACTGAATCAGGAGATTGGGATTCGAAGGAGTGACATTTTGTCCCTCCCTGTTACGATAGAAAGTCCCAATATAATCATTCTGTCGTGAGCCCGTCTCGGGTGATGGTTCTTTCTGTCAAGGATTAGGTGCAAGGGTATAGAAAGGGTTCGAGGTTAGAATCACCTATCTCTGTCACAGGGAGTTGTGTAGGGGTTTGGGTTAAAAGTTTGGAGAAGGACTAAGATAGAATGAAATAAACGAATGACCATAATGGTACTAAAGTCGAAACCTCAGGGAGTTGGAGTTGTAGATTAAACAGTGATTCAAGATAAGAGGGAGTTTTTATATAAGACCTGGATGAAGGAGGGGTGACAGGATCGACGTCAGGAGGAGTAGAGAATGACATGAATGGACCTGATAGAGGTTAGGTAGAAGGACAACAAAGAACTCATTAAGAAGATATGATATTTCGACTATTACGGTGTGAGAATAAATTTACTACCGAGAGGTGAAACTGTCCTTTTGTTTTATGTTCAAGATTCGGAACATATGTTTCGGTCAGGGTTTACTCATACGAAGTCGAAATAGGGAGTGGCACTGGTCGTCCGTAGATTCGACCTCAAGTTCAACAAGAAGGATGTGTTCGACTGTGGATGTAGGTGTCGTTTGTGAAGAGATGAAGATGAGTACCACAAACGGACACGACCTTAATAGCAGAGGTTAAGAGGTAAAGTTCTTAAGGATGATTAGAAATTCCATATCGCAGGGTTCTTTTTAGTGAAAGAGGACGAGAAGACGGTGTGGAGATTGTCTCGTGAATATTACTAAATGTGCTTGTGATTAGTAGAGTCAAATTACTCCGTGGGACGTTCCCATGAAGGATCATTGACGTTGAAAAGACCATATTATTTACGACTTAATTATAAGTAAGATATTTATTCTTTACAATTCCTATTTCCTCGAGAAGTTCTCTTTCGAAAACGTCAGTCCACCATCTACAAAAAGTTTGTGTTGTAAATGGTAATTCTCCTTAAGGATTACACTATATCCATGAAGGACAATGTGTTTTTATACTTCTAGTTCATTTGTCTTTTTTTTTTAACAAAATTTATTATATGCAATCGTCCGGTCACGAAAGAAAAAATCCAACGTGTCGTACACCCTAGAAACAAGTGGTTAGTCCCTCGAACGTGGGGAACGTCACCTCCGTGTCAGTATCGGGGACCCGGTGGTCCCTTCGGGGTCTTTCAAAGTTATTTTAGTCAAAACAGGTCAGTGAACATAGAAACTTCTCGTCCGTCGAATTTTGGTGATCGTAGGATTTCACTGCACTGGTACGAGGGGGTTTTGTTCAAGAATTTTCAGTGAATTTTTTACGTCCCGGGTCAGATAAAGTAGAAATCTCTACTGATCCCAGCGTTTCTCAGCCTGTGCTGACTCGCTGACTTGACTTGACTTGACTCCCACTTCCTTGACTCTTTTACTCTTGATGGACTGTTCCCGTCAAAGAGGGATTCCTTTTCATGTCCCACTGACCTAATTTTAGTCTTCGTACCCGAAGGAGTTTCTCTCACAATTTTTCCGTCACCGTTTAGGTAGAAGTGTCCTTCGCGTGTGGACTTGTCCCCGTCTAATGATTCAGGAACCTCGTCCCCTTGGAAATATGGACCCTCCAAAAATTTACCGTACCGTTAAAACGGACTGAGATATAAAAAGATATAGGAGTTTGACTCGTGAAGGGGACACTACTGTCTATAGAAAAAGTCAAGATCATTATGATCGTTGATATTTTTGTAAAATTATATTCGTCTTAAGTGTACCCGATAAGAGACTGGAGGCTGAAATCAAAGGGTGAACTTATCTTATGGTCAAAAATTATTATATTAAGTATTTTGTAGTCGAATAAAAATTCAAAGTCCTTACAATAAAACAATTGGAGAAACATAATCGACGTCGTGATTTAAATCTGTCTGAACGGTCATGAGTCCTTCTTTTATGTTAATGGGGCTGGTTACTCTCTTTACCATGAGATTTTTATCATGCTTTAATTATCCCCGTTTTGGTTATGTTTAAATCCGTTCCTAGATATGTATTGATGTGTCATTGATTTTTTACACACACAAATATTTAGAATGTGACTCTCTAGTGTTTATGTTATCGTAATAGAGACCGTTCCAGGAACCAGGGATTTCCACCAATTTGTGAATGAGATTGGTACGACGGTAAAAAGTTTTATAAGACGTTAAAAGAGAACGTTAACGAAAGTCTCGGACTCTGTGTGACAAAACTTGTGAGGGTTACCAGCGACAAATTGGGGACTTCTACTCAGACTAAAATTTTCCCCTCCCCTCAGTACACCATAGTAGAGTCAGTATTCCATTTTTCGTCAATTCTACTCACAATGGAAAAGTAATAATTTACTCCACACTAGGGATTTACTATTAAAATTTTATACGGAGATTTTTTTAAGATTTTCATCAAAGTTTTCCATAAACTTTTTCATCAGTCGTCTTTTGACCGGAGGATCCGATTGACGAAAATCCCCTGTTGGGGTTGACCAAAACAAAAATTTCGCCAGAGGAATTAAATCGGTCCGGGGTATCCTGAATTAAGAACTAAAGTTTGTGTAAAAGATGGTAAAGACACTCCTTTCTGATTGATCCGTTTTTTTTTCTTTTTTGATTTCTTCCTAGACACAGTATGGACTGGTGTTCTACTTGAACTATTTCAGTTTGATGACACTTGGTTGGTAACACTTTATTGTGTGTATGTGACTCTATTTCGTCTATCGTGTTCTTCAAGTGTCACCCTAAAGTAGAAGAGGACTGTGTTCACCTTCTATCCTACCCAACTTGTCAAAGTTCTATGTTACAGAAAATGTTCGGTGACTTACTTACTTGATCTCTTAGTTATTCTGCTTTAATCAAGTGTGTTAAACCACCTATTTCTACATTTCAGAACAATTCAGAAAGAAGTGATCACGGATCTTTATTTTCGTCGTGTGATCCCTCTCTTCCGTATCAACTACTATGTGCCGCTCTTAAGTACGGACCACACCATCTTTTATTTGTCCTCTTTTCTCACAGTCTATAAGTCTCTGCTTCATTTCTTCGTCGAGTTTGGTGAGAGGTATGACCTTCGTTGGAGGGAGAAGATTGATTACAATGTTTGAGTCACTTATTGACAGTGGATGTTTTCGTATTTATACGTTTATAAGGGGGTTTGAGAATTCTGTATGTCGTCTAAAGGTTGTAGTTAGTTCCTTTATGTTCGATTGCATAAACTTGTGTACTTCCAAAAAATCGTCGATTTTATAAAATTTTTCTTCTTTCCTAGAGTTTAGTTTGCACGACGACGACGGCGGTGATTCAGCGAAGTCAGCACAGGCGGAGACACGCTCGGGTATCTGCCGTCGGGTGGTCCGAGGGGGCAGGGACCCTAAGAGGTCCGTTCTTGCGACCTCACCCAACGGTAAAGGAAGAGGTTGCGTACTTTCACTTTGCACTTTCACTTCAGCGAGTCAAGACAGGTTGAGAATCGTTGGGGTACCTGACGTCGGGTGATCCGAGGAGGCAGGTACCCTAAAAGGTCCGTTCTCATGACCTCACCCCACGGTAACGGAAGAGGCAGTTTGTACACGTCTTAGGTCTTTTGGAGACCCCTCGGGGTGTAAGACACCGAGTCAGAACTCTAGTCCTGTCAGGTTACTCCGGTGCTCAGTCTCCGGGAAGTGGAGTAGTAGGGATTGTGGGTGTTCGGTGTAAGTTATGGTTGAATATAGATGAAGGAGGGTTCTAAACAAAAAAGAGATAAACTTAAAGACACAAAAATGTCATTTCGTTGTACCGATAAAAGTTATCGAAGGATTAAGGCTCCATATCGTACACCCAGCGTCACTCTTGATATTCTAATTCTGTAGTAACACGTTACCCGAGTTTCTATTTCTACGGTTCAGTTTCCACTTCTCAACCAAATAGGGGTTGATATCCCAATCTCATAAGTGTGAAAGATTATTAGTCGGAAGAGACTTATCGGAATCTAAGAAAGTGGTGAAGTTGGACAAAGAGAGTGATGGTCCTATCTTCTCGGAAGATACTTTTTGTGTATAAGGTCGATTTCACAATGTTACGTGAAGTTTTGTTTATGATGTATCTTGGATTTTATGTTGCACATATGTTGTCTCTGAATAATACACTTTTACATTGTTTTGAAAACCGACAAAGTTACGAAACTACGGACACTAAATACTGTTCAAATGATGAATCATACTAAAAAGAAAATCTCATAGATACGGTGTCGTAAGAACGTCAAAAAGTCTATTCGGGTTTGTTGACATGTGAACAGTGTCATGGACCTACTTAAAACGTAATAGTGGACCCGAAATCAGAGGGTTAGTTATGAACTGAGAGAACAGTAGTTTTACGAACAAAGGGAAGTAAAGGAAGACTATATGAGTCCTTCGGATGGTCAAGATAAATGATTGTCCAAGATTTTCAGTTATACATAGGACGGTTGATGGTCAATCATTTAATTCGTTTCTCTTTTTTTTTCAGTAGCAATAGGACCTCTTAAAGATAGAGACAATTAGTATGTTTTCGATCTTTTGTGTTTATGATTCCGTCTATTTGACTCTCAGTGGGACTAAGAAGTAAGAGTGGAGTATAGGTTTGATTCAGGGTACCTAAGACAGAGTGTTCCTTGTTTGTTAGGGTAAAGACAGTCCATATGATATCAAAAGTGTCCAGAATTGTGTCTTAGATCTCATTTGGTACACGAATTATTTCATACTTACTTATTTATTTAGTTTTAACCTTCTGTATTTCCAATCTTCCCTCTATTGGCTATTTCAGGGAGTATGATTTTTAAGTTAAACGTTTTAGATTTTCGTAGTAGTTAAATTTTTTTGTTTCAAACTTTTATTTGAACGTTGAATGTCGTTACCATCACTTCAAAGCCAACCCCCCCTTGTTTTTTGAACCGACCTACTTTTCGTTGTTAATATGTACTGTTTTCATCTCTAGGTTAATCCTTTGTCTTTGGTGTATCGTTAAACTTGAACTTTTATTGATGAGGTCTCCTGACCTCATTACTCCCTGACCGATTGTTCTTTATTGTTATTTCTAATTTCCTTACTGTTTGTGTGTCGCGAGAGTGGTGGGGTCCCGACTCTGTCCCGAAGAGGGGTGTCGAGGGGTCCTGACTCTACGTCTGGAACGACTCCCGGACCGGTACCGAGTGACTTACAGTCTCTTCATCGACACACCTGAGCGGCCACCTAGAAAGAGCTTTAGGAGGGAGATCGTGCGACCCCTTTCGACAAGTAACCCTTCACGAAGGGACCTCCTGGAGGTAAGACTTTGGTTGACTTCACCCATGATGTCCTTCGACGACACTGGTGATCTGTCACGTTCTCGGTCGTCGACCTCTTCCGCAGGTGTGACGTGTTCGTTCTCTCCCGGACGACTCTCCGCGTAGCATAGGTCTTTCTTTTGGGGGAGGAGAACGTCGCGGTGGATGGTTGTTTCGAACTGTGGTACGGAAATTTTCTGATCATAAATTTCTGGGTCGAGACATACGTGTCTCGTGTGGTTTTTCCACTCAAACCTCGATTTCAAAATTATTGACCGTGTCAAGTGGGGAAACCGATGAGTCGAAGATATCTGCGAACAAATGTACAAACTTAAGGGTGTGCTACTTTTCTTGTTGTCTTCGTCTCCACCGAAAGGGTCGTGGTCCAGGACGCCGTGGTCGTCGAAGATGTCTTAAGTAAGTGTTGCCTAGTAAGGAAAAGACACTCGATTAGTCCTCTTACTTTGTTACGAGGGGTACTCCTTTGAAGTATTGAAGAAAGTGTCAAGTGTACTCTCAGATTTTCAAGAAGGAAAGTAGATTGTACTTAGGAAGAATATGTTTCTTCAAAAACAATCCAAAGTACCCATGGTTGAGTTCGTGATCTACTAGGACCAATTTCAGAGTTAGATTTCCCCGAAGGGTCCACCGTGATCACCATTTCTTAGGTGGACGGCTACGTCCTCTGAGTTCAAGTTAGACCTCTTCCTTTACCGTTGGGTAAGGTCATAAGAACGGACCTCTTAGTATACCTGTCCCCTCGGACCACCCGATGTCAGGTACCCCGTCGTTTCTCAGTCTGTGTTGACTTCGTTGAATCGTGGTTTCCAGATAGTGAAAATTGACATCACGGACCTTGTTTATGGATTACAAAGAAACAGAATTTTTGACCTCTGATAGTCCGAGTGTCCCAAGAATTATTCTCATTTAGTTAATTCACTTCTGATTTAATTGACGTACTTTGTGTATCTGGGATTGGAACGTTCAGTTATAATTGACGATAATAAAATAGATATTTCTACTTCAATCGAACAGAGGGGGGTATTTCCGTCCCCCAGAACAGACAAAACGAGAGCCAGATGGGGCAGACGTAGAGACACAGAGGTACGTAACTATCCGTCCAAAAAAAAAAATGGTGATCACGGTGGACCCTTCGGGAGATGTTGTCTGGGGTCGTGTTTTGTCCACAAGTTTTATGAACAAGTTACTTGTTTACCTCAAGACTAGTTTTCGGGAAGATATGATTTTCTATGATCACCGTTGAGAAGGTTCGGGATTTCAACAATTCTGAATTTCAAATCATTGACTCTTTGTCGTCACCCCTGACCCCCGCCCTCCTCTTAAGTGTACGTTTTTGCTACGGTCAGTGAAGACATTCCGGCCACAGTCGTTTTATAAAGACGTCATAAATGTCAACGTAGTGGGTCCTTTTAGTAAGGTGACCATGGAGTCAAAGGATAAAAGTCCTCTTTTCTTTTGATGAAGTTTCCCGATGTCTTTGAATTACATATATGTTGTCGTAGATCTTGTTTGAAACATGGAATAATTAAGTTCATAGTACATTTACGTTGGAGACCCAAAAGTTCAGACTCGTTATATGTTAATCAAAAGTGATACATGGGTTGGATCGATTCGAATTTAACTTTTTCGGTCAGATTTCCCTCTGTCGCTACAGTGTGTCAAACAAAGCAAGTCGTATCGTTTAAGACAATAGGGAGTTTTGAAGGTTCTCAAATACGCTTTTCTTGTATCCTGCCACAAGACATAGAAGACCTCCATTTTATTTAAAATTACGTGTTGATTTTCTGGTTGTTCATGGACTGTCTAAATTTCACTGGGACGACTATTTTGTTAGTGTCGTAAATTGTCCTCTATCAAATAAGTATAAAAGTATTACGACTGTAGATTTAAAAATCTTGAAGTAATTAAAGGATGATAAAGGGTTATGACTTTTTTTCCAGGTCAGTTTTTGGTGGTGTTTTATCTCCATTATTCTTGTGATGGGTCACTAAAAATCACCATTGTTTCGTGTGTAGTAATAAATCATGACAGGTCATCGACGACCGTTTCAAGTTTAAGAAAGAAGTGATTCTCTCTGTTAAAATAGTAACTGAGTTTTATCTTTCACCTCTATAGATTAAAAAGAACGTCCTAATATCTAGTTAATTGTTGGAAAGATTTAAAGTGTCATCTCAGCTTTATGATCGAAACGATTTTTATTATGTTTTGATGCCTAAATTCGTAATTTTGTCTGATGACATTCATGGTGGTCATAGTACCGTTACAATTCAAAGTTAAGAATTCTGGATGTCTAATTCAAAAGTCCTAAACACCCGAGGTACCAGTATGTCAGTTCTAAAGGAAGATGAGATCCACTCTGGGTCTGCCTGTTTCCAATTCACTGACCAAAGATAAGTGGGAAGAGAGTTGTCTTTGTCGACCGATCTCTGTCACATATAATCTTCCCCGAAAGAGGTCAAGTACTTTTAAGAGGTGTTGTAAACTTTTAGTAAACTTTACAACGAGAAGGTAAATCATAGTACTCTAGATGTGATAGTAATAAAAAATTTTCTATTTGATCTCTAGTGTTCAAGGTCAAGACGAGGGAAGGGTAACGGAAGAACGTCCTCGTCGACCTAGTGGTTCCTCCTCCGTCCCTACCAACGTGTATTATCTACGGTGGTAAGGAAATGCAGAAATGACCTTTTAAAACCCGACACTGTCATTGTGGTCGAAGGGACCTCCTTTTGTGTTTCAATAACTGTCGGCCCTACTACTTAGTGGGTTGAACTCAATTTTTCTTTACTTTCATGTGGTCATTGATAAAACATAGAATTACCGACACAAGAAAAACAATTTTAACGTAGGAGAAAGGGGGTCAAAATGTGGACAAAAACATTGTTTACAGTTATTTAGACTAGACGTAAAGTTCCATTACAAACTCGAATCTACTTGAATTCGTAGAGAATATTTTGTGAAGTATAGACCATTGAATGATCAGTGAATGTCAATTGTCTACAAAGTGTACCATACTAAAAATTCACGAAAGTCACTATGAAAATTGTAAAATTTAGGTAAGTATTTTTGGAGGTGAATTTATTCTTTGTTCTTTGTGCTCATCCTTTTACTGGAATTCGAATTGGAATTTGTGTCTATGTTTAGGCCGTTTGCCTCTCTCCTTGTAGTGATGAGTCCTACGTCTTCTTAGGAGGGTTCCGCACCCCCTCCTCCTTGCCCCTCCACCTCCGCGCTCCTTCCGAGTATTTGGACTTGCATGGCCGATTCAGTTCTCTCTAAAGAGCACAAAAGGCGTAAGACGTTAGGAGCCAGCGAGTCCCCACGCAAATCCCGGTGTTGGATATTGGAAGTAGGGTCTCTTGGGGTCATGAAGCACGACACGTTTGGGTTAGCGGCTTCCATTTTCCTGCCTTTGCACTCGGTCCGACCCGGTGAGTTCCCCGCAGCTTGCACCCTGTTCTCTGGAAAAGGTGAGGGTTGTCTTTAGCCTCGTTACCCACATAAACGCCTTACCTTAAGAATCCTTCCAGAGGATTCTGTTTTCCCGTCGCTCAGCCCTTGGTAAGGGCTCGACCCTCACCCTAGCTGGTCGGGGTCCGGGCGTCGGCGTTGTGGGGCGTGAGTCGCGTCTCTGGCGCGCTCTGGCGTCGCGGGTGTAAGGCCTTCATAAGCCTCTGGGGGTGGGTGGGTGGGTGGGCCGGTGCCTACTGGGAGAGGGGATGGGCATGCGCGAGCCGGGCTCGGGGAGTGGGACCACTAACTTGTCAGAGGTATAGGACCACTTCTCTTAAGGGTAAGAGCCCGTCGCCTGGGGAGAGGTCGGTGGGCCCGGCGGACCGGAGGGGGCCGAGTTCGAGTTCCCCTCCTCTCTCTGCGCGGCCTCGGAGGCAGAGACGGCGACGACGACGGCGCGACCGGCAGCCGAGCGAAGGATCCTTGGCCTCTCTCCGGCTTCGGGTCCGGCGGCACGGCACGCGCTCCGGGGCGGCGACGGCGGCGCCGAGGGCGGACCGAGCGCCTGTAGCGGCGGCGCAACACACGCTGCTTGGAGCGCCCGGTGGCAGGAGGGGGTCGAGGAGAGGCCGCCGACGCCGCCGCCGCTGGTCGGCCCGCCCCCTCCGCGCCCCGCCCCGCCTCTCCTGCCCTTCCGCGTCCGCGCGCCGGCCTCCCCGCCCCGGACCCTTTCTCGCGGCCGGACCGGGTCCGAATGAACAGTTATCTTCGCTGGACATCCGCCGCCCTGACTTGGGGTCCCAGTCCGTTTCGCCCGAAGCCTAACCCCGTCCACCGAGACCTGACGAACGAAACCGCAAAAAAGATGGAAAGAAGATGTCTCGGTATCACACTTGTTCAGTAGTCACGAGAAGGGGTTGGAACGCGTGTGTGAAGTAGTTTTCGGGGTGGAGGATGGGAAGCTTCTGCACTTAAGGTAGTCCCAGAAATTTTCGGAGAACTACTTTCACTTTCTCCTCTCGCTTTTTCAACCGAATTTCGAGTCGTAAGACTTTTGCTTCTAGTACCGTAGACCAGGGTAGTGAAGTACCCTTTATCTACCCCTTTGTAATCTTTGTCACAGTCTGAAATAAAACCCCCGAGGTTTTAGTGACGTCTACCACTGACGTCGGTACTTTAATTTTCTGCGAATGAGGAACCTTTTTTTCAATACTGGTTGGATCTATCATATAAGTTTTCGTCTCTGTAATGAAACGGTTGTTTCCAGGCAGATCAGTTCCGATACCAAAAAGGACACCAGTACATACCTACACTCTTAACCCGACACTTCTTCCGACTCGCGGCTTCTTAGCTACGAAAACTTGACACCACAACCTCTTCTGAGAACTCTCAGGGAACCCGACGTTCCTCTAGGTTGGTCAGGTAAGACTTCTTCTAGTTGGGACCCTATAGAAACCTTCCTGACTACGATTTCGACTTTGAGGTCATAAAACCGGTGGAGTACGCTTCTCAACTGAGTAACCTTTTCTGAGACTACGACCCTCCCTAACTCCCGTCCTCCTCTTCCCCTGTTGTCTCCTACTCTACCGACCTACCGTAGTGACTGAGCTACCTACACTCAGACTCACTTGAGGCCCTCTACCACTACCTGTCCCTCCGGACCGCACGACGTTAAGTACCCCAGCGTTTCTCAGCCTGTGTTGACTCGGTGACTTGACTTGACTTGACTTATGGAAATAGGAAGTTTAGAGCTGCGGCTGTGGGTTTTCCCACCGAAATGGATTCGTCACCGGAATACCGGCAGGACATGAAGTTCCAACAAGCGGAAGGTTATAGGAAGGTGAACATCTAATTAGAACGGGTTTTGTTGCCAGAACTAAACAAGTGAGGGTCCAAATTTTTACACATCACCGTGGATTTCGACAAACTCGTCATTTCAGGTTTATGGAATCTCTATATACATAACTGAGGTGTTAAACCGGAGTTGACAGGAAAGGTCGACATTGAGGGTATAAGGGTCGACCAATTTGTCGACCACTTTACGAGAGAGACGAGAAATTCCGAACGTGTGGAACTCGTCGACACAGCGGATGATACGTTCACAGTGTGATAAAGTCGGTCGGAGATCACACCCCATGAATGAATCGACTTTCGATCTTATGCTCACTCAGTAATTCATTGTATCGTTTGAAGAACAAAATGCACAATAAAAAAAATCGACCCGTTCAATGAATCGGAGTGGTCCGAAGGTAAAACTGTATACCTTCGTCTTCCAAACAGAGATTCCAGAAAAAAACTAAGATCTAGTAACCTACAGATACTATTAATCAGACATCAATAATCTCAGTTCTCCACCCTTTTGTTCTTTGGTTCCAACAAATGAAGAAGAGAAGGCGTTTCTTTTTGTCGAGGTTGGGTAAGATAAGAGAAATTGAAGCCATTTTTCCTTGTCTTTTTCCATTCTCTCGACATTTTCAGTAAACCTTGACGAGACAGGGAGTAGACGTTCTCGACTTACTTTACTTTGTTCTAGCCGTTACTTGAGGTGGAAGGGTGGGGTGAAGAGGATCAGTATGTGATAGGGTACAGTTATATATCTTTTTATTGGGTAAATTCCTTCTGTAATTTTGTCAGATGTCAAAAAGAATCAACAGACTGGATCTTTCGAAGATGGATATTTTGTTTCCCGTTGTAACTCCTGACTTCGTACAGAGGAAAATTTGTTGACAAGTTTTTTTGAGGAAACCAAAGAAAACCCCGAATACCAATTTGTCGGTTTCAAATATCCTCTGTATACTTCCCTTTCTTATAATGTCATAATTAAATAAAATACCTAATACCTAAATTAGGTAAAATTAAATACCTAACAATATAAATATAAATGTATTATTTCATGACAAATCTTTTTTTAACGTATTGTTCAAATATAATTAAGAGAATTATAAAGGTAAGAACGTGTGACATCTATTACGAAAACCGTCGAGATTCTGAAAAATGCTTGAGGAGTATGTAGACACAGTTGAATAATTTACCTACAGTATCGGTGTAATTGAATCCTTCAATCCCGAAGTATAAAATGTTTGGATGTAATAATGGGCCCTCTACCAGAGAGTCGAATAAAAAATTCATAGAGAGTTTTTTTTTTACCGTCCCGTCCCTTTTCTTCAAAGGGATTACGTCAGAACAGGTTGACATCCTGGGTACCCACTTTATGTTTAAACCTTGATGATATCTTCATTAACCCTTGCAAGCAACTTACAAATACTTTGACAAACATTTTTCTGAACACTCTGAAAAATTTCTAATTAAATAAGTACTGATATTACTACCCGTTTTATAGCAACCTCTCTGAAGACGAAGGTATGCATTCTCTCTCCCCACCAGAACTTAATGTGAGGATGGTGATTATTTATCCTTTGACAAGTTTTATTCTTTTGTTGACAAAAGTCTATAACCGGTTGTGGGTCGTGCCCTGACTCTAGGAACTATTCTCTGTGTTTACCCCTATCAAAATAATACTACACCTAAAGACGGACCTCCGTTAGGATCGATCGATGTCACCCTCACCTTTGAGTCTATCTCAGACCGTTAGAGGAACTCTACTTTTGTCTCTCTCTAGTTCCGATGATGTTAGACACTTCGTCTCACTAACTTTCCTTCTGCGATAGGTCTATTTTAGAAGTCTTTAGATGTATCCAACTCGGAAACTCGGAAGCCGACGTATAGTCAGACATACACACATTACACTTTGATCATGCTCCGATCAGGTGCCCCGATCAGTTGTTACTGAGCTCCTTTTTCGTTCGTGACTCCTCGATATTTTGTTCATTAGAGGTCTCTATTGTTTCCCGGCCACACTCCTCCTCTGTGTCTTATATATATCCTGTAAGTCGCCTATGGGGTCTCCGGAATTTCTCCTTCATTCAATTGGATTTCTATTTAGAATGAGACACAAACACACAATCAGCGAGTCAACACCGGTTGAGAAACGCTGGGGTACCTGACGTCGGGTGGTCCGAAGAGACAGGTACTATAAAAGGTTTATTCCTATGACCTCACCCAATGGTAAAGGAAGAGGTCCCCTAGAAGGGTTGTGTCTCTAGCTTGGGTCCAGAGGACGTGACGTCCGTCTAAGAAATGGTTGACTCGATGTTCCTTTTGGGATCTGGTCAAAATTTCCTCAAATTTTTGTTTGGAACTTTCCTAGTTTGATTAAGTATCAACAGATAGTTTCGTTCAGGTTATAAGAAGTGTCTAGTTCTACTGTTCTAGTTTAGTAAGTGTCACCTTTTAAATGTTATGGAACTTAGGTTATTTTTAATCACCTGTAAGTTTCTTTGTACTCAATACTGGGTATTGGTTTTCTTTTAACGAGATGGTTTTATCTATGTCCGGGTCCCTTCAATTCACTAACGAGGTTGTGGTATCGAACAATGACGACCTAGATCCGAAACTTGGGTCGGTTCCAATCTCCGGTGTCAGATTGGTCATACAATTAGACATGCAACATACTGTCCTGTTCGTTCTGCGAAGGGAGACGTTCATAGAGTAATCACCTCTACATGACTAACTGAAGTCCGTGTCCCGGTCCGACTACCTTACTAACGTTACTCGACGTCAAGAAGGTCAACCTTGAACGTCAAACAACCACCTTTAAGGAACTGTCAACCCCGTAGGAATAAATCATGTAGAGGTTATTGACTCCATGGTAAGTGAGTCATTATAAATAACATAAAGTCCGTACCAATACATACGAAGTCTACGGACGGTCGAATTTTCGTAGATTATATAAAAAATCTATTTTCATGAAGTCTCTCTTCCCAATATCACTCGAAACCAAATAAGTAAAATCAACACAGATTGTTGGATTCGAGACGGATAAAAGGTACCCCTACCTCCCGTCTACCTCGTTTACACTATAACGAACACTTTATTAAACCGATACTATTTAGTGACATATTAGGGTTATAGCACAATTATTATTTGTGTCTTGTGTAAAGAAAACTTGAATAACATGTGACTCTCTTTTCAGTTCACACTAGTTCAGTATCGTGTCTGTGAACTGTGACTCGGACACTTTGCAGTACAGTATTCGATGTACGGTAGGTACCTTAAGAATGATCACGTTTTATGGAAACCTTTGAAGGCTATTAACAAATTATTATATCTCCAAAGAACACTTGTTATGTCAAGTAACAAATAGAAAGATATAAGTTGGGATAAGGTATGTATATAACATTGTAAGATAAAGTGTGCACCAATACGTAAACACACACATACGCATACATAAATTGATGTACGAGAAAGGGTTGTATAATTATCATGAAGAAAACACTTCATGAAGTATTATGGATCGTCTCATAAGTCCATTGTCAGTAAATTAACTAAGACTCAAAACTCCGATTTACAAATCTGAAAAAAAACGAATTCTCTATCTCCTTATATGGATGACTAAAGGTCATATAGAAGTCATATAGAGGTCTTATTATATTTCCTCTCCATATTGCGACCAAAGTCACAAAAAAAAAAAAAGTAAATAACATATTTTCTTTTTTTTTAATTACGTCAACCAAACATGTGTAAATTTAAGGTATTTTGTTTAGGTATCTTTAATCTTATGATATACGTACGTGAGACGTAAAAGAAACAATTTACAAAACCAAGTGTTTTTATTGTTGTGTAAAAAAAAAGGAAATTTCGGTGATTTCGTCTCCCTCTTGTTTTGTACGTCGTGACATGTGTAAACGTATCATATAAAATGGGTCGTACGGAACATCTTACGATGTGTAAATGGATATATTCCTTTATTTTCCCCCATTTAATAGTTTTATTTATTAATTTTAAATTTCTTTCCTTTTTATGACCTATTTCCATAAAAAACAACAATAAAAAACAAACAAAAAGGTGAAACATCGACCTTTGTGTCGTTATCGAACCCCATAGTTGTCAAGAACCTTATCGTCCCTTTAGAAAAGTGTAGTCAAACGGTACAAATGAAAATCATAATTATTCAAATAGACAAAAAGGGAGGGTGGTTGGAAAGTTTTGTTGACGATTACCGAAAATGAATACAAAGTTTTATCATAAGCCATATTTTGTTTAACTTCTTAGGGATTTATGAATAACCCTGTAGAAATAAATAGTAAAACTGATATCCGACACTTTTTATCTTTTGTAAAGTTTGTACAGGTGTTAAGTCTCCTCGGGACACTCGAGTGACCTACAATGGAAAACATCACCAATAACTTCCTCTTCTTTATTCTTGTCATTTATATCATACTCAGTAGTGTTTTATTTTAAATTACTCAAAATATCTTCCCTTATTTCATTTTATTTAATGTAGGTGTCTAACGTTCCGAGACTTCATTTAACGACCTTTTCATAGTTCGTCGTTCAATTTTTCTACCATCTACTTTATTTAGACTATTTTGAATCTTGATTTAGATATATGAAAATTTTTTATGTTGACGGTTTAAATTGTCACCTAAAACAATATTCAAACACGATATTGTTTACACGAAGAAAGAGGAGTTGAATAAAAATATAATAACCGTTTTATATATAGAAAATATTAAAACATGACATGTTATATACAAAAACGATGTAATAAAAAGATGACGATTACGTCTAATCTTTATTGTTGTATCTAAATAAAACCGTTATTTTACGAAAGTAAAATTATTACAGGGTCTTTTATAACATTCCGTATACTTTTTCTCATACGTTGTTATATCGTAATTACTAGGACGTAGAAGTTTATGTAGGGAATATGTATGTCTTCAGTGTGACTAAAGTCAATTTCTACACACTTTCACCGTACGTTCGTCACGTTCTCACTGGGGATGTATATGCGTATCGGTAAACAACTCTTTAAATTCACAAGTCTTGTATTGGTTCTTGTGAATGTTTCATAACTTTTCGATCTCCGGTCGGTGAAAATCAAGGATCTATCAGAAGTGAAAATCCGACATTAAGTTTCTCCTTCGTAGTCACATAAGGGGTCTGTGAGATTTACGTAATCATTGTAAAAGATGGTAGAAAGATGCTTGTAAAATTTATGTAGTTTTCTTTGTTTCCTTTTAAAGTATACATTGATACTGAGGGGGTTTGAGTACTGATAAGTGAGAATAAATATATAAAAGTACCATTCACCCTCAATGTCGGGAATCAGTTCTAATAGGTTACTTTATAATAGATCAGGAAAGTTTAGTAGGGAATTAATGTACTTCGTAAACCATACTTTGGTAGGCGTTCGTCTCTCTTTCTCAACGATATACTCCTACTCAAAGTAAACTCGTTCAGATAAATTGTTTAGTTATTTGGAAATTTTTCATTAAAAACTTACGACAACGACAAACTATATTTTGACTAATGATAAACTGATTGAACTGACGTTGTTTTCTCAATAGGAACCACAGACTGTTGATATTATAACTCACCAAACCAATACTATTTCTTCTCCTGAAAAGACACGAGACAGGATATCTGTATCGAAATCATTCATTGAATTGTTAATACCATAATTGTCATAAATTTCCATATTCCTTAACTTCTTTGTTTAAATTAATATATTAAAAGATAGTACAAAAGTAAGTATCAATAAGTTTCTTACTCAAAATATATTAAGTATTTCTTTTCTTGTACATTGTCACAATACTTTCTGTCTTTATATCCGTTTTTATATTTTCTTTATCCCCATGTAAGGGTAAATAAACTTTGTAAGTATACTTAAACAAGGTTACCGGACCCGAAGGTTCTACCGGTTCACATACGTCCTTTTCAGTTCCTAGTTGTTTTAAACTTAAACGTTTGGTCGACGTGAATTTGTAGTCCAGAGACTTAGACGAAAATCTCAAACTACTATATTGTTTAACGTATTTTTTCGTTAAAGGAACGTCAGACAGAACAAAGGATACTAATGACTGAATGATTTACAAATGGAACGGAGAACTATTTGACACTTGGCTAAGTTTCTTTTAAAGTGATTGTACCTTCTTTACTTTCCCACCGCTCGTAAAACCGTTGTTAAATTTTAGGTTTCCCTTTCATATAAAATTGTGAAATAAGTCAATCGAAACGTCGTTCCCAATCGTCATTCTCATTATTTAAGTGATGAATAACTTTTCACAAAAAGAGAAATTTCTGTCTAACAGAAGAGATCTCTTCTCCATCACATTTATAGTTATATATCCCGTTAAAGATATCACTTCACTTTCAACGAGTCAGTACAGACTGAGAAACATTGGGTACCTGACATATCAAGTACCTTAAGAGGTCCGGTCTTATGACCTCACCCACTGACAAGGGAAGAGGTCCCCTAGAAGGGTTGGGTTCCTATCTTGGGTCCAGGGGGTGTAACGTCCGTCTAAGAGATGGTCGACTCGGTGGTCCCTTCGGGTTCTTATAACCTCACCCATCGGATAGGGAAGAGGTCGTCTAGAAGGGTTTGGTCCCTAGCTTGGCCCCAGAGGACGTAACGTCCACCTAAGAAATGGTCAACTCGAAGACATCACCGTAAAACAACAAAAATAAAAAATGGGTTACGGTTTTATTTTAACACATTAATTCTTTCATGTGACCGTACGTTTAATTCCAACGGATCTTTGTAAGAATTGTCTGTAGGACCCAGAGTCGGTGTACAATACTATACAAGTAGGTTCCTCAAATTTAAACGTTTGGTAGAAAACCGTAACTAAGGAAGAGAGGGAGGGAAAGTGACGGGATCTAAGGATCATACTTAAAATTCCGGGAGTGTGTTTTCTGTTCAAGTTCATACGTCCATACTTTTTTCCAATTGTAAGGTTTTTATGTGAAACGTTTGTTGTTGTTATTATTAATTTCATTAATTGTTTAATAAGTTTCCCTTGTATTTTAAAAGAGTCTTAAACAAAATATAAATTTTTTAAGTAAAGTAATTCTTGATTCACGTTTCTGTATGGCAGTGTATTAATTCTGAGAGAATAATCCTTTCTGATAGCCAGACTTAACACTTAAAATTAAAAGAAAGGTTATCTTGACATATTTCTATTCTCTCTTAATAGTCAGTAAATTTTTGTATAGATTTACGACGAAATTTATGACCTCATTTGTAACGACTATTATTATGACCTCACTGTAATGTCGGAACTCTTAGTTGTAGTCCTAACTGTTTGACGTAAGGAAAAAAGGGTTCTGATGTAAAGGTGTGCCAGTGTGCTCAGATGTAACAATGTACAAACGACTGACTTTAATGTCTTATACAAAATGTATAAGACTTTAATATATACGACTTTCATGTCTTATACACCAAATATGATGTTCAATTATGTCGGAGTTTTGTAAGATTCTGAACAAAGGGGAGGAATAGTAAACGATAACAATCTACTTTGGGTAATTTTTGTTTCATAAACACCTTATACATAAAAGGTTTCCAAGAACTACACGAACCGTTTTTATTTTAAAAAGTAAATCATACATAGACATAAAATCATAGTCAACGTGTTATTTGAGATTCCGAATTCTTTTTTTTCCTTTTACGTATAGGGAATAAGTAAACCTTTTCTGTTGAATAATCTTTTCCTTCCCCTTTCTTACACGGTTTCGGTTCATTTTTAAATTCATATAGGTAGTTCTTTTATATGTAATATGGGAAAGGTTCCAACAATCGAAAACTTATTCTTGTGTTTCGTTTTGTCCACACCTACGATCTACCATTTCCTTTCTAACCAGAACACGTGTCTGTAACTTGTCTGGAGAGAAAAATAGTCGTATTGTACCTTCTGTGTCTTTGATCCGTAACTCTCCAGAAATTTTTATTATCTAAAAATTTTCAACTTTCTTATACCATTAGAACGACTGATCCTTTATATACATTTACGACAATGTCGATGGACGACATTTTACATTCATAGAATTTCATCAATTTACTGGTCTAACGATTACGATGATGTCTTTTTCGACTTGTCGACAGATCAGATTCAAAATTTGTGGAACCACGTGAGGAACGTTAATTTATGAAAATACGCGTGTTTGTTCTTTGGTCCTTTCGTATATCTTTTTACAAAACCGATTACAGAAGAAAGAGTACGTTTATACACGACATGTACATTATTCATATAAACAAACGACCTTTTACGAGAAGACACGAGATTGTTTCATAAATCATTACCATCCAACATACAAATAATTTCACGGATCACCTATATTCAGAAAATTTACAGAATTGACTTTCCAAACATTCGAAGTGATCTACTTCTTTCTTGGAGTGTTCGGTCATAGTGTATAATTGAAGTTCTTAAGTGACTCGGGTGTCAAAAATTAAGATAGTTTATAAAGTTATTGAGTGTATTGATACCTATAGGAGTAATAGTCGATTTGTCCAAGTATTACCCCATACGTGTCACTTGTTGTCTTCCTCTTCCGTAACGCCTCCCAGTTATTACTCCAAGTTCTATATTGATTAGTTCTCATCCCTTGGATAAAAGTACCAGTTCTTTTAATAAATTGACCACGTACGAAACTCTCGTATTTGTGACTTTTCGAACCTATCCCCCTTTATTCCATTGTCTTTTACTTAATAGTAACAAAAGGTTTTTTTATCCGAAATACTGCATCATCATCTTTTCCTAAAAATACGGACTAGGATACCCCCGAAATCTTTTTGTCTGAGAATCTTTGTTTTCAGAAAAGGATTTCTGAAAACACATAACATATTTTCTCAGTTAAAGTTATCAAAGAACCTAGTCTCACTTAGATTCCGAAGAAACTAGTATATTCTGTATTCTAGTGGCTAAGGTAAGAATATCGGTGACCTTTTTGACACTTCTGAATTATCCATTTCTTCTCACAAGTAATCTTTATTCCGTCAAGTTAGAAGTTTAAGAAATATTAAGAGAATTTATTTTTTCTATAAAATCACTTGTTTAGATAAGACTTAGATGCTCAAAAAAATGACGTTCGAAAATTTAAGCAAAAGTATCAAAAAGTTAATTAGTAAAACATATTTGTGTCGAAAGTTATAGTTTTAAGTTACACAAGTACATTTTGTTTTTTGGGCATCGTACTAATATTTCTTAAACCACTTCCCGATCGTGTAAGTCTGTGAGTTTCCGTCTCTGACTCCCTTCGTTACCTTTCTATGACTTAACACGACCACCCTTCGTGTTTGTATAAACACCATTCACCCTGTCTACTTTAGAGTTGACCTCTACAAATCGGAACGTGAGTCCTCCTAGACACAATAGGAATCTCAGACTGAAGTCTAAGGACCTACCTACATCAGCACGAGTTTAACTACTTTCCCCTTTGTTGTGGGGTAAAAGGTAGAACGTATTGGTTGATACTAACCCGAAGAGAAATGATAGGAGAGTGTGACGATTTCTTTACAACTTAAAGAAACGGTTGAAGTTTGTACCATTGTCAACACTGCTTTGTTTTTTCGTTTTATGAAACTTATGTTGTCGACACGGTCTTCTCTTTATTTTTTATAATTTTAGACTCCTCTGATTTCTTAAAAACGTAATTAAACTCTAAAAAAAAACCGTGATACTTAGGTAAACCATTCAATCTTTTCGGTAAGACCGTTACAATTGCACATAATTTTACAAATATGTAAGGTTGAAATTCACATTTAAATCGAAGGTCGTTTATTTATGTTGTCGACCAAAAGTGAAGATAACCATAAAACTGAGAGAATAATTAATCAAAGAAAAAAAAAAGTCTAAAAATTTAACTAATGTTGTACGAGTTCATCTGAAAGATCAGCTAAGTGGGTTTAAGGTTGTCCTTAACCAAATATTTAACCAAGGTTGACCTTGACCAGTAAACCTTAAAGGTCGTACCCTTTAACAAAATATACACGGAACTATTCATGGGATTTAATGTTTAACTACACAGATTTAGATTACTTCTTTTGTTTTCCATGACGATGCATTTACAACGTGAATTTTTATAGACATACTAACCCGTAGACTCTAGGTAGATCTGAATTCCCGTATTACATGTAAAAAAACGGGGAAGAATCGTAGTTACTGTCGTCGGGTATTCGTGTCAGTCATGACACGACGCGAACGGTGCAATTCTACTGACCAACATAGGATCGTCGCGATACCGTTTAGCAGTTGTCTACTTGAAAAACAAACAAAGACGTCTGAGTTTCGGATACAGCTCTTAGTACCGATATAGGGGGCCCTCTAGGAGCCAAGGACACTCCAAACATTCACAGGACCATACTCAGTCCTATTAGAAGAAGGTGGTCTCCCATTACTAGAGCCGATACGACCCTTGACCTTCTGTTCGCCAAGGATGAGAAGGCTCGGGAAAGTAACACTATTAAAAGTAGTCTCCAGTAATCTGAAGCAGAAAGTTGACCTCTCAAGAGACACCTCACCAACGACACGGAGTCTGCGACTGAGATTTTTATAGTCTACCAAGTGACCAATTTAGTGTAGGCGAAACAAGTGTATCTTGTACGTTTACATACATGTTGTCTTCCTAGACATGTTATTCTTTGATTTATAAACTGAATTATTTTGTAAGACTACATGTTTACCAGACGAGCTTTATAGACCAGAATACATAAACCATATGTTGTACTCTTCTCCGAATTTCACGACCATCAAACACTTAAAATTAATGTATTGTGACGTATGAATACGAAGGATACTTTTTATATTTTCACTTTCAATTGACGACTTACCTTAAATCATATAAATCCTCTCGGATTATTAAGGTGAAGATAACGTTTTTACTCCTAATAAAATGATAACCTTTTATTCAACTTCAAGTCTTATAATAGACGATAAAAAAGAAGGAGAGAACTTGACTATTTTCGAAGGAGGATTTCCGTGTATGAAGAAATAGATCAACTTACAAGGAATATGGAAAATTTTTATAAAATCATTTTAATACTAAACATGACGGGTATTTTATAAACAAAGATGTAGGATGTATTTACGTTCTGAGTCGTTGTAACAGAGGTTTCTTCATATGTTATTTAACTTCGGTCGATTGACTATGTAACTGTTAAGAACGAAGGAGGTTGACTTTACAGGTCCTTTTTATTAGGAGTCTTATATTTGATTTAAAGAGACTATTGTACTTTAATTATAGAAGTCAGTGAATAAATTCACGAGTCATTTACGACAATTGTAAAAAGAAGTTTAGAGTCCTTTTGTCCATAGGAATCGACACGGATGGACGCATTCATCCAACGGAGTCAATTCTTTGTCCTATGACTACTTTGGTTTCTGGTTCCACGTAAAAGAGATTTCCTATGAGTGGAAGTCGCCCTTTGAGTACGTTGTCAGTGTCGGAGACGGAGATCGGGGTTGATCCCCAGATTGTTAATTCGCGGGTACCAATGATCCTCTTGAACCGGGGTCCTAGTTCCCGTGGTGCAATTGAGTTCACCCCCTTGGTGAGGTCCACCTACAGACTCTCCACGATTCAGTCCTCACAATATAAGTATTTGTTTCATGTAAAGTAGGGATGGTTGAACACATCCACCTTAGTGTAACGAAGTAAATAGGTAAAGGGGAGGGTGTTACATATCGAGCCTCGGTTGAGATTGACCAGTCACCCACACGGTGCGAGCCCAGTCGTACGTCCGCCATTTCGTTCCTTTCTTTCTCAGGGTCACGGGTGTGTGTGTGACGTATAATATTATCCTACAAAGGGTTCAAGTAAAGGTCGGTGTTTGTGATAAATAAATACACCATCAAAAAAAAAAAAGAATGTTTCTACATCGAAACATTTTCTCATTATCTCAAGATTATTGTAAAGTCTCTCACGATACCTCAATTGAGATGTGTTAGGTGTAATACTGATAATGTTGGGTAATTATGTTATGATCAGTGCTACGTTCTCTTGAGCTGACTGTTGGTAAGAAGTTAGTCGACCCCCAGACCGGTGTAAGGGTGTCGACGAACCATAGTACATCTAAGTATACTATATAGTAAGTAAGTATAAGTATAGTCTAAGTGAAGTATAATATTACGGAGACCGAGGGGTGCAGACCGGGACTCGTGTCGTGGACTTGTCGTTCTTTCACTCGGAGGACTAGGACGTAAGTAGGGGGTAAGGGGATTTCCGGTATCCACTACCGGTTCCACCCGGAACGATTGGGGATTCTTTTGAGTCTCTAGACAGTGATAAAGGTTGGTTCTACTAAGATGAGACGCGTAAGACAAACGTGTACCTGTCCGGGACGTCGGACACCCCGCCCCAATCCATTCTAACCAGTATTACAGACAGAGAGGGAGGAGTGAATCGACCACGATACGGACTGTCGCGGTGGTGACAGATTAGGACTTCTTCACTACACCTCTTCATTACTTATCTGGGGACTGATCATCCATCATTCAAAGAATGTCCCAAATCTGTATCGCCTCTACTCAAGTAAAAACCGGTCGTGATCGTGAACAACCTAGAATCAAGGACTTGGCCCTTAGCTTGGGAACGGGGAACGTAACCTTCGCGTCTAAGAATTGGTGACCTGGTGGTCACATTCGTCTCCTCCCTACTTAAATTCATTTTCAGTAATATTTACTTGTCTCATGGTTCAAGATTCCTTTTCCGGTAAGAGACCTATTAAGACAGACTCCATCTGGTACTGATCCATTACGTAAGACACACACAACACACACGAATCAGTGAGTCAGCACAGACTGAGAAACGTCGGGGTACCTGACGTCGGGCGGTCCGACGACACAGGTACCGTTATGAGGTCCGTTCTTATGATCTCACCCAACGGTACAGGAGGAGGTCCCCTAGAGGGGTTGGGTCCCTAGCTTGGATCCAGAGGACGTGACGTCCGACTAAGAAATGGTAGACTCGGTGGTCCCTTCGGGTCACGAAAGACTCGTATGTCATTTTATCATATACACTTTCGCACTTTATAGACTTAGACGTCGGTTTTCTACGCTTAGACTTCTTAAAAAAACGATTATGAAATATCGTTCATATACTTGGTTTCAGTAAACTCACACATTTTACATTTCATCAGATATACTCATCGGTGATAAAATCTGAAAAACTATATCATTGCATGTGCTAAGAGAGAAGTCTCATTCCTGTTAGGGTCAGAGGTAGAGTTAGCTCAAAGGATATCTTCGAATTTACATTCCAACATTTTCGTGTTCACTGTGATGGACATTGGGTCTTTAACGACACCCTATACCGCTCTCACGACAACTCGGGTCCAAGGAAGGTTCGTCACCCCAGTACCCCCACGATGGCCAGCACACCCACCGTGCGGTCATCCGGAGTTCCATGAGAGGGTCCACAAGTGTACGTAGGAGGTCGACTAAGAGTAGATCATACTGTAGCTTGTAAAGGACGTCTATTTTTCTTTTAGGTAAAATAAATATGAAGTTTACAATCTGGTACTTTGGACTTTAAGATAAAGTACGTCTATTACACAAAGATTGCAGGTTGTCGTTTATAGTTTAAACTCCCCTACATGGCCGTCAAGGATTTCAATTTCAGTTTACTTCTTGACGTTCCAACTGGTACATGTTTAACCCTGTTACTGTATTTTTACCCTTACGAGTAATCTATAGACCTAGAAAGTAATAAATCCCCCTTTTTTTTCTACTCCATGTATTTCTTCTCAAGATTCATCTTATATCACTTTTGTGTATACACAAATATAGAAATAGGCATATAAGGATATCTATGAATGACTTATAAATGAATGAAGTCTTATACTCTCTTCGTTCAATTACCGTGACTTTCTCCTCAAGATTTTTACAAAGTCATTGTTTACATAGTGTCCTTATTTGTAAAGTAGAGCGTTTAATACAACCTCCTTTATTGTAAATGAACTCATTAAAATAGAAAATTGTAAACAAATGAATAAACCGACGTGACCCAGGATCAACACCGGGCGCCCTAGAAAAAAAAACCCACGTGTTTGAGATCAACACCACGCACCCCAGTCATCAACGGTGTACGACGGAATCAACGAGGGACCGTGCACCCTAGAATCAACGGGTTGGTCCCTAGCTTGAGTGTGGGGGACGTGACGTTCCGTCTAATAATTCATGATCAGATGGTCCCTTCAGGGATGAACCCTTAAAAATCCTACAAACACTTTACTACATTAGAGAGAGTACTATTTTGTTGTGCTGTCCATTTCCTAATTATCATCTTTTGGTGTCATATCAGAAAGACGACGATCTCCTATTAACACACTTTATCAATTTGTTCCCCAGCCCCTCCCCAGTGTGTCACGGACCACAGGTACACAGACAGTGATTCCTGTGGACAAGTATTAGACCTTCAACGAGGCATCCTTATCTCACCGGGGAGACAGTGACGTCACACCAACCCTTGTGCCTCTCTTATATTGACCCTGTGGCTAAGAGACTTCCCAGTCGGAGTATCTCTATTTTCGGTAATGTGTCCATTCACTCTCATGTAGGAACTGAAAGTCGTCGACTTAGGTGTGGAACGGACGACGTGGTGAAGATGGCGGGGGTGAACGTGGCGGGGGTGAACGAAAAAGTGTTCGAGTAAAATCGGTTTCTTCCTCGAAGGTCATGACCTAAGTTACGTCCCAACGACGGTGGGTCTGAACTACGACGTCCACCTAACAGCCAAAAGTCGTTGACCTACCGAGACCCAACCACCCCCCAGTCGACTGAGTGAGAGTAGTTACACTCCCGAGGGACTTCGTCTTCAGTGGTACCTTTGTTAGAGAGAGGGTTGTAAATGAGAAACTTACAAAGTAGTGTAGTTAGAAATGACTTGTAAAACTGGGATTAAACGTTCCGTCACTCTTCATAAATCGTTGATCCTTTATTATTCCACTGAAGTCAGATTCGGTTGACCACAAACTCTTCTCTCGGTCGACTTCAGTACATCTTTGGAAAGGGGGTATTCTTACGAATAATCACCTAAAGTCTACCCAAAAACGTATAAAATAAGTAAGTATTTTATGAATGAACTATGGATAAGACACGATCCGTAACACTCATATGACACCGTTTCTTTTGTCTGAGGTGGGAATACGAGTTCTTCGTAAGTGAGACCCATTCTCTGTGCATAATTTTAGGTATTATCAGATACGGTGTGACCCTGAAGTTAAGTCTTGTTGTCTTTGACTTGGTAACTTACAAGTCTTAACGTCGAATTTCAATACCTATATCTTCCTCCACGTCTCACTATACACTTTCAGTTTAAATACTCCCTCCCCTTTAATACTCATTCAGTTTCTTAAGATAGACATCTCTCTTCTCTTATTTTATCTCTCCTCGTTTTCTGTGTTACCTTCTCTGGTATGTCAGGTACTCTCTTACTCTTTTGTCGATCCAGGTGTCGCAGTCAGTCGTATATAGGAACGTTATTTAGGAGAAGGGTGATAGCGTTTAGTTCGCCCATAGACAGAGAACTTTAGTTTTCGAGGGAGGATTTGGATTTGGTAGTTGGTAGTTGGATTTGGTAGTTGCCAATGTTTACATCTGAGACTTTTTACAGGGATTACGAGACTGTATGTGTAACGTAAGAGACTACCGGAACGTTACGAATGAACTTACCTTGTTTTAGTCGGGGTAGGGTCTCCCACACGTATGTGAATCTGCTCTGTCCTTCTTCTTTCTCCTTTGACCGGTCGTGTTTCCTGGTGAGACAGTCGGTGAGGTCCGATTTTGACCGGTGTTTAAGGTCTGACATAAAGTAGACCTCAGACGACAAATATATCACAATAAATACAATTGACATATTAAGTTAATGTATTTAGAGTAAGATATTATACCATAGAGTTGTTGCACATCAGAGTACATGTGTGACGATACAAATTTTATTTGTTGGTGGTTTCAGGATGATATATATCGTGTCCCTTGACACGAGTTGCAATACACCGTCAGATATACCCTCCCTTCAAACCCCCTCTTACCTATGTATATGTGCATACCGGTTCAGTGAAAGGACAGACAGACTTTAATAATGTTACAACAATTAACCAATATGAGGTTATATTTTATTTTTCCAAATTTTTATGTTTTTATTAATTTTATTTTTAAATGTTTCGTTTTGTTTTTGTTCGTTTTTTTTTTTTTTGGGGTCTTTGGTTTCCCATCAGAGTTATTGAGAACGGACCTTTTAAGGTACCTGCCTCCTCGGACCACCCGACGTCAGGTACCCCAACGATTCTCAGCCTGTGTTGACTCGCTGAAGTGGAAGTGAAAAGTGAAAGTACGTAACCTCTTCCTTTACCGTTGGGTGAAGTCACAAGAACGGACCTCTTAGGGTCCCTACCCCCTCGGACCACCCGACGACAGAGACCCCAGAGTGTCTCAGTCTGTGTTGACTTCGCTGAATCGTCGTCGTCGTCGGTGTCAGAGTTGTTCAGTAAAAGAACAAAAGTATTTGAGAGTTCAATTACTTGGTAGGTCTCTGTGAACCTGATCCCCAAGATTAATAGTGTCGGTCCTGACGTTTCGGGTCTCTCCCGTTTTTCACCATTCCTCGTGGGTAACGTTTCGTAATAAACTTACTCTAAAGATAGAAGGACAGATAAGGTGTACAATAATTATGTAACATAATTATTGTTACATCTGTCTTAATTTGTATGTGAATTAATGTTCATCAAATTATTTCACGAAAGGAAACGGTTACCTATCTTAAACATACGTAGTCGTGTACCGACAAACGATTTCAGAGTAAGTAAAGATCCTTTGATTCGAAAACGTGACGATTTTTCTGTCGATATGCTACCTTCTACTGAACTTTAACGAAAATCCGAAAGTTTTCGTGTCTCGTTTCGTTTAAAGTCGAAAACTTACTTATGACTGTATACGTCGAATAAGGGTTGATTCTCCTTAGAGTGTCGGAACCATAGATACTGTTAAAAAGGAAAGTTGACAAATCCTTTATTGTGTCGACTAATCTGGTCTCACAATGTTTTACTCCTATTCCGTCCTTTTTTAAAAAAATTAATATGTTTCTCTTTAAGTTTCTTTTCGTCTGCTTATTTAATACGTTTGGTCGTGACGGTTACAAAGTATTCAAATTTCCAAGTTCACGTCAATCGAGAAGTGACACATTATACACTCCGGAAGTCATACCCTATACCTACGTCTCTCGATAGATTAGTCTTCTCCCACACCCATTACCCTGTCAGTGTCCGTCACTCCCCAATGGGTGAACCACTGTGGTACGGGAACTCTGACGACCTCTATCCCCATTGCGACTCGACAAAAGTTTCGTGACTGTGCCGTGCGCGGAGACTGTAAGACACTACTCTATAAAAGAAGTCGACTCGACTCGTCTTTATTACGTCGACGGTTTCATTTATTCCTCACTTGCCTTCTCAGTTTTGTTCAGTGGTCTTTTAGTCCGTCTCCTCCAGGGAAAAGACCTGTTGGAGAAAGTCTTTTTACTTTTTTGATTTCGGACTCTTTATTGCTCACTTTTTGTACGGAGATCGAATAGGTCACCAGGTCTTTAGTTTACCGTCCTTTATTTCCCTCTTTCTAACTTCGACTTATATTATCCTTACTTCTTTCAGACGTTATCGAAAATTTTTATTAAATTCATACATTTGTAGACAGATCAAGAAGTAAGTGCCTCATAGTGTATGAACGGGTTCCTTCTATAGACTTAATCTCGTTGGACTCAATCTCGTTCGGTAGGACCAAACGGACCCTGACTCATGAAGAGTCTGCATGAAACTCACACGTTTAGACGTTTTGACCCCTCTTAGCCTTCCATCCAGTACGACCAGAAGTCTTTTGTACCTCATGAAAAGTCAATGATGTGACTGCTAAAGTTGTCCAAGGTAAAGAAAGGAAATATTATGTAAGAGGACCCACCCTCCTATATCTCTCCCTTACCCGTTCAGAAATACTGACACTTTACGTATGAAAGATCGTTTCTCCCTCTTAGAGCAATTTTGTTTTTATTAAAGATTGTACAAAATAGATCCTCAACAACAATTTACAAAATTTTAATTTTCAAATATTTTGAATCTTTACTTACGAAGTCAACTTAGGATTGAAAAAACAATTTGACCATGTCGTGATTCATCGGTCCCCTAATTTATATATATTTGAGAGGGTACCATATTTGTAACGAAAGTAACTAAACAACACGTCTCTATCTTGGAGTGTACCCCGTAGAAAGGATCAAGATTCACCTTTTGTCTTTATTATCCCCACTCGTATCAAAACGGAGAAATAATAACCTTGTATCTCTAGAAATTAAACGGTGGTGCATTTTTTTACTGACCGTTCGTGATAAGTCACTTTACTTTACCGACTTACCGTTTATCCGTTACGATTAAAATTTTATTGGTCGGTTACAAAGAAAGTACAGTCTTGACGTAAGAAATATAATAATTTCGAAACTTAAGGACTCATGAGTTGAGTGACCAGTTGATCACTATCCTTTGAGATTCAATTTCCCTAAAACTTTCTAAATCCTCATGAAACCCCCTATTTCCTTTCGGATGGTTATAGTACACCGAGATCGTCAATCAAAGTCCGTGTCAAAGGTGAAATTACTCGGTTTTCCCTTTGTGTTAGTATTAAGGATGGTGACTAGACACCCCTTTCGTCCTTCCACTTCTTATACCACTGAGACTATGGAAAATCAAGGAGACAAAATTACTAGATACTGAAAGTAAGACTTGGGTTTGTGTAAAAGGAGTGGTGTGGGTACGTATGACAAGTAAGAAAAAAAGTTTTTTTATCTACCAAGACGAAAAATAAATAAATACATAACCGACACGACGGGTCGAAGTCAAGTCAAGTCAAGTCGGTGAGTCAACACAGGCTGAGAAACACTCGGGTACCTGAAGTCCGGAGGGACAGGTAGTGATTGAGGCCCTCGAACGAGTTTGAGTACAGGTAACTCAGCCACTACGGTAGGTTGGTAGAGTAGGAGACAACAGGGGAAGAGGAGGGTGGAAGTTAGGAGGAGTTGTAGTCCCAGAAGAGTTTACTTAGTGAAGAAACATAGTCCACCGGTTTCATAACCTCAAAGTCGAAGTCGTAGTCAGGAAGGTCACTTATAAATCCTGACTAGAGGAGATCCTAACTGACCAAACTAGAGGAACGTCAGGTTCCCTAAGAGTTCTCAGAAGAGGTTGTGGTGTCAAGTTTTCGTAGTTAAGAAACCGTGAGTCGAAAGAAATATGAGATTCAGAGTATAGGTATGTACTGATGACCTTTTTGGCATCGAAACTGATCTACCTGGAAACAGTCGTTTCATTACAGAGACGAAAAATTATACGACACATCCAACCAGTATTGAAAAGAAAATTCCTCTTTCACAGAAAATTAAAGTACCGACGTCAGTGACAGACGTCACTAAGACCTCGGGTTCTTTTATTTCAGAGAGTGACAAAGGTAACAAAGGGGTAGATAAACGGAACTTCACTACCCTGCTCTACGGTACTACAATCTCAAAACTTACGACGGAAAATTCGGTTGAAAAAGTGAGAGGAGAAAGTGAAAGTAGTTCTCCGAGAAATCAAGAAGCGAAAGACGGTATTCCCACCACAGTAGACGCATAGTATCCAATAACTATGTCCTAGGATCAAGGGACTGTTCCCTAAGCTAAGTTCCGGTGTTAACACTTTTTGAGATTGAGGATTGTTGACCTGACGGTTCCTTGAGGTAGGACAGGTAAAAAAAGAAAAAGTTTACATAAATAAAAATAACCTCCTACTAACGAAATGTTATAACACGACCACAGACTTTATACAGTTATACTTAGTCGGTATCCATATGTTATATGTCGGTAAGGGAGAACTCTGAGGGAGGGTTGGGGATGGGGGGTGGGACAGGTAAGAATTAGAAGTTTCCAAAATTGTTGTAAATAGTCACGATGACAGACGTCTTCTCCGTGGACGACAAAAACAACTCAGGTATAATTGGGTTATGAAATTTAGTATCATGACTTCCCTTTGACAAGTTATAGTGTCATTAGGTTCAGATACGGGACTGGTCATTACGACTTCTTCGATCAACTTGCCAAGATACTTCTGGATGTTCTGGAAGATCTTGATTGTGGGTTTTTTCTACAGGAAAAGTAATGTCCCCTGACCTTATGTTTTCATCCTTCAGTTCTCTATAGACCTCATTGTCCGTTTAAACCGGAACCTCATGTTTTACTGCGTCCCGTTTCCGATTATCTCAAAACTGTTTTCTTGCGTGACCAGTATCGTTTGTGGGAGAAGGTTGTTGTGTTCTCTTCTGAGATGTGTACCTGTAGTGGTCCAGTTGTGACTTTAGTCTAACCAATATAAGAAACGTCGGTTTCTACCTCTTCAGTCGTTTTTGTTCTGACCCTCGCCTGACACCGAGTCTAGTACTTGAGGAATAACGGTTTAAGTCTGAATTCAACTTCTTTCATCCCTTTTGGTGATATGGTAAGTCCATACTGGATTTATTTTAGGGAATACTAATATGTCACCTTCACTCTTTATCTAAATTCCCTGGTCTAGACTATCTGTCTTACGGACTACTTGATACCTACCTCCAAGTACTGTAACATTCCTCTGTCCTTAGTTCTGGTAGGGGTTCTTTTTCTTTACGGTTTTTTTTCGTTTTACTGACAGACCCCTCCGGAATGTTTATCAACACTTTTCTTCCCTTCGCTTTTCGTTTCCTCTTTTACTTTCTATATGGGTAAACTTACGTCTCAGGGTTTCTTGTCGTTCCTCTCTATTCTTTCGGAAGGAGTCACTGGTTACGTTTCTTTATCTCCTTTTGTTATCTTAGCCTTTCTGATCTCTAGAGAAGTTCTTTTAATCTCTATGGTTCCCTTGTAAAGTACGTTTCTACCCGAGTTATTTCCTGTCTTTACCATCCCTGGATTGTCTCCGTCTACTATAATTCTTCTCCACTGTTCTTATGTGTCTTCTTGACATGTTTTTTCTAGAAGTGCTGGGTCTATTAGTGCTACCACACTAGTGAGTGGATCTCGGTCTGTAGGACCTTACACTTCAGTTCACCCGGAATCCTTCGTAGTGATGTTTACTTCGATCACCTCCACTACTTTAAGGTCAACTCGATAAAGTTTAGGACTTTCTACTGTGACACTTTCACGACGTGAGTTTAACGGTCGTTTAAACCTTTTGAGTCGTCACCGGTGTCCTGACCTTTTCCAGTCAAAAGTAAGGTTAGGGTTTCTTTCCGTTACGGTTTCTTACGAGTTTGATGGCGTGTTAGTGTGAGTAGAGTGTGTGATCATTTCATTCCGAATTTTAAAAGGTTCGGTCTGAAGTCGTTATGTACTTGGCACTTTAAGGTCTACAAGTTCTACCAAAATGGTTTCCGTCTCCTTGGTCTCTAGTTTGACGGTTGTAGACGACCTAGTAACTTTTTTCTTCTCTCAAGGTCTTTTTGTAGATAAAGACGAAATAACTGATACGGTTTCGGAAACTGACACACCTAGTGTTATTTGACACCTTTTAAGACTTTCTCTACCCTCATGGTCTGGTGGACTGGACGGAGAACTCTTTGGAAATACGTGCACTCCTTCGTTGTCAATTCTTGACCTCTACCTTGTTGTTTGTCTGACCAAGGTTTATCCTTTTCCTCATGCAGTTCCGACATATAACAGTGGGACGAATAAATTGAATATACGTCTCATGTAGTACTCTTTGCGACCCGACCTTCTTCGTGTTCGCCTTAGTTCTAACGGCCCTCTTTATAGTTATTAGAGTCTATACGTCTACTGTTGTGGGAATACCGTCTTTCACTTCTCCTTGATTTTTCGGAGGACTACTTTCACTTTCTCCTCTCACTTTTTCAACCGAATTTCGAGTTGTAAGTCTTTTGATTCTAGTACCGTAGACCAGGGTAGTGAAGTTCCGTTTATCTGAACCTTTGTACCTTTGTCACAGTCTGAAATAAAAAACCCCCGAGGTTTTAGTGACGTCTACCACTGATGTCGGTACTTTAATTCTGTGAATGAGGAACCTTCCTTTCAATACTGGTTGCATCTGTCGTATAATTTTTCGTCCCTGTAATGAAACGGTTGTTTCCAGACAGATCAATTCCGATACTAAAAAGGTCACTAGTCCATACCTACACTCTTAACCTGATATTTCTTTCGACTCACGGCTTCTTAACTACGAAAACTTGACACCACAACCTCTTCTGAGAATTCTCAGGGAACCTGACGTTCCTCTAGGTTGGTCAGGTAAGATTTCCTCTAGTCAGGACCCACAAGTAACCTTCCTGACTACGACTTCGACTTTGAGGTCATGAAACCGGTGGAGTACGTTTCTCAACTGAGTAACCTTTTCTGAGACTACAACCCTCCCTAACCCCCGTCCTTCTTCTCCCCTACTGTCTCCTACTCTACCGACCTACCGTAGTGGCTGAGCTACCTGTGCCAAAACCCACTTGAGTCCCTCAACCACTACCTGTCCCTCCGGACCCGTACGACGTCAAGTACATCACCGTTTCTCAACCTGTGCTGATTCGCTGACTTGACTTGACTTGACTTCCCTCACTTGACAGGGATTCTACCGTACAGATTCAACCCACTGACTTTAAGGACGTTGTTCTCATCAGAGGAGCCCTGACTCTCTTTGATCTAGGACACACCGGAACAAAGTACTTCCTTTGTTCCAGTTCACTACGAAGGATTCCGGGTGAACTGAAGTGTAAGGTCCTACAGACCGAGATCCACTCACTAGTGTGGCAACACTAATAGACCCAGTACTTCTAGAAAAAACATGTCAAGAAGACATAAGAACGGTGGAGAAGTCCCAGTCGAAAACCATTGTAGACTTTAACTAATCAGTGAAAAAGTTTGTAGTACAACACTTAATGAAAGATATGAACATGTCTTAGGTCTCTGAGACATGATCACTTACGTGGAAGTGCCGACCGTGAAGTCCATCCTCTTAGGATGGACTACTAAGATTCATTAAATTTATTTTAATGACCTTATCCCGTCACACTATCGTTATGATGACAATATCCTAGGACCCATGATTGTAAGTGAAGTCTCAAGAACACAAATTATCTCATTTAGACTCAGGTAAGTCGTTACCTTTTATTTCCTACTCTCTACTCTTGTTGGTACCGATGACATTACAACCTCCAAACGTTCAGAGACACCTCCTCTGCACGAAGGGAGAACGTCTTTCTCACTACTAATAGTAAAATGTGCATGTCTTTTTAATGTCTCGAGTTTCTCGGTCCCAGTCGAAAACCATTGTGATCGGTCGAACATCGATTTATCCTGATTTTCTAATGTAAAGTAAATATATAAGTTAACAGACGGATAGACGAAAAGAGTGATACGTAATACATTGACTTATGGTATCATGACCCCGTTTAACTTGAAACGTGAAGAATTTACATGATAAAGTTGAAGAGACTTTTCCTTTTCCCATAGACCACGTTCGTTTTACTTTAGGTCGTGATATCATATATCCACATATTGGGTTTACCTTTAAGTCCGACCAACATATTTTTGTGTGTATACTTTGTCCGAACACCCAAGAGCAGAGAGTTCTGGGAAAAGACAGACGTAGGGTGGAAAAAAAGACACTTAGATCTCCTTCGTTACTTCCTTTCAGGAGGAAGGTCTCATCTTCATAAGTCATCGGGTAGGAAGGTCGAGTAGAAAGACAAACACCGTCTAGCTTTTACCGGTGTTCCAGAAATTGTGAGAGACGTACCTCTACATCCCAAATACAGGACAGAGGAACTTAGACTCGTCGGAGATCTAAGGAAACTGATCGTCTTGTGGCACCTTCACTACGACCCGGTCATTTGGGTTATAGATTCAAAGTCCCCAACCTTATGAACGAGAACCTCGGGACCCTCGACGGTACATTCTGCGAGTATAAGAACTACCTTTCCCTGCTCCAGCCAGTGGTCGAGACATGGTGGTTCACCAACAGTAAACTTCAGTGATTTAAAACCCCTTCAAGTGACGTGTCTTTATCTGTTGGTCTTGGAACAAGATCTTGTTCCCACCGTTGAAACTACCCGACCGATGGAACCCGGACGGAGCATGAAGATATTTGTTTCAAACTAACCTTGTGAGTGTTACACACCGATGAAAGGACGGGGGTTCCGTCTCAACTCATCAAAACATTTCTGGTGTACCAGGTGTTCGGATTTCATAAATGAGGGACCGTGAAATGATCTTTACAAATGACTAGGGTAAGAATCTTCTTCGGAGTGAGTACTTTGGGTACTAAGAGAGACGTCCTTATATATATATAGTGATATATTAGTAATAGATTACTATATTACTATATAAATATACGACATATAATATAGTATATATCATTGGATAGACAACGGTAAGTCAGAGATTTCAGAACAGTCTACTCTTCTGCCTCTAGAATACGACTGAACCGTTTCTATATGCTGGAGACCTTTCAGTCAAGTAGAGAGAACCAGAGTCAAGAGAGTAAACGATTTACTAGTCAGAAGGGGATCTTAACAAGGTACTTTGTGATATGGGTGTCCTACGAGACGCCCTTTACCGAGATATCAGCTTTAAGTCCTCTTCTTTCCATGTGATAGGATTACCTCGATATTTGATAGATAATCGTATAATTTCGAAAACGTCATTTCTCTTGTCAGATACAAATGTGTTTACAACAGAGTTTGTAAAAACCATGGTTTCACGAAAGATGGATAACTGAGACGTATCTTGGGTATGACCCTTCTTGTGTGCGGTCCTTTATGATGTGGTCCACGAAAAGTTTCAGGGAAAAAAGAAGTTGTCAGGGACTCAAGTAAAAAGATTCATGTCTCTCAATTAGAAAAGTCATGAAAAAATCTGAAGGGAAAGATTTCTGACGACGAACATTAAAGAATCGTTACGCTCTGAGGCGATCACGTTAAACGACTGAAAAGTCTAACCTCTACGTCACCGGTTAATTCCTTCGACGTTTAAGAGGATCTCCTTGATTTTACTGTGTCACTAGTGGGTAGAAACCTACTGTTACTATTAATGCCAGAACTTCACTTCATCCCTTTTACGTCTATGTAAAACTCTAATGATGGTCAAAAATATTAGACTTCTAAAAGAGTTTTTAAGGTTTTACTCATATGTCAAGGAAGAATCATAATGTTTACGATAAGTTTGTTATGGTTTACTTGTACAAATTGTTACACTTATATCTGACATATGTCTTATAATTTATGTTTCATGGCAACGAATAGGTCTGATGAACAAATCTTAAGGTCCAATAGTTTGGTCAATATATTTTGTTCTTTCACAAATAGGACGACTTTATTGTTGTCCCGTTTCGACGGAAGGGTCACGTAGTCCTACAACCTCTAAGGACTGTACTCCTGTGTAGCATTCCGGCGAGTGTCATAATAGACGTAACTTCAGGTGATAGAAGAGAACCAAGGTCAATAAAGTCTACATTATACAACATGAGTGTGTGTTGATGAGTTGATGGTTGGGAGAGTCGTCGATTTTATATAGTTATAATTATTCTGTTCAACAAAAAGAGATCATTAATAATCTCTATTTACAATTGTTTGTGTAAGATATTTTTCTAGTTTACGTTTTCCTTGTTCAAATCAAGTGGACTTTACGTAGAGTTCCTTAGTGTATGACTCTGAAGAATATTGTAGTAATTGGTTTTGAACACATATATAAGGAGATTTGGTCACAATGAGTTGTCCTTCACTACCGAAAGGGATGTATACTTCTATAAAAGTCAACGGTGTTGAGTCATCAACAATGACCGGTCCCTACTACGACTTGTAGGATGTTACGTGTCCTGTCCAGGGACATTGTTTTCAATAGGTTGTGTCTTACACCTCGTTGGGACTAGATTTGACAAGAAAGAAAAAAAGTTTGAAATTTGAAAAATAAGACATAACCCCATATCGGCTAATTATTATAACACTAACAATAACAACAACAAGTCAACGAGTCAACACAGGTTGGGAAACGCTGGGTACCTGACGTCGTACGGTCCGAAGGGACAGGAAGTGGTAGAGAGTTTCGAACGAGTTTGAGTACAGGTAACTCAACCACTACGGAAGGTTGGTAGAGTAGGAAACAGTAGGGAAAAAGGAGGACGGAAGTCAGAAAGGGTCGTAGTTCCAGAAAAGGTTACTCGACCGAGAAGGGTACTCCACTGGTTTCATAACCTCGAAGTCGTAGTCAGGAAGGCTACTTATAAGTCCTAACTAAAGGAAATCCTAAATGACCAAACTAAAGGAACTCAGGTTCCCTGAGAGTTCTCAGAAGAGGTTCTGAGAACAATACTATCAAAGTCCATTTGTCGTTTCCCTGAATCAGTATGTATATGTACATAGATAAGAAGGAGTTTTGGGGAAGGTAGGTCCGACCGTGTATTGTAACTCATCTCAAGGTACACGATATGTTATCCAGGAACAACAAATGGGTAAAACTTATATCGTCACACATGTGAACGTCTACTGTGGTGCGAATGCCGTTTTTCACTTCTCCTTGATTTCTCGGAGAACTACTTTCACTTTCTCCTCTCACCTTTTTCAACCGAATTTCGAGTTGTAAGTCTTTTGATTCTAGTACCGTAGACCAGGGTAGTGAAGTACCGTTTATCTACCCCTTTGTCACAGTCTGAAATAAAAACCCTCGAGGTTTTAGTGACGTCTACCACTGACGTCGGTACTTTAATTTTCTACGAAGGAGGAACCTTCCTTTCAATACTGATAGAATCTATCGTATAATTTTTCGTCTCTGTAATGAAACGGTTGTTTCCAGGCAGATCAGTTCCGATACCCAAAAAGGTCACCAGTACGTACCTACACTCTCAACCTGACACTTCTTTCGACTTGTGGCTTCTTAACTACGAAAACTTGACACCACAACCTCTTCTGAGAACTCTTAGGGAACCTGACGTTCCTCTAGGTTCGTCAGGTAGGATTTCCTCTAGTCAGGACCCACAAGTGACCTTCCTGACTGCGATTTCGACTTTGAGGTCATGAAACCGGTGGAGTACGTCTCAACTGAGTAACCTTTTCTGGGACTACGACCCTCCCTAACCCCCGTCCTCCTCTTCCCCTTCTGTCTCCTACTCTACCGACCTACCGTAGTGGCTGAGCTACCTGCAACTCAAACTCACTTGAGGCCCTCCACCACTACCTGTCCCTCCGGACCGCACGACACTAAGTATCCCAGTGTTTGTCAGTCTGTGCTGACTCGCTTTCTTGACTTGACTTGACTTACACTCGACCGCTCACAATTTCTGTGAAATCCTTCCTTTTCTTATGGTCAGTGTCTGACGTCAGGGAGGGATTTTTCTCGGGGTCCCCTCGAGTTCTACATTCTTTTTGTGCCGCGTGACCGGGGTCTATCGACTCTACGTGTACTTTCCTTACTGAAGTCACTCGGGTCTGAGAACGTGGAAGGGTAAGTATATTTTCGCGATTTAAGGAATTGAATTCTACAGACCAAAAAAAAAAAAAGTAATTGTTATTAGAAAACTGTAATTCTGATGGATGGGAAACAACGTTTTGAAGATAAATTGGACAGAGGAGAGAGTGGAGGAGTCTCGTCAAGAGAGTCCCAATGAACTCTACGACAGAGAACCCGAATGTCAGGATTTTTAAGGGCGGTTTATTTTGTATTGGGAGTTGAAAATCCAACACTTATAAAAAATTCAACTGTCACTCGATGTGTCTTAATTCTACTTATTTAGAAGCTCAAACAGACTAAATTGGAATATCTCCGTACCTATGGTACATGAGTCTCCACGTGTGTACAACAAGACACTTTGCAGAATTACTACAAAACTTTGTTATCCGTACAATGAACTGAACTGTATAGAAGACAAAGTAAAATATGAGAAGAGAAGGGACCCGAGATGTTGGGAGTACTAGAGGTATTATACAGATGCGACTAGTGTAGGTTTGAGACCCATCTTAGTCTCACAGTTTCATCCCTTCCCTACAGTCTCCGGTGTCGGCAACCAGAAGTGGTCTCCTCTGAAGAAGGTGTTGTGGACTGTAGTCCAGGGTCCAGGGTGAGGTGAGGGTGGGGATGGAGGTTGACTTACGTTAATCTCTGTGCGAGAGATGAATCCGTCGGTAACACCTTGCGGAAGGAGGAAATCTCATTCAGACTAGAGACACAGTTTACGTTAGTCTGTCCGGGTCGACGAGAGTTTAGATGGGTTCAGACGAGGAGTTTCAGATGTCTAGAATCGGTGTACAGACCCTGGAGGACCTTCGTCACGGCGAGAGTGTCGCACTTGAGTCTGTTCCAGTTACTCTCGACTCTATAAATGAACCGTAGAAAGGAAAACATGAAAAGGGAGAAGTAAAAGGTGGTAAGTTCGTCCACCGTCCCAGACACGAAGGAACAGACGACTCCTTTCCCCACAAACAATGTCCTTTAACGGACGAGAGGTAAAGGGGAAGACCTAAAACACAGGAATTTCGGATTTGGCCAACCTTTGTAAAACACGATTTACGGAGACCTTTGTTTTCTTCCACCCCTACGAAAATCTATGTTGTTTTCGTTTCTCCTTCAAGGAAATTATCGTTATTCCCCACCCCCTTCTATGACTATCTTTTCCCTCGAGAGAACGGTTACGGGGTCTCTCCTCCCCGAAACACAGAGGGACGGAACGGTTTCTGGGGACAAGGGTTATTCCAGACTACGTTGTGTTGTAGGTAAGAAAAAGAAAAAATTCTATAAATAAACAGATGTGACCCAGAACCAACACTTTACGTCCTAGAACCGACTCCGTATGTTTGAGAATCAATTCCGTACACCCTAGATCGAAGGACTGTTCCCTAACTTGGACTCGGTGGACGTAACGTTCGAGTCTTCGAATCGGTGACCTGATGGCCATTCAGGGTGTCGTGGGTAAGAATTCCTGGTGCACCTAAACCAGTCACTTGACCAAGAGACTTAACCTCGAGGAGGGGAGTAAGAGAGTTGAAAGAACGGTTGGGGTGGGAATGGTACACCCCCAGGAACAAGACGAGAACCAGTCCCATTTCCGTCGACGTTCGTGCCGATTCGTACGACGGACGGGTTCACGACAAAGAGCGTGTCACTTGAACCCCCGGTCTTTAGGTGGGTGTACTGTGTCGACACAGGATCACCTCGTCATGTCACCTGTCTCGAAACCTCAGTCTGTATGGGTCCCAACTCAGAACCCCGAGTGAATAAAAAAATAAATATAACCTCGTGTTGATTAACAATGAAAGTTATTTGAAGAAGAAAAAAAAACCAACAGTTTACTAGGAAATAAAAAGAAAGAGGAAACGTCAAGAATTGATCGCCCCGTGAGGTGACGCGGTGACAACTATAGTAGATACTACAGTTCTCCCACCGCCGGTAGTTGTAACGTCGGGTGTCTGACCCGCCAGGGGTCCTAGAGAAATTACCAAGGTCTTTCGAGAGATCGATCTCTGGCTACGGCGTAGACGGCCCGTTACAACTGCTAGAGTAGTTTTCACTACAAAGGTGACACGAATTACAAAAAGACGAAGAAAGACAGGGAACCACCAAGGAACTCCCGAAACTACTAGTCCCGTCTTCGTCTTCCATGGTGGAGTTAGACCCGAACAGACAAGACTTACCAGTCAAAGTGACATTAGGCGTCTGGGAAGGTTAGTGGTCAACGGAACCGTTACAGTAGTGGCTGGAAAAAACCTCTGTCTGGGTCTCCCGGCTAGAACCCCCGGTCCCGTCTGCACCGTGGCTGAAGGGGTGGCCATGTGGAGTCCATGTGCTGAAACTAGAGCAACCCCAACTTGAATCCGCCGTACCACCTCCGCCGACCACAGCCTACTTGGGCCTAAGCCCTGCTGGCTTCTTTCAACGTGGAAGCGGAGGAGGCTCGGCTTTCGGCTTTCGAGTTATTTGAAGAATTACCCTTGAATCGAAAGAGGACCTCTTTGATTCTTGTCACAATAGATGAGACCACAGTGTCTCCACATACGGGGGTAAGGGGACCTCACTCCTGGACTACACTACTCTCGTGAGTCGTCTATCGGAACACAACGACACGCCAATCCTAGGTGGTCCATGAGTTCGGGCACGAAAGGGACCCGACGAGGAGCTGTGACGGACTCATACCCCTGATCTCGGTCTTGTAAAGACGGGTCTTACTCCTAGGAGACGACGATTCAGCGAAGTCAGCACAGGCTGAGACACACTGGGGTATCTGCCGTCGGGTGGTCCGAGGCAGCAGGGACCCTAAGAGGTCCGTTCTTGTGACCTCACCCAACGGTAAAGGAAGATGTTACGTACTTTCACTTTTCACGTTTCACTTCAGCAAATCAGTACAGGCTGAGTCTCTGGGGTACCTGACGTCGGAAGGTCCGAGGAGGTAGGTACCCTAAAAGGTCCGTTCTTGTGACCTCACCCAACGGTAAAGGAAGATGTCACGTACTTTCACTTTTCACGTTTCACTTCAGCAAATCAGCATAGACTGAGAATCGCTGTGATACCTGACGTCGGATGGTCTGAGGAGACAGGTACCCTAAAAGGTCCGTTCTGATGACCTCACCCCACGGTAGCGGAAGATGCCTCCTAGGAGATCATGAGACCCTTAGGGGTCGAGGATCCCCCACTGAAAGAGTTCGGAGGTCGTGTCAGACTCCAAGAAGGAGGGGTGAAAAAGGAAGGAGGAAAGGAAAGTGACTCAGTCTTGACGTCAGTCTTGACCTCCGAGAGGAAGGTCGAGACGAAGACAAGAGGGGGGAAAAAAAGAGTATCTGTAAACAACAACAACAAGTCAACGAGTAAGTACAGGTTTAGAAACGTTGACGTACCTAAAGTCGTGTGGTCCGAAGGGACAGGAAGTGATAGAGAGACTCAAACAAGTTTGAGTACAGGTAACTAAACCACTCGGATAGAGTAGGAGACAGAGAGGGAAGAGGAGGTCGAGAGTTAGAAAGGGTCGTAGTCCCAGAAAAGGTCACTCAACCGAGAAGTGTAGTCCACCGGTTTCATAACCTCAAAGGCAAAGTCGTAGTCTGGGTTACTTATAAGTCCTGACTGAAGGAAATCCTAACTGACCGAACTAGAGGAACGTCAGGTTCCCTGAGAGTTCTCGGAAGAGGTCTTGGTGTTAAGTTTTCGTAGTCAAGAAACCACGAGTCGGAAGAAATACCAGGTTGAGAGTGTAGACATGGACTGATGACCTTTTTGGTATCGAAACTGATATACCTGGAAACACCAAGTATCACTTTCACTACAGAGACGAAAAATTATGTGACAGATCCAAGTAGTATCGAAAGGAAGGTTTTTCGTAGAAAATTAAAAAACCGATGTTAGTGACAGATAAAGACGAAATAACGGATACGGTTTCGGAAACTGACACACCTAGTGTTATTTGACATCTTTTAAAACTTCCTCTACCCTTATGGTCTGGTGGACTGGACGGAGAACTCTTTTGACATACGTCCAGTCCTTCGTTGTCAATCTTGACCTGTACCTTGTTGTCTGACCAAGGTTTCTCCTTCGTGTTCGACCTTAGTTCTAACGGTCTTCTTTATAGTTATTGGAGTCTATACGTCTACTGTGGTGGGAATACCGTCTTTCACTTCTCCTTGATTTATCGGAGAACTACTTTCACTTTCTCCTCTCACCTTTTTCAACCGAATTCCGAGTTGTAAGTCTTTTGATTCTAGTACCGTAGACCAGGGTAGTGAAGTACCGTTTATCTACCCCTTTGTCACCTTTGTCACCGACTGAAATAAAAACCCCCGAGGTTTTAGTGACGTCTGCCATTGACGTCGGTACTTTAATTTTCTGTGAATAAGGAACCTTCCCTTCAATACTGGTTGGATCTATCGTATAATTTTTCGTCTCTGTACTGAAACAGTTGTTTCCAGGTAGATCAGTTCTGACACTAAAAAGGTCGCCAGTACATGCCTACACTCTCAACCTGATATTTCTTTCGACTCACGGCTTCTTGACTACGAAAACTTGACACCACAACCTCTTCTGAGAGCTCTCAGGGAACGTGACGTTTCTCTAGGTTGTTCAGGTAAGATTTCCTCTAGTCAGGACTTATAAGTAACCTTCCTGACTACGACTTCGACTTTGAGGTTAGGAAACCGATGGACTACACTTCTCGACTGAGTAAACTTTTCTGGGACTACGACCCTTTCTGACTCCCGTCCTCCTCTTCCCCTACTGTCTCCTACGCTACCAACTTACCGTAGTGGCTGAGTCACCTCTACCCAAACCCCCCTGAAGCCCTCAACCACTACCTGACCCTCCGGATTACACGACACCAAGCACCCCAACGTTTCTCAGCCCGTTCTGACTCGCTGACTTGATTTGACTTGACTTGACAGACGTCACCGAAATATCGGGTTCTTCTATTTTAGACGGTGACAAAGATGAAAAAAGAGAAGATAAACGGTACTTCACTACCCTGGTCTACGGTACTAGAATCAAAAAACTTACAACTGAAAATTCGGTCCAAAAAGTGAGAGTATCCGTAAAAGGGATTATTTAGACCTGAAACCTAAGTGAATTCACAGACGAAGAGTCTTTTGGGTTGACGATATTGATGGGGATCTTTTGACAAGATTTTTAAAATTTGTTAGCGTATCAAGGACAGAAAACCATCGACGAGTCAATTTCCAAACGAAGGAGGTGCACCCTACGTAATGTCCCTGACTCATTATGTGAAGATATAGACGAGTCATGAAATTCGTACCTAAGGTACACACTCACTTGAAGTCATCAGTCGTTACACTTCAACCTGAAGAAATATATCGTAAGGTCTGAGAACTGGATAGTTTTAGTAGACGTCCGTCCATTGGTACAAACCCACACACTTGTCCACCCAACCTAACACTCCCTTCCTTTGACCGAACCCACGGTCCTTCTAGATTTGGATTGGAATGAAACGACACATGGAATCCCTTTAGTGAATTGGAGAGACAGAAGTCAACTGAGTTGATATACTACCCCTACTATGACGAATTAAATGATTGACACTCCCAATCTCTATTAGATCCATTCCGTAGATCGTGTCACAGACCGGGTAACATTCGCAGGTTACACGACGGACATATAGGACTAAGAATGGGACATCAGAATAACGGAGATGTAGTAAAGTAAGTAAGTTATAAATAACACCCAGATGATACTATCCTTGAACTCTGTATTGTTACTTTGACTGTCCGTGTCTAGGAGTGTCTCAGACTGTCCAGCCGTGTAGTGTCATGTTTCATGTAGGTCATTAATATTGTCTTTGTAAATCTACGACGAATAATGCACGCTCCATGACAAGATTCTCGAAATGATATGTAAGTAAGTGACTCGGAAATATAGTTAGGTTGGTATATAGACGAGTTCTACTCTATTGATCCCTACACTATCTGAACCCATCTAAACTTGGGTCCGTCAGTCGAAGTCTCAGATATAAAAATTGTCGATGTGACAACGAAGAGATTTGTAGACTTAATCTAAAATACTGAGGTGTCTAGTGCTTGCTAGGAATGTATTCATATATTATTTTGGATCACTTAATTTAGTCATCTGTTTGTGAATAAAGGAAATCTCTTTGTATCCGTGTCTTTATCATTCAGTCGACTCGTCCACATCTGTGACCACTGGGTGTACCGTGTCAATGGTAGGGGGTTGGAGGGTGAAGGAGTGATAAACGAGCCGAAACTTGAGTCGTCGACAAGAGACCGTCACCGTAATCTTCTTTTTAACAATATTATGTCAAAAAGTGGAATGAATCGGAACTGGAAAAGTAGACGTCATTGGTGTCCCGAGAAGATCAAGATTATTTAATAGTTAAAAGCCACAGTATTAGAAAATACGGATAGTCTTGAAAGACCGTCTTTTCAATTTCAGTTTAGCCACACAAAATAAACAACAAAAGAAAAGTATTTTCGTAGGTGTACTGACGTAATTCATCAAACGACTCACAGACGTTCCGTTAGTTCCACCGTCATTCCTGTAACCTGGGGTCTGTGATTCAAGTAAAGAATAATGCACCGTCTGTATTGACTCGAAACGTACGGACCCATCGGTTTCACTGTCGTCGTCAAACAAGGTTCTTTAGGAAATCCAAATACTGTTGTATGGTAATAGTACTGGTAAGATCTTATTTTTACTGTTACGGTTATACTATTTTTGGGTGGTCGGAGAAGATTGATCAGTTCTTACTAATTCTGGTTTTTTCTACTAACATGAATGTCCCCCCGTGACACGTTCAAATAGTCGACGATGGTCAACTTGTAAATTCACAAATGAAACTCTGAAAGGAGATCTAAATTAGTTGGCGACATTTTGGACTATCTTCTTCTGTACTTAGACTCTATGATAGTCACTTAACTTTCTTTTGGTTCATTTAGTTCTGTAGAAAAAGTCTCAGACAAATTGGGACTCATAAATTATCCCTCCTTTGTGTTTTACTGTTCAAAACATATGTATCTTTGAGACATTACTGTAGTAAGTTAATGTAACCGAAAGTCAATATCACCTAAACTATACAGGTAGGATAAGAACGATGTACACTCCAGAACCACCCAAGGATTCATGGGAAGGATCTAAAATAGGTCTCTAAAGTTTTACTCGGGACGTTTTCACCTCCATGACTAGACATGGTCTAGTAAATACAGGTTTAAGTCAACTCATCGTAAAACCAAGTGATAGAACTACAGACTAGTTATAGTCTCAGTGAATATATAAACTGAGAGAAATACAGTAACTATTAATAATTCCGTAGGTCAGATTAGACTGTAATTGTCTTGTTAAAGTAGAAGCTTTAGATCCGTTTTGTAAACGTGACCATATAACGATGTATATTTGGTCACTATATGGATACAGAAAACCCTGTGACGACATTAACGTAAAAAGATAGATAAGGAGAAAGGGAATTAATAAAAAATCGTCTTTATCCTACGAAGGAGCCTTTGTCATGATTAGATACTCCGAGATACTATGGTGTCGTGTATATAGGTGCTCCCCTGGTCAAGGACGTGATCACCTGAGGGACCGTTAACCCCGGTCTTCCAACTTGAGATGAAGCGACGTCATTTCCCACGAACTTAGGGGAAGTCGAGACCCAGTCGTTGAGATTCACCAGTTTCAGTAAAGTGAGGTAAGATTACTAACGGGTTTCCAGGACCGAACCAGCCCTGAGGTCCGAGTGGGACGTGTCTTGGTCACGGACCTCTCTACCTTCCGACTCCTCCAGTCTTCCCAACCCTTCCCGTGTACGAAAGGGACCCTCTCCTCTGATGACCAGACCAAGCTTCAGCTTATGCGTAAATTCATTCTTTTGCTTGAGAACCTCGGTGACCTTTCTTTGACTACCAATTCCATCATGGAGGGTTCCCATAGGTTAAGTATAAGTGAAAAATCTTGTAGTTCAAAAATTTTAAATTTTTTAGGTTCAGTTTTACCTGGTTAAATTTTTATTTATTTATTTACCTATATATTTTCAAACATTCCCTTTTTTCCCTGGCTAAACTCCGACAGAGTGAAAATAAAAATAGAGGGGATAACCGTATTTCTATGTACCGTCTATGAGGTAACACGAAGTAGTGTCTTATTAATAAAAGGAACTTCCTAAGAGGTCCGGTCTTATGACCTCACCGATCGGAAAGGGAAGAGGTCCGATTGCAAAGGGAAGAGGTCCCCTAGAAGGGTTGAGTCCCTAGTTTGGGTCCAGAGGACGTAACGTCCGTCTGAGAAATGGTGGACTCGGTGTCCCCTTCGGGTTCTTGTGACCTCACCCATCGGATAGGGAAGAGGTCGTCTAGAAGGGCTGTTGGTTTGGCCCCAGAGGACGTAACGTCCACCTAAGAAATGGTCGACTCGATAGTCCCTTCGGGACTTCTTGGGTTGGATTCGTATTTACGTGTCTAGATATTTCAAAGGTGGTCTCTACAATATGTCACTACAAACCGAAATCTAAATACCATTTATATACACATGAAGAACTTGATAAAAGAGAAAGTCGACTCCTCTATTATATCCACTATATTCTTAGTTAAAATGGATTCTCTAAATGGTTCTATCGTGGATTTTAGAGACTTTTCGGTCTGAATTGAAAAACAGTAGAAAGGACAAAAAACTAAAAAAAAAAAAAAACGAAAAATAATATAAGAACGTATTGACGGACCAAACCCTTGGTGTGTCTGTCACTCAAAGAACTTCCTTATTTAATAAGAAATAAACGATAGAGTTTTGAAGTTCTTGGACATGTCTTGTCCACTTAGTTTTTGTCATAAGTAATTTTCCCAGAATTTTTCTGTAAAAGGAACGGTGTTTGTTTTTACGTGTCTCGCTTCTCACAAAGTTTTCTTTGACTGGAAGATTTAGAATTCTGTCTTTACTCGATTAATGGAAACCTCTACTCTGAAAATGTACTTGTTATTAACCACGATTCCTCCAGAAATATTCAACACGACCCACTAACTACCACAGACGTAGTTCTTGTTGGTCAACGTTTCTAGAACGGTTGAGTTTCTAAGAAAGTTAAAGTGAAACGTGAAGGCGACTTTCCTCTTTATTGTTTATTGTCCAGTGCCATAAAAAATAATTAATCAAGGATATAAATTTTTTATCATGGACAAAGTCTATACAATCGGATGTAACGTTTTGTCTTATAAAACTCAAAAGTATCAAGACAGATTGAATTCTAGAAAAGGTTTCTCTCTACCCAAAACTTAAAATGGGTTTTGATTTGTCAACCACCTTTTTTGACTCTACCACGTGACCTAAACGAAGAATGTGAGTGAGATTATAAATCGATAACTGTATCGATACAACAAAACTAACACTAAAACAAGATTTCTTGAAATGAAAATCGAGATCTTCGACTTTGGTGTAAAATCCTTCGGTGGTTTTATGTCCACGTCTCGTTGTAGTGTACCTTTTGTTTGACGTGACTTTATACAGATGGCTAGTTGTCAAATGTCCAATTATAAAATACCTATACAAAAATATTTCAGTACGTCGAGTAGACAAGACTGACTATACGTGTAAAAACATAGGAACAATTTACAAGACCTGGATGAGAATGTTAATCGTATAACGATTCAGAAGTGATTCACGATCCCGGTCACCTGAATAAGATACCGTATTAATAGAAGTCATAATTTTTTTATGTTGAATTGCGGTTAATTTCACAGTGTTACGTAAAGCTACTATTAGATGACCCGGTCCACATTCTCGGTTGACTGGACTTAAACACGTACTTAGACCAGTTTACTTTCTAGATCAATAAAAGTTACAAGTTTCGTTAGACCGACGACAAATTCATTTTTAATTCGTCTAATAGACGTTTTGTATTATACCTAAAGACTTGATATTTTCGAAAAACATTATATAGAAGAATATTTAGTGGACTAACTAACTAGTACAGGTTTTAGACTTAATCAGATAAAATAAAAGTCTCTCTACTAGAGCAAAACGAAAAACCAAAGAAAACCGATGTCCATACTGGATGGTTATAACATTAGAACAGATTTAATGTGTCTCATCTGTTTCCGTAGATTAAATTTAATAAAGTTTCTACCTGATCCTTTTTCAACTATAGTGAGATTTATAGGAGTAACTTTTCCCATACACGGTCTTAGAGTACTAAACGAATAAGTCTTATTTGTGTTTAAATACAGTTAGAGGTTTTTCTGGGGGAAAAAATGACTTATCTGACTGTCCCACACACCCTAGTACTTACGAGTTCAGATAGTACATTGATAAAAGATCCCGAGGCGTATTATCGTATTTTAAGAATAAAGGGTGTTTTAGTGACTACAAATTACGTGCTAGACATAATCTTCATACTTAAATTTCTCAGTGGTCCTGGGTCATCTTCGATAAGTCAAGTTGAAGACTGAGTATTGTACAAGAGCCTAAAGGAAGGACATTACCCAACTTAACGTAGGGGGGGTCTAAGGATACAACTTCAGTATTGGGCGACCATGGAGTCTTACATTGGAGTAAAAACTCTATCCCAGAAATATCTCTAGTAGTTCAATTTTACTCCAGTAATCCCACTCACAATGAGGTCATGTTGACCACAGAAATATTTTTACCCTTTAAACCTCTGTCCGTGTGTGTCTCCTCTTGGGTACACTTCTGCCTACGTCTCTGACCTCTCTACGAAGATATTCTCTCCTTACGGCCTCTAACGGTCTTTTTGGGGTTCTTTGATCGTCTGTCCGTGCCTTCTGTCAGAAGGAGTGTAAGGAGTTTTCCTTCGTTAGAACACCTATGGAACCAGAATCTAAAGATCGGAGGTCTTAAGACTCCGTTATTTAAAGGTAATTTTTTTTTTCAGTTGTATAGTATAATAGGTTATGGTTACCGGACTTTCTAAAGTGCAATGAAACTTACCACTGATCGAAAGTTATATCGTTACATTTCTTAGACCTGTTAAACCGAATAAACGTTTTAAGACTTTATGTCAGATGTAAATAATCGTTGTTGTTGGATGAACAGGGAGAAAAGGGAGTATACAGTCTTGGTCTTTCTAGAAAAAGGTCTCCTTTACAAGTCTTTTATTTCCGACAAAAATAACACCATTCAAAATCGACAACCCCACACCCAAAAAAAACAAACAAAGAAAAGTTAATTTGACAGTGTCAACTTACATTGAGGACCGGTCTTGACATGATTTTGTTCCAATATGACGAAATTCGAAGTTTAAAATTATGTTACAAAAGACTACATCGTTTTTTCCGTCACTCCATTTCATCTAACGGGACCTCGTTTCTTGGGAACTCCGTGAGCCTCAGAGACACATTTATTAAGTCTCTATGAACCCGGAGTAAATGAAACGTGGTCGTTACTCCATTCACATTACAAACCCCTCTAAAAGAACTGGAGTAGGAACTACAAGTCGAACGTTCCAGAATCAAGGGACTGGTCCCTAACTTGGATCCGGGACCTGCACTTTCACGACTCCCGTCAGTGTGGATGACGAATTGGTTGTGTTTCGGACCCGGTACCCATAGTTGTCTCTCCACAACCCCGTCTCGTCCGGTCCTCCGACGTCTCCAGGTGAGATATATGACCTCACCCAGATTATGAACTTATTATACATATTCCTTATGTTATTGATTTAATATGTACACTCTTTCTTTCAATAATAGATGTATGGGGAAAAGTGGGTGTGGCGTCCCGAACACCCTAGGATCAGGGGACTGGTCCTTAACTTGAGTCCGGGAGACTTTACCTTAGTGTCTCAGGATTGGTGACCTGACGGTTCCTTAGGCGAGCATAGGAAAAAAACAACAAAATTTCTTTTTGAAATTGGTTTGGGTTGTTATAGAACTGATGGTACGACTAAGGTCAGTTTCGGAACATTATTATAATAAGGTCTGTTTACTTGAGACTATTCAGTACCTGATCCTAGGGCCCTTTGGACTCTCTTGTAAAGAGATTATTGAGCCGATGTCGACCAGACCTGAGTCGAGAATATCGTTGGGACAGTGGACACTAGAAAGAGAGTATAGATTTACGAATTCGATACAGTTACCGAGAAACACCGGGGTTTACTGTAAAAGGTTCCCTTCATGTAACCTTGTGATTAGACTACTTTATTGTTTGTGTTTCTTCCCCTAAAAGATGTTCCCTTTACAACGTAAATATTATCGAAGAGAACCTTAAAGTTTGTACATAATGGAAGAAATAGAAGTCCAGAGATTCTTCAGAACGTCGCTTCTTTGGACTGTTGATAAATTAGGTATTTAAAGTTTAAATAAACTGGTACTTTTTGTATGATAAACATAGAAAATTTTTTAGTTGCAAAACCCTGAAGGGAACACCAGGTCACCAATTCTGAGACTCGAAGGTTACGTCCCTTGTACCGAAACTAGGGACTGTCCCCTTGATCCTAGGGTGTACGGTACACCATTCCGGTTTTCTTATTTTAGTTGTAAAACACCCTAGATAAAACCTCCAGAGAAATCGTTTCACATGATCTCGGGATTATATGACCGGATTTGGATAAAAATGTCAAAGAAGACAACGAGAGTTAAGTACGGGAGGTGAAGGAAAAAGATTCGTACTAGACGTTCTTTTTGGTGAATAAAGAGTTGGTGTATAACAAAGATACAGTTACGAAACATGTAAGAACTGACGGAATTCTTGGTCGAGTTTTTTTTTTTTTTTTTTTGACATTTCAGAAGAGTCTATGGAGAATGAGGGATACAAAAAGAGAAATGTGAAAATCATGAAACGAGTATTAAGGTAGTGATGTGTCGTAAAATTGGTAGTGAAGGAAAAAAGACAAAAGAATGGTACCCATTCTATCAAACAGAATCAGGGTAAACATGAAGGATTCAGACCACATTACGTACCGTCATTTTTCACAAGTTATTTATAAATTACTTTCTTAGATGTTTATACATAGTTGTTCGTCTGTTTTCCCGTATTTACCGAGTGTCTCACCAATAACATTCTACAACGGGAATTTAATTGACGTCACCAACACCGATAGTCTGAAATGTCTCACTTTTGTTTTTCGTTACTTGACTATAGATGGAACAAAGAAAGAGTGATAAATGTGATTGGGGGGAGGTGGGTGAGGTGACCGAGACTGTTATCCACTGATGTATCTAATATGCCCTACTGAAGTTTCCCTTCCTTACCAATTTTCAGTTTCCGTGAAACTCCTCACTTTTCCTCCCACCTTTTATCCTCTCGTCTACGAATAAACTCTTTAGAAGTTAGATTGAACCGTAGGAACGGTCAGTACTATATAATGAAATCAATCATTAGACTAAGTAGTAGTGGTTGAGACGGAAGTAGTAGGGACTTCCAGTTTTATGACACGGAAATTCTCACAAAGTGAGATATTACAACTTCCGAAATTTATCTCTTGATTTCTTCCTTGGGGACTACAAACCCTAGGACAAGGGTGTCTGTGTGTTGACAGCGTAAACCATACAAGTCGTAAGAAAGTGTTTCGTCTGGTCTTACATTTACGTCTTCTCTGAATACCCACCTGACGTGGTGAGACCCGGTAGTGTCTTTGGTGTCTGTCCGAAAACTCTCCTCATGACACGAAGAGCCCGTCGGACCTGGGTGAAGACACCAACCACTTAGGCAGGGGGTGTCGGGACGAGGACATACCGAACTACCTCGATTGGTGTATATAATCACAAAAACGAAGAGGTAGTGCCACTGAAAGTACTACGAAAGAGTGACCACATGGTCCTTTCTATTCAAATTTGAGGAATGTATGACAATTACCATCAACGATGTAGGTGAATTCCTACACTGATAGGACCCATGGTCGACCGTCGTCTTTGGTGTGACTCTTGTGGTAATAGCTCGAAAGAAGGTTCCTAGACTCTTTCCACCTGTAGAGTAAACGAAAGTTCAGTCGACACTGAGTCCATACTGTCGACAGTAATCGGAGTGACTCTTCGAACCCATTTCGTCCCTACCCACCGAAGCACACGACTCCACCATTGTCTACTTCTGTCGGAGAACTCCTAAGAAGGGTGGTCTGATGATTAATCGATTGACTGACCTCGACTCTGTCTCTTCCTAGTCGACGTGCTGAGACGAGAGACGAAAACATGCTGACCGGAAGAGCAGTCAATTAGTCACGAAGAGGTAAGTCTTACCCCTCGTCCCTGAAGGGACCACCAGGTCACCAATTCTAAGGTGGACGGTTACGTCCAATGAGTCCAAGCTAGGGACCAGGTCCTTCTAGGGTGCACGAAGACTCTTTGTTTCGACCACGAGATTTCGGTCACGTGGTATTGATGACTGCGGACAGGTGGATCTCGGACACGAGACGCTGTTCTCTTCGGTGGTGTCACTCTTCGGGATCCTGGTGTTGCTTCTCATCGGGGACGAGTGGTGTTGATCTCTTTCGGGTGTCTGTCGTTGTTTCTGGGTCTCGTCGGTATGTAATTACTTATTTCCTTTTTTTTTTAATTTCTTACCGTAGTCTCGTTTGACGTTTTCGTAAGTGTTTACGTTGTGCACAGTGGGGTCAGACTTTCGCGTCGAACCTCTTCATCGTGTAAACTTGTAGAATGGATTCGACCTGGCTCACAAGCTTGCAAGTTAATAACGAGAGAACGACCCTAATAAATCGTGTCTGGAGAATCGTTCTCTTTACAGTCGACAGTGAGAACAATAACTATAGGATACTTATCCTTGTGTCTTGTCTTGTTTGGTCATTTTTACACCACCCCGAGAGGTTCGCTAAATATTGGCGTCATGAATTATTGGTGAAATGTATGATATCACGTTGGTGTCTTATTATTTTGTAACCGGTGTTCATAAAATTTATCCGAAACCGATCGTAATTTTATGTTCGTCTCGTCTTACCTCCTTCCAAAAACCGATAAGTTGTTGTTTTTTGAGGTCTTTCTTACGTTTGAGAAGGAGGTGATAACAGACAGAACGGCTTAAGAGGAATATCATGTGTGGTATGGTTCTCCCTTAGTTTTGTATATTTATTTGGTACAAGAAAGATCGTTCGTCGTTATGTTAAAGGGGTGTTAAGTATCGACTAAAAGAGAACTTGTTCTGGAAGTCCTTGACGTGTCACGGAGTCACGACGACCAGTTTCTCCTTTTAGGAGAAGTAAAATTAGTAGTTTCTGTTAGTTGGTCAACCATCGACACAACATAAGGACCACGAGTTGTCAATTGAGTACTGGGAACTTCGTAAAACGGTGTCCGGGTTTCCTTACGAAGTAAAGATTCTTATACTTTTTATACCAAAGAAAAGATGTCCGTGTTCTAAGAAATCGTACAAACGTATAATGAAACTTACGTATACCACCTGTCTTTATTCTGTGATAACGACTCCCGTTACACTCCTAACACGGTCCTAAAGGTATTCAATCTTTCATAGGACGTCAGTACGTTCTGTTCTTATTTCGTCTCTGTAACGGTTACTTACCTCTGTCTTCAGATAGAACAGACACCTATACTAGATCGTTTACTCTTAGAGACCTTGAATGTTGAAAGTTCAAGAAATAAAATCCGACCCAAACGAGTTGAAGTTTGATACTAGATAGACATCTTACGTTTCTTACGGAGAGATTCGGTCGATAACGGTAGCACCCGGGAAGGAGTGCGAATAGAAGTCTCGAATCTCCTAAGGTCTTTTGTCTGTTCCGGGGAAGGGAAAATATGAGTGCTTGAGAAAGAGGGGTTGAAAGTTCGAGGAGATCTTCCACCTCGTTCCTCCACCATCTCAATAGGTGTTAACTCAGGATACAATAGAGCGTGGATAAATCCCTATGACAGTCGGGAGAGTCCTCTGAGGAGTGAACTGAAGTCCCTGGACTTAGGAACCCCTCTTAAATTCTGTCAGGAGAAACCAGTCTTTAATAAAGAAATCTCGTTGTCCGACACGTCTTTTTCAAGACCACGGTAAAATTTCGTTTCATGAGAAACAACCAACACAACCTATATATTCGACGTCTACCACTCCTTCAAATTTCGTAAAATTAAGGAATCTTAAAAAGTCTGGGATTATTTAATAAACTCCGTAGAAGTCTGACAGAAGACACCTTTGGTTCTTAAAACACTTTATAGAGTCCAGTGACTCTTGTAGTTTACCCCCGGCTCAACCGGTCGTCCCCGGGTAGAAAGGGTACGAATTATGGTTTATTTGCGGAGACGTAAAGACAACCCCGGAATGGATATAACGTTTTATGACCAGACATGTTGAAGAAGTAAAATAGTTCTTATTTTCACTCTGTACCCCTCCTTCAAGGTGTACCTAGGGATCGCAGATTCTTCCAGATTTCGTGTCCGAGGGTTCGAGATCCGGTCGTGAATCAGTGGTCTGAGTATTAAGAGAATGTCAAAGTCGAAGGAAGAGGTCGTTGGGGCTTAGAGGTCTATGGTCGGTTTGGTAGTTCTCATCTAGACCCGGTGTGTCTTACTACCGGTGAAAAATTCAGTCCAATTTTAGGCACCTCGGGTATAGACTCAGAGAGAATGAGTCGACCGACGACGTAAACTCCGTACTTTAGAGTATCAGTCAGCACCAGTCTCGAGTAAAATGGATGTCTTATCCTAAACGAACAAATAAAAACACAAAGACCACAGAAACAAACGTCAAAATTCTTACCTCAACGACTAATCTTTTTATGTTAGTTCAAGATCTCGTAAAGTTTGTATACTGACCTCTGTTCATCGAACCACATCCCCGTCTTAAGTCGGAAAATCTTATAAGTGAAAATCTCCTGTCTCCTAGGTTTCTAAGATAAGACGAATCTACTCTTAGTTTAGAAGATCAAAACATGATCGGTTCATCACTGGGACCAAGAATCTTCAACCTCCCTAATAGTCGTCTACACGTGAGAATAAAAAAGACCCAAAATTGTGTGAAAGTATTTCGGTAAAAGTTTATATATATTTCAAAAATTGGTTCTCCGTCTTATTATTGTGTGTTTGTTTTTAGTCCTTTACTTTTGACGAAGTACACAAGACTTTTGTTTTTTCCACACCTGTTATTTTCTAAGAAAAAGAAAAAAAATTAACCAGTTATTTTATGGTCGATTAAACAACAACAACCAACGATTTAACATAGACTGAGAAACACTGGGGTACCTGACGTCGTGTGGACCGAAGGGACAGGAAGTGATTAAACAATTACACGATAAAGAATTATTTTTATGTATACATCTTTGCTCAAATCCTCTTCTGTCTGTGTCAAGGTCTTTGGGAGGTTATTCTGTTTCATCCTCAAAGGTAAAAGATACGTTTCTACGAATGATAATAGTTTTAGTCTGTGGTTTAGGTTTGAAAAACAACAAATTTTCCGAGGGGGGTGGTTTTTTTTCCGAGGGGTCATTTCATTAATGTAAGTAATTCACGATGGATCAAATATATCAAAAAAAAAAATGAATTTGATTATGAGAAAGATGAAGAAAAGAACTATATGGAAGTATAGAAGATCACTGAATTATGAAGGTAGATAGAAACTATATGTAGAGATTTTTCAAGGGAACCTATGAAGAGACACTGTGTCACAGTCATTAATGATCACTCCCTACTTCCTACGAGTCAAGGGGTCGTCTGACCTATATATATTTAGACCATTTAGACTTAGGGCCAACAATGAATAAAGGCTAAACCTTAGGAAGCATTAAAGACGTGAGGGTAGTCACGATACTCAAAATAATCAAAAGACACTGAATAGATACCTTTCTGTAATGAGGGTCCACTCTGTGTAAGTAAGTTTTTATTAATCATAAAGGTCCAACTATTATCTTTCGATTTCTACGAAAATATGAGATAGGAATGGTGTAGGTTATACATTGGGACAATCATATAATTAATTTTTTTTTTAAGAATAAGAAGTGTTTCCTTTTGTAAGGTTTCCAGTCTGTCGTGTGACAGTCCTCTCCCCTTCCTTACCTTCTGTATGTACCTGGACCCCTCAGAGAGACCTAGAAGGAGAACGTCCGACGTACTGGTACCTGTTTAGTACGGTAAAAAAACTCGTAGTCCTACTATTAATTATTTTACCACTATCATCAAGACGGTCTGATAGAGTGTCCTGTCAGTGATCCTTGGTTACTCCGTGATAGATTTTCACAAAAGAATTTATAAGTAAGTATCAATATCGTACTTGAGAGGGTAACGGTCTCAGGTACTTTGAACGTATATGAGACTCCCACCCTCTTATTCCAGTCTGTACAATGTCAGTTTTAGACGATTAAATTTATAAGTATACACCACACTCCCCGAGTTATTTAATAGAGCTCACGAGCTCATAGGTGTCTACTCAGACGTGAACTTACCTCTCATCCTCCTCGACTATTCTCTCACGATGACCAATGCTTTGTCTTCCGTGACATAACAAGAAAAGGTAAACAGCGGATGCTAATGTTCAACAAAAGTAAGAAGGTACAGAACCGACGAAACACTATCGTAGTCGACAACGGTAAAGGAAAGTATTTATTTATGATGAGGAAACTAAGAGGGAGTTAATATAAAAATCGGAGGAAAGAAATTTAAGAAGGATTTTGGAAAAAAAAATTTCGTACGGAACCGATCATCGAAGTCTAGGATAAACATACAAGTAAATCCTAAACCCCGGTATTAGCACAACCAATCAATGTTTCACAGGATATTGACGGTATCTCGACTCGACTAAGTCAACAGTTTTTCGGATTTCAATGTTGAAACAACCCTAAACTTTACTAATCGTATCCAGTTGTGTAACGTTAACCAAACTGACGAACGACAAGTCGGACACTTACCATCTAAGTTGGTCGACTTGTTTGGAGTAGACTTTCCTACTAGGGACTACTTACAAACACCACACTTTACTTCTCTCTTTTCGAGGTACGGTAACACGTACGTGGCACGGGGACGGTCCGACCACGTGACATGGTCGAGCAATCTGAGTAAGTGAATCAAATACTGAACACGTATCCTTGATAGTCCTATAGGTGACAGTCCTCTTCCCTTCTTTGCCTTCCGTATGCACCTCGACCTATAGGTGTACATATCCCCAAGGGACTCCTTCATAGGTCATAACACGAAAAGTAAGAAAGACTGTATGTAAGATCAATTCGGAACTTAAATAATTCGTTACTTAGGTAATTCGTTACTTACTGTTATTTTAACATTTTATTCATCGAAATTTGACTAAGTCTAGTAAGGATTCCATAGTATTTTCTCATTCATATACTAAGACATCCTCTGTGACAACCACAAATTAAGTTAAACAACTTAATAAAAAATCGGTTCTAGACTCTTTGTCATGACTTCTCCTTTCTGAAAGTCCGTCAAAGAAAAAGAGAAAACCGAGAAAGACTTTTTCTTTAATAGGATAAAACAGATGGGATGACGTAAGTATCAGTCACTTTGTACCTCCTCCAAAGGTAATCTTGTATAACAAATACGACATAACGATACGTTTTCGGGCGACACATTAACAAGAGAACCGACCAAAGTTAATTTCTGATAAACAACAAAAGAGAGGAAAATAATTAACCACCTTGTGTTACGTCGTCTAACAGTACCGAGTTTTACATTCCTATAAGGGGTGTGTCGTCTGTACAGTCTCAGTATCACTTTGATGTTCGTGTAAAGAAAAAGGATTAGTTTCAAAGGCATACGTGGTCACTTACGTAATAACAGAAAGACGACGTCACCGGAGACGATTAAACTTTCGTTCGGGAGAGAGGATGAGGGTGGAAATAATAGATCGAAAGAGTTTGAGACGGTGTGTAGCCTAGAGAGAGCCGTCTCAGAGAGAGATCGGTAAAGAAGAAGACGACGACGACGAGGAGTGTAGTGATGTGGGAGACGACACACACGGTAGTTCGTGGAACCTAGTGAACAGTGACCTTAAAATCAAGATCAAGATAATTTTAGTAGAAGTTATCACATACGAACTACTTAGTCCATTGAGTTCGACTATTTAGAGACGACAATGTTAATTTACGTGAAGGAGAGAGAGATTCAGACTTCTAACTCCTTCTTGGAGTCTAAGAAGTAAGAACTTCCGTCATTAATTCAGTCAGTGAAAGAGAAACGATTTAATGTTATTAATGAAGGAAGAAAAGGTATTCCAGGATGGAACGTTTGGAAATGATTGTGACGACAAATATGCCTACAATACACCCCTGGTTTTGTTTGTCTTTAAATCTGACGTGCACCCTACCGTAAACAAGTCGAGTTCTCGAGAACACCCCGGTGTCCTACTTCGAGACGAGTCTTGAAGGAATTAATTTCCGGGTGTCCAATTTCGGTACACTGAGATTCGTGTCGACTTCCTTCGGACGAACTGACTCGGTCCGTATAGTCGATAATTGTTGGGTCCCTCTCGACGTACTTCCATTCCCAGTACCGGGGACAGTAGTCTCCGCTCCTAGTTTTGGTTGCAATTCAATTTTTCGGTCTGAAGTCGACAAAGAAACGTTACGGAAAAATTTCTTCATCTAAGGGTCATGAGTTTTCAATGTTTGTCTTCGTCCCATAGGTAGATGGACAACAAACTGAATTCTCTAATCTTATATTCCTGAAAAATGTAAAGGAAGGTTGAGGTTATCAGATCATAAGTCATGAAAAGTGAACAAAAGAAACTTTAATGAAGTAAGAGACAGATAGAACAAATTTCTCTCTCTCTCTTATCCTATGTGGATACCGAAAGGATAATTTGGGAACGCAGGTGATCTATTTATACCGTCTGACGATAAACAAGTTGTTTTAGGTAAAAGAGAAGGAGGACCCGTGTAAGGATCGAAGGAAACGTTCTTCCGTACCGGTGTACAGATTCAAGATCGGTCACTTTACACTCTTACTACACTTGGTCTCTTCGACCAAGTGAGGAGAGGGATGTCGACTAACATCTCTAGTTGGGGTCCGGTCACCAGGGTTTACTACGTGTCCTGTTTGAAAGAAAGGGTAGGAAGGGAAGAGGTAGGATGGGTGGAAGGGTCGACCCCTTGTGGACGGAGTCTGACTGTTATTCGTTGTTATTCAAAGATGGCTCACACTAAGTAATATGTAAAACCCGAGATAAATAGTTCCGTTAGATCGGACTTAAGACTGGTCACGTAAGAAAACCGTTTTGTACAATCAGAAACGGGACGAAGTAACACATGAGGTTCCGGTTTAGACGGACAATTGCGGTCCATAGAAAACTGAAGGATGAAAACGTAAGGTCAGAGGATACTACTTTTCCTGTAGAAAAAAAACCATAAACAAGATCTTCCAGAACATCCAGTAGTATCTTGATAAGTTGAAGTCGAAGAAGCCGCAATCTCGCATCTGAACCTAATAACACTATAACTTACCAAACGGAACCTTTGCTTCTCTAGTAAGACAGTAAAAACTCTAACGTGGGTTCATGACGTAGAGTCTGAGAAGACAACTGATACTCCCGATGATGTAAAGAAGATTCCCTAAGAACAGGTGTCATCATCTATATTACCAGTAGACTTAATTTAAACGGGTAAGGTCAGGTAAAATCAAGTGACTAAGGATTTTACAGCTATCATATAAGTTTTCGTCTCTGTAATGAAACGGCTGATTCCAGGCAGATCGGTTCCGATACCAAAAAGGTCACCAGTACATACCTACACTCTCAACCTGACACTTCTTCCGACTCGTGGCTTCTTAATTACGAAAACTTGACACCACAACCTCTTCTGAGAACTCCCAGGGAACCTGACGTTCCTCTAGGTTGGTCAGGTAAGACTTCCTTTAGTCGGGACCCTAAAGAAACCTTCCTGACTACGATTTCGACTTTGAGGTCATGAAACCGGTGGAGTACCCTTCTCAACCGAGTAACCTTTTCAGAAACTACGACCCTCCCTAACCCCCGTCCTCCTCTTCCCCTGCTGTCTCCCACTCTACCGACCTACCGTAGTGGCTGAGTTACCTGCACTCAGACCCACTTGAGACCCTCAACCACTACCTGTCCCTCCGGCCCTCACGACACTAAGTACCCCAGTGTTTCTCTGTGCTGACTCGCTGACTTGACTTGACTTGACTTTTACAGTTACAAGTGAGAACGGTAGAGGACAAACTGGTGAAGGTTAAAAGAGACTAAGTACCTGGATTGTAAGGTCCAAGTAAAGAAATGCCGTAGCCTGAAGTGAAAGTAGTGGTCAGTATAGGTGTTGGCCCGTAACAAAAACGAAACCGAGATAGAGAAGTGACAAAGAACTCAATAAAGAGGTGAGAAAAGGTCATCGTATAACCCGTGGATGGTTGGACCCTTCAAATAGAAAGTCACAGTATAAAAAAACGGAAAAGTATGACAAGTACCCCAAGAGTTCCGTTCTTGTGACTTCACCAAATGGTAAGGGAAGAGGTCACCTGGTGTAAAACAGTCTTGAGAGGTGGTACTGGGCCGGTAGAACCCACCGGGACGTACCGTACCAAGTATCAAAGTAACTCAATCGGTTCCGACACTAGGTACACTGGTCACACCACTCAAAAGACACTAACACCAAAAGTAAGACAGACGGGAGACTACCTCTTCCTATTCTCCGAATACCTTCGAAGGACTACCCTCTCTGACTGACACCCCCTTTGACCCAGAACAAGACTACCAGTCCCCGGACGAGTCATTTAGAAATTGGGTGAAAAGACAACTACCCACCCCGACACAATGGAGGGACAACAAACCGGACTCCGGTTTGTTATCATCCCGATTGCTGGTATTACCATTGGAGGAAGTTTTCCTGAATACGTGAGTGACAACATAAGTCACGGGGACTGGGGTGTCGTCCGGTGACAGCTGGGTGCGGAGACGACCTCCGAGGACCTGTGCGTGTCGGTTCAGACCGAGTCAGAGAACACCCCTGTGTCGAGGAAAGAGGACCGAGGACCACGTATGTTCCAAAACAAACACAAGAGGTTCTCAGACGAAGGGGTAAGAACACCTTCAAGACATTAGTTTAGGGTGACCGGGGGTTTCAGTTTAAGGGACCCCCAAGAGTCAGAGAAACGACCTAGGGGTTCAACCCTTTAGACAACACCCAGGATCTTGAAAGAAAGAATTCTCATCCTCTTAAAGAAACCATATAACAAGACGTCAAACACCCAACAGACGAGTCGTCGAGATACCACCCCGATTACCGTTGGAGGAGGTTCTCCCGAATACGGTGTGTGACACACAGGGTCCACCGATGTGGGTGTCGGGGACAACGACACCGTCCGGTGACGACCGGGTACGGAGTTATCCTCTGTGAGTCTGTGAGTTTCCGTCCAGACCGAGTCAAAAAGACCCTGAGACCCAGGACTACGTGTGTTTCAAAACAAACTCGGGAGACTCGTAGAGACCGTCCATACCCCAAACTAAGATTTACACTAAAGTGGGGAGGATGGTAGAACAACCCCGAAGAGGAAACGGGAACCTACATCCCATAGAAAAAACCCCCCTAGAAAAAAACCACTCTGTCTATTGTAAGACAGTTACTGACAAGTCGACACTCAACTTTAAAACGTCAAGAGTGACCCCCGCCACTCGTGAATAGGAAGATAAGGTGGTAGAGTAAAAGTTGTTGTGTTCTCTACTGAGATGTGCACCTGTAGGAGTCTACCAGTTATGACTTTAGTTTAACTACTATAAGAAACGTAGGTTTCTACCTCTTCGAGATATGTCAGTCGTTTTTATTCTGACCCTCGACTGACACCGAGTTTAGGACTTGAGGAATAACTCTTTGAGTCCGAATTTAACTTCTTTCATCCCTTTTGGTGAACTAGAGATTTAGTTTAGGGAATGCTAATATATCACCTTCACTGTTTATCTAAGTTCCCTAATCTAGACTATCTATCTCACGGACTTCTTGATACCTACCTCCAGGCACTGTAACATGTCCTCCACTACTAGTTCTGGTAGGGGTTCTTTTATTTACGTTTTTCCGTTTTACCAACAGATTCCTTCGGAATGTTTATCGACTCTCTTCTTCTCTTCGTTTTCCGTTTCTTCTCTTCGTTTTCCGTTTCTTCTCTTCCTTTCATATAGGTAAACTTACGTCTCAAGGTTTCTTATCGTTTCTCTCTATTCTTTCGGAGGGAACCACTAGTTACGTTTCTCTATCTCCTTTTGTTATCTACCCTTTCTGATCTGTAGAGAAGTTCTTTCAGTCTCTATAGTTCCCTTGTAAAGTACGTTTCTACCCGTGTTATTTCCTGTCTTTACCATACCTGGATTGTCTTCGTCTTCTATAATTCTCCACAGATCTTATGTGTTTCTTGGTATGTTTTTTCTAGAGGTACTAGGTCTATTGGTGTTTCCACACTAGTGAGTGGATCTCAGTCTATGGGACCTTACACTTCAGTTCACCCGGAATCCTTCGTAGTAATACTTGTTTCGATCACCTCTACTACCCTAAGGTCGACTCGATAATTTTTAGGATTTTCTACTACGACACTTTCACGACGGGAGTTATACGGTCGTTTAAACCTTTTAAGTCATCACCGGTGTCCTGACCTTTTCCAGTCAAAAGTAAGGTCAGGGTTTCTTTCCGTTACGGTTTCTTACAAGTTTGATGGTGTTTTAACATGAATGGAGTGTGTCATCGTTTCATTAAGAGTTTTAAGAGGTCCGCTCCAAAGTTGTCATACACTTGGTTCTTGAAGGTATAAAACTTCGACCTAAATCTTTTCCGTCTCCTTGGTCTCTAGTTTAACCGTTGTAGACAACCTAGTAACTATTTCGTTCTCTCAAGGTCTTTTTGTAGATGAAGACGAAATGACTGATGTGGTTTCAGAAACTGACACACCTAGTGTTATTTGACACCTTTTAAGATTTTCTCCACCCTTATGGTCTGGTGGACTGGACTCTTTAGATAGAGGACTCTTTAGACATACGTCCAGTTCTTCGTTGTCAATTCTGGTCTGTACCTTGTTACCTGACCAACGTTTAACCCTTTACTTATACAGTTCCGACATATAACAGTGGAACGAATAAATTAAATATACGTCTCATGTAGTACTCTTTACGACCCGACCTACTTCGTGTCCGACCTTAGTTCTAACGACCCTCTTTATAGTTATTGGAGTATATCCGTCTACTGTGGTAGGAATACCGTCTTTCACTTCTCCTGGATTTCCCGGAGAACTACTTTGACTTCCTCCTCTCACTTTTCAACCGAATTTTGAGTTGTAAGTCTTTTGATTCTAGTACCGTAGACCAAGGTAGTAAAGTACCGTGTATCTACCCCTTTATTACCTTTGTCATTGTTCGAAATAAAAGAACTCGAGGTTTTAGTAACGTCTACCACTGACTTCGTACTTTAATTTTCTGTGAACGAGAAACCTTCTTTTCGATACTGGTTGGATCTGTCGTGTAATTTTTCGTCTCTGTAATGAAACGGTCGTTTCCAGGTAGATCAGTTTCGATACCAAAAAGGTCATCAGTACTTACTGACAGTCTCAGGTTGGTATTTCTTCCGACTCGTGGTTTCTTGATTACGAAACTTGACACCAAACCTCCTCTGAGAACTCTCAGGGAACATGTCGTTCCTCTAGGCCGGTCAGTTAGGATTTCCTTTAGTCAGGACTTATAAGTAACCTTCCTGACTACGACTTCTACTTCGAGGTTATGAAACCGGTGGATTACGTTTTTTGACTGAGTGACCTTTTCTGACACTACGATCCTTTCTAACTTCCGTCCTCCGCTTCCCCTACTGTCTCCTACTCTACCAACCTACCGTAGTGGTTGAGTTACCTGTGCTCAAACTCGTTCGAGACCCTCAACCACTACCTGTCCCTTCGGACCGCACGACGTCAGGTACCCCAACGTTTCTCAGCCTGGGCTCACTCGTTGACTTGACTTTGACTTCAGACATGACTTCATGAATCGTTAAGTATATTACCGTGACTTCGAAAGACGAAAGAACTTGATTTTATAGTTAATAACCTTGATTTTAGGGTCGAATAAAAGAAAGATAATATATATCGGGGTCTTTGATTGTTTATGAAATTTGTTTTAATAGGTCTTCCAAAAAGAAAATTTATTTATATATGTTAAACATGAATTTCGTAATAGTATAAACGAAAAAGAGAATTTTATAGTATAAAAATCTTTGGATACACCTTTAATTTTTTTATAGAAATTTATGAATTTTTAAATCATTCGACCTACGTAAATTGGTATGAATAGGTAGTCATCACAAAAGAAATAAAGATTATTTAGAAGTCCATAACTAAAGTACACCAATAAAAATGTTCCTTATGTAAGACGCAACACTTTCTCGAATCAAGAATCATAACTCAGTCACACCTGAAAAATTGTAAAGAGACGTTTTATGTCTTCGAGGAAGGTCTATAAAAAGTGTTTTGACTTTACTATTTTAAAAGGTCACCAATTTCTGACACGGTACAACTATACCCAGTGTCACCTTATCCTATGTATCTTTTCTTTGGTTATTTTATCGTTCCATTAAAGATCATTTTGTTTGGGTCTTGACTTATAAGCTTCTTTATGATAAGGGATGTTTTATCAGTGAAACCCTCCGAATACTACTTTTGTCCGAAGGAACCACGGAGTCAGTCATTTCTTAGACGGACGTCACGTCTTCTGACGGATGTTATCTCATCTGGGTCCAAGCTAGGGACCCAGTCCTTCTACGGGATCTCTTCCTTTGTCATTGGGTGAGTTCAACGTGAGGTGAACGGACCTTTTATGGTACCTGTCTCATCGGACCGCCCGACGTCAGGTACCCCAACGTTCTCATCTTGTGTTGAATCGTTGATTTGGTGGTGGTGGTACTACCTTTGCAAAGAACGTGAGAAGAAAATTCCTTTAAATCATGAAATATAGAAGTATGCTATATGTACGTATATACGCACGTGTGTGTGTCAAGGGTTTACTGAGATGGGTTGCACTGGTCGCTACGAGGTATAACAGTCTTTGTAAGATGTAAAAAGTAATAAAAGAGTATTTATACAAACCATACTTAAGTTAATGTTCACTCTTTTATTTCTGATTGTGTATGTAAATTTATTTTGTTTACTTAATAAAAGGAATAGTTCCAGGAAGATGAAATTCTCTAAGCTACGATATGTAGGATTGAAGTATAAAAGTCTCGTGAAAGTAACACAAGAGGGAACTTGTAACTCAATAAAATTAATCTCTTGTAGACGTTAGCGTCCTTTGTATCTGGATGTTTAGTTAAATAGTAAGTACCACCAATTTCCTTTTATTTTTACGTTTTCGTAGACATACAGAGTGGAGGGTAGTTTGGACACGAAGTCCTTTAGTTTCTCCCGAAAGACGTAGTACAGACACTGGAAACGTCTCCACTCTTTTTTTCTTACTCCGTTTGTTGTCGTCTCTCTCTCTTTAGTTTTCACTCTCTCGACGTTTCTTCCCGCAAGGTTGGCTTCTGGAATACTGTCGATAAACAGACGACCCCCGTCCTGTCCCGTTTGTTGGTACTTGTCTCAAAAAGTGTGAATTGGATGAACGTGAATGAGTCAAAGGGGGTAACCAAGAGGAGGTCCCACGACTCCCCACTTGGTCACCACAAGTGATCTGGGTTCTGTCTGGGAATAGAGAAAAAATCCACTGTCTTCCCGGTGGTCCTCTGGTCCTATTCGACCGAGACACGTGTCCATGCCGGACAGGTACGGTATGGACTCACCACGGACGGGCGCCACTCTTCGTTGATCTCGAGGAACCCGGTCGGGGTCCGGGCCGGAGGTCGATCAGACACGTTCAACCACCTGTGTAAGAGGTGTAGGTCCCGACCTGAAAACATCTGGGGAGAGACGAGAAGGAGTCTGTCAGGGGTAACTCTCCCCCTCCCATCCCCTCCCTCACTTTGCCCTTCACCCTCTTCCTCTACTCTAAGAATTTGGACGCAGTTTCTCTGACTAATTAAGTGAGTTGTTTACACGTGACTTTCGACTGGTACACGGTCTAAACACGACTAAGTCACCCTTCCCACGGTGTCTCCACCGGGTGGAAGTCTATTACAGGATGCGTAAATAAGAATAGGTACGACCGTACTTCAGTTTTACCGTTGTAGACTTTACGTCATGTAGATTCACAAACGCGAGAAGAAGGAATGTAACGAATCAAGTAGAGACTTCCTCAAGTTACTATAAAAATTACCTCAAAAGGGGGAAAGAATGCAGGTAATTTTATTTCTTCGTCTCTTTACAAACCACCTTATAGGGTAGCAGAACTCGTGGGTCGTTTCACTCTGGCTAACCACGAGACTCCACTCCAAACGACCGTGTAACGAAAGTACAAGGGAACACCGTAAGTAAGCGATAAAAAAGATTGTCGTTGTCCTTGGCAACTCTGTCTATTTTAGGAAAAGAAACTTGACTTTCGTCTCGTTTGGAAACTGGTCTTGAAGGGTAATATTGATAAAACTCCCTCGATAAAGATTTGTGACATTATGTACTTTCTACTCTTCTCCCGGTCTCTCCCTCCTTTATCGTTTCCCGGTACACTTGGGGTGTTTCGTGGAGGACAGAGTGTTCGACTCCCGGGCTCACATTCGTTTGGGGTTCCTCCTTCGAGGGTCACCGACAGAGGATCCAAGAACTAGTTCTTGACTACCCATTGTCTGACCATAGCCATGGAGTATTGGGAAGTCGCTGCCGGGGTGGTCGTGGTGGCCTGCGTACCTACCGTGGTGCAGCATCCCCCCCTACACGAGGCAGACTTTCTCTGCTAACCTGTGTGTATTGTTCCACACTCCCAGTCGTCGGGAGAAGGTGTCGGTGTTGTAAGTGTTAGGAGGCCGGTTTACTCTTTACTATTGGTGCCCAGGGTGGTTCCTCTGCGGAGGGAGTAAAATATCGGTAAACCCAGTGACTTTACCTCGTAACGTCCGTAAATACCTATCTTTGGAAGTGTCCTCTAAATTTTTCCTTTGTACTGAATGGTGAAAAACGAAGACAAAACGATTTTCTGTTGTTACTCTCGGTATAGTTTTATACATTAGAGACAGTAACAATCGTGTGCTAAAATTTTCTACCTTCTTATACGGTTAAACAGGGATAGTAAGAGCAGTAAAGGGTTAGTGGGTGAGACGTCTCATAATGAGATGATAAAGTAAGACCAACCCGGTTAACCCTTCTGTTTACGTTTTTGTCTGGTAAAGGAGGGACTTGTTTACTGGAGTATGGGACTAAAGTGTTACCCACCCCTCCCACCTAAAGTATTGTAACCGATCCGGTCGGTGTCCGGTACCCAACAAGGGCACGACCTGTGTCGTACACCACACCGACTCTCGTTGAACCTGTTTAGTTTAAACTATTGTTCTCTGAATCTTGTTCTTAAACATATTATTACTGGTAGTGACGTGAGTGATCGATAAAAACCTACACATTAAAACCATTTGATCGTCTTCTTAAACGTCAAGAAAACGCAAGAATTCCGAAAGACGAGTGAAAGGTCTTATGACTGTATAAAAAGGATCACGTAACGAAAATTAAAGTTCATTCAAATATTAGTCAACAGGGACAAGAAAGAACACACATTATCACTTGTCGACGTTACTGAATTTACAAGTCGTTTACCCCTACTCCGTTTTATATGAGTTATAGAGACCGAAACACCGGTGGGTACGTCAGGACAGGTAGACGCCTGTTGGATTTCTTGTTCTGAAACCAAGTCTCGGGACCTCTAGTCCAAAGTATATGTTCCTGAGGCTATAAGTCTAGACGAGACCTTGGTTGGGTCAAAGGACGTCAATACCATACGGTCCTATCTGTAACTAGACAGTAAGACTTTACTATTAGGGTCTATGTAATTCCGTCATAGGCAAGACCTCGTCTCGTTTTACTCGGACATCTCGGTCCCTTACACCACCTTCCTTTTAAGAACGAACTTATGGAGGTGTCAAAGATTTACGTTCTGTTGAGGACTAACGCGGTAGTTACAGGGAAGTAATGGTAATTTAAGTCCCGAGTCAACAGACGAAAAGTTTGTCTTTACTCGGGTAAACCCGGTTTGGAGTAAGAGACGAAGTCGGGAGGGGTGGAGGTGTCGAGTCCAACATGGTTGTGTGGGACTTCAAAATGTACTTCTGACCTTGAGTAGTAAAAGAAATCTTACGAAAATTTTGAGTATATTAACTGGGAGTAGTAGAATTTCACACGACCCAAGAACCCACCTTATCACTTGAACGAAGACTTACTAAATACGTTATCTCCCGTTTATTCTAACATGTTTTAGTACTCGGTATAGTTTTGTACATTAGAGACAGTAACAATGTTACTAGACTTAAAGATCATTGTGTTCATGGGAAATTAAGTTTAATTTAATGATCTCTTTTCGTTTATTCGTTACTTTATAATTCATCTTTTTAGAAATTTAACGAAGGTTTAATCATTTTTTTATAAACGTACATAAAAGTTTCTAATTCTTTCTTTATGTAAGGTAATTTTTTTTTTCAGATTGATTTTGGGAGTGGACAACTACACCCTCAACGAGCTTTACAGGGACTATGGTAAAGAGGCTCTGAACTTCTTCTTAAAGGTGACCTAAAGGATTCTATGTCTTTTCCTTGAATCCTGAGTAAGGGGTCTAAGGAACTTTTATCTTGAACTCTCATGTTTCGAAAGAAACCGGAATTAGGATGATTTATTAAGTTTTGTGTGGTTCAGGACGAGAATCTCATCTCGAAGTTCCTAGACGGGTTTACAAAAGAAACTGGAGGAAAGAGTCTCTTTCACCCTTTGATTGATTCTAGACCTTTATGAAACGCTTTCAGAGAAAGGATTAATAAATTACGTCTTTACTCCGGTTACTTAGTGATTCTCCTCACAAGTACACTTGGCAAACAAATTGGTTACGACTGGTGGTTACGTGACCAACCTACAGTTTGTGTCGAGTCTTGCTCGTCTTCTCATAAGTGACAATATCCTTGATTCCTGTGTTGTCACTCCCCTTTTGTTTTAAGAAAGGGAATATGTCTGTTTAAGATCACCATAGTCATAGTTAGTCTACTTGTCCATTTTTACATCATACAAACTGTCATCATTCACGTTGTTTCTTTTGACTCTACCTCTCTCTATTCGTTCCCCTCTCTTTACCTAAGTTGAAATCTATACCACCGTCCTCGACCGAGTAACTTTTCTACTCTAAATTGTGTCTAGACTTCGTCTACTTCCTCACTAGGTCATCTTTTCACTTCCTTTCCCAGACCATTCTTTTTTCTCGTCAACGTCTCCTTGTGTCCAAAAGTGTACCGCGTCGTTCTCTCTGTTTTTCAGATCTCTTCTTCATTATTCTGCCTACTCAGTAACTATTATAATGTCCGTACAATAGTAATTATTATAATGTCCGTACAATATAGGATTGTTTCCAGCTATTAATATTCACCCCGAGTGTGACAGCACTAGAGGATAGTGACAAATTCTTGAAGGGTAATACTGTTTTCGTTTTCCGGAGGACTTCTTGTTTCCGTAAAAACTTTGTCTTTTCCTAGATTATCTTTTTCGTCCAACTCTCAATTCTCTTTCTTGATTAAGATAAAATCCTGAAAGTTTTTTGGCATTGTGTATAGTTTAGTCATGAAGTCACATCCGAGTGTTATGTACGTCCAAATTATACTAACGTCGGTACTTTAATTTTCTGCGAATGAGGAACCATCTTTTCAGTGCTCGTTGGATCTATCGTATAAGTTTTCGTCTCTGTAATGAAACGGCTAATTCCAGGCAGATCAGTTCCGATACCAAAAAGGTCACCAGTACATACCTACACTCTCAACCTGACACTTCTTACGACTCACGGCTTCTTAACTACGAAAACTTGACACCACAACCTCTTCTGAGAACTCTCAGGGAACCTGACGTTCCTCTAGGTTGGTCAGGTAAGACTTCCTCTAGTCGGGACCCTAAAGAAACCTTCCTTACTACGATTTCGACTTTGAGGTTATGGAACCGGTGGAGTACCCTTCTCAACTGAGTAACCTTTTCTGGGACTACGACCCTCCCTAACCCCCGTCCTCCTCTTCCCCTACTGGCTCCTACTCTACCGACCTACCGTAGTGCCTGAGCTACCTGCGCTCAGACTCACTTGAGGCCCTCAACCACTACCTGTCCCTCCGGACCGTACGACGCTAAGTACCCCAGTGTTTCTCAGCCTATGCTGACTCGCTGATTTGACTTGACTTATACTACGACTAAACAGGAGAGTCCGAAACGAACATAGGGACCCTGGAAATTCGTGGACGTGAGACTATAAACACCTATGAAGTAACAAGTGATCTCCGATTAAGTAGACTTCGACCTGTCTCAGAAGGGAAATAATGGTTGGTCACCAGTGTCTTTTGGGACCTCTTCGACGATGATCAGGACCCTACCATAACGTACATGGTGCCGTAAGACACGAGTGAACTTTCTCGAAGAGACTTTCTATTGGTTCTTCTCGATACTACGATCCAGTCCGGTCCGGGGGTGAATACCATGACATTTTCCTACGAGATGTGCTGAGAGTGTCTCCCTTCGAGTGCAAGGGTTGTCCCAAACAACCTCAGTGTCTTTTGTCAGAGGTGACACCTTAAGTACAACTAAAGTCCTCACAGTCGAAGTAAGTCATGTGTTACCCCCCCTACTTGATGGACTTTGGGGGAGCACAGTTAAAGTCTTCACGGAACGTGTATCTTTTTATCGAAAATGAAGTTTTCGTATGCACAAATTGAATTATTCCTTTGAACTTTTGTAGCGGATTAAAGGGACGAAGGACGTTTGTTTTACACCTCTTTTCTTTCTCGGAGTGGGAGGCACTTTTGCCGGAGAAAAGACAAGGACGACTTAGGCATACAAGAGGTCAGAGTCGCCTGAACCCTACTTCGGTTAGAGTGTCGGAAGAAAGTGGTCGGAAGGATAGGTGGTTAGTAACAACATAAAGACCTTGTGTCTTTGTTTCTACTATAGTTAAGTGAATAGAAGGGTAAATAAGTAAAGTCCCCCGGTTTTCTAATTTCGTGATACAATATATTATAATATGATATGGTATAATATATGTGTTTGTGATAAATATCATATAATATGGTATAATATATATAGACCCCCCCCCACAGGTTTCTTATTTCGTTTGAAAGATCAGGTTTTCGGTTCTACTAATTATGAACTCCCAGACGTCCGGTATACCAGAGACTACGTTGGTGACATTAGAAGACAACATCACACCTTCGTCGGTGTCTGTTATACATTTGTGCATTCGTACCGACACGAAGTCATTTGGAAAAGGAAGACTTTCTGTCGTCCGACCAAAGTCGGGTACCCTGTGGCAAACGATTAGGGACCCGATTTCCGTCCAGAATTGTAAACCTAAGGAAACCAGGAACAGTTCTTCGGGAACGGTGTAGAAGCCCTTATCTAAAACATTCCTATTTATACGTGATGACACTAATCTTGAGACCTTCTGTTCTCTCTGTTCAGATTCTACTTTATGTGACTTGTCAGACAATAAATAGTTTTCGAAACTCCATTTTTAAGGTGACATCATAGACATAAAATGAGGGAGACCCCTATTTGTTACGACGACGATTCAACGAAGTCAGCACAGGCTGAGACACGTTGGGGGTCTCTACCATCGGGTGATCCGAGGGGGCAGGGACCCTAAGAGGCCCGTTCTTGTGACCTCACTCAACGGTAAAGGAAGAGGTCACGTACTTTCACTTTTCACTTTCACTTCAGCGAGTCAGTACAGGCTGAGGATCACTGAGGTACCTGACGTCGGATGGTCCGAGGAGGCAGGTACCCTAAAAGGTCCGTTCTCATGACCTCACCCCACGGTAACGGATATTAGAAGGTTTATGTCTAAACGTTTAGTTCCAGGTAGAATAAAGGACTTCTTTTTATTCGGATGAGAGTATTTCTGATTCGTATAAAATGTATTCACCTTAAAAACTTCATTAGAGGTTCACTGGACTTTAGGTTATCCTTACTTCCTTAAAGCTAAATTTATTTCAAGGTTCTGTACATTGGAACCCTTTGTTTGGGGTGTGTTTCCGAAGTCAGTTATACCCCATTGTACCAGGATAAACTACCCGGTCGTTTTGACGTAAACATTACTATTTAAACGACTTAAACGACTGAAATTTTTTTACGTGTTATACTGTCGACGTTCAATTGATAATAAACCCCGTTTTACTCCTGATATCGGGTTCTCTGTCGTAAAGTCTAACAAGACTCTTTGACGAGGTTCTCCGTCACCTCCTTCCAGTCTTTCGCATGTAAGTTAGTTCGTGTTTGTCTTCGAAAGACGATCAGTATTCCTCGTCAGTAGTAAGTCTTCCTTAAATCACGAAAAGATTTATACTCCTCTGTATTCTTAACCCAAGTATTTTAACCGAGGACTTTTTATGAATTGAGAGACTTCTGCTCAATACGGTTAAAAAGGGTCTCGTGTCTCACGGAGTAAAGACGAGAGGTGAAAGTCTCCCACAACTTTGAGTCGTCGACGTCGTCGTGGCTAAATTAGGAATGTCTCCGTCTGCCGTTCACGGGCCCAACGACAACGACAAATCAGCGATTCAGCACAGGCTGAGAAACCCCGGGGGGACCACCGAGTCAGTCATTTCATGGGTACCGTTCGTGATCAGACATCGACTGTTTAGAATCCCGTCTTCCGTACAAATTAGGTTCGATGGACGGAGTTCCCTTCCAAAGTCGATCCACTAAAGGTCTTTTGTCTGTAATGAGGATGACAAATGTAGGAGGTCTCTATTGAGGTTTTTGAAGGAAATAACAGAAATAATCACAGTCTGTTCCATTGAGAGAGAGAGACTAGGTCCTTCGTAGAGTAAAAAAAGTTTCGTATTAAGATATACCATATAAAACGAATCGAGTGTCCTGTCATCTTAAATATACATATACTGTGACTGTGCGACCCTTCCTCTTCACCTATAAAGGTGACTTAGTAGTTTCGTGTTTTAAGGCCCACTGAGACTCATTAAGACTCATTGTCAAAGTATGAGTTTTCGTTTATCTATACTCAATCTCTAAACCGGAAACAAAACGTATGTCGAGGATGTGTTTCGTGTGTACCGTTCGTCAGACTCGGACGTGACTTCTTTACACTCAGTTGGATTATATTTTAGAACTTGTCAGATCCAGAGTTAAAGAGGGTAGAAAGGTAGAAAGTAAAGTCCTATTGTGAGGACTTTATTGTCCAAATAAATAAAACCTTAATTGTTTTCCGTTACTCTGGTGAAATCTTACAAACCACGTACCTAAACCTCAAATTTAAAATGACACCACCCCTGTTTTGTCTGTCACTCAGTATCAAAGGGTGTCGAATTCAATGGAGGACTTTAGTTTAATCGGGTGACCTTGTGATTGAATGACGATGAGTTTACTAGAATTTCCCCAAGGACTTTATCAACTACATTGAAGGGTTCTACAAAATGAAAGAAGATCCTTTGTCGATTTCGTGTCACTTGTAGACTGAGTTACAATTACTTTCAAGAAACTCGGTGAATCCCCTTTCAATGTAACATGCAAGTTCCCGAATTTAGTGACAGTAAACCACATACACTATTCCTGTCGACATCGAAAAGAGATGAAAATTCGAAAAGTAATGACTCTTTCATGACTTTTATCTCGTATGGTTTACCGGAAGCTCCAATACCTACTCTCCTTTCCGATGTTGAGCTAATATCTTTATTACAAGTGAACACAACTGCAAGACCCTCATGTACGGTCGAAGGACCGTTCCAGTGCAATCACGATAAGGTTAAGAAGAGTAAAAGGAAAGGACTTTTACTACTCGTGCAAGAGAAGGACAAAGGAATAGACTCTAGAGTTTTAGACGTTTGTTCATCGAGATTAGGTATATCCTAATGGTCAAGTTGTAGTATGTAGTTTGACGGTCCGTTCCCTTCCAGTGACGAGCTCCTCGTATATCTATTTTTTCGTTGGCTGTCCTGTTTACCTCTGCTGACTACCTTACCTCCTTTTGATATTCTACGCAGTTCCACCCCTACGTCCACACTCATCATACGTACCTTATAGACTCCTGAAGAAAATGCCCAAGTTCACGACGAAGAGGAACCTTTGTTACCCTTACTCGTTGATTACTTTTACCAAACCAGCAAAAACTACTCTTACTACTGTGTTTCAGTTGGATTAGTAAGTCCACGATCCCGTGTACAAAACCCAATTATCAGGAACAGAAAGCCCGTGTATACTTATAGGGGTACAGTATGTACTAGCTCTTTCGTCTTCTCCAGTTGAGCTACGAAGGAGTCAAAGAGTATTGGTTTCGAACACTCATGGATTTGAGTAGAAAATGGGATTAGACAATATTGCTCATTCACAAGGGGAAAGATAGTTTCCAGACGGGGTAGTGAACCCCAGACCTAGGGTCCGAAGGACTGATGGTTTTGGAAGGGGGGAAAGGGTACTTAGAGAGAGGAAAAAAGAGACAATTGCCCGTACCTGTGTATAAGACCATCGAGGGTAGGACTTTCTTTTGGAGAAAACTGAAGTATGGGAGAAGTCAGACGACGGACCAGTCACAGTTAGGGGAACCTTCGTACCAGACACGAACGATTTATCCGAAGGATTGAGGGGAAGAGAGGAGTAGTGTGACGTAGGTCGAAAGTAGAGGGTTTGAGGTCTGTTACCAGGGTCACTGGAGGTGCGACGACTGGTGGTACAACGGTTGGGTTGCAGGTAAGGAAAGAGGAGTGGAATCCACTGTACAGTGTTGTAACCGACGTCGACCAATGAAGGAGGAAAACTTGTGTGAGAAGAGACAACTACAGGTACTTAACGAGACAGGATCAAGAGGAGGGTATAGAGTCCGAAGAGGAAAAGTCGAAGGAATAAACGACTCAGAAAAGTACGTGGGGTGGAAGCGTCCTACCGTAAGGAAACCTAAACTAGGTCCCGACGGAAGAGAGGAGGAAGAGGAGACAGAAATCTACTGAAGTAAGTAATGGTGTCGAAATGTACGGTGGACCTATTTGATTGCTAGGTTTACACATAGAAACCGGGTTGGGGAAGGAAACTCGAGGTCTAAGAGTGTAGATTGAAGGATGAAGTATAGAGGAAACTCTGCGGACGAGGGGTGTAAGGGAAGGGTAGACAGGAGTGGGGTGGGATCAGTATCGGTCGGATCGACGAGTTGAGTATTTGGAACGAAAGGAACTAGTAGAGACTACAGAGGGAGTTAAAATCGAGGATGTGTTCCAAGTAGTGGTCGTGAGAAGTAACTTAAGGGTGTTATATGAAGTTTACACCTCTCTTTAGCAAGAGAGGTAGAGTCATCGCGGTCCTACCGAGTTAGGGTAATATGGAGTAGATCTCGTCGAGATTGCCAGAGGGACTAAGGTCTGAAGAGGGTGAGGTTAGGTGACAGAGAGGTTGTCGATCAAAATAAAATTTACACACTATTACGTTCGTTGTTCGAGTCAGAAGATTTAGAGCCACTCTTCCCTACCTAAACCTTCGGAAAGGTTAATTTACTCCGAGGAGAGGTACATCAAACCGAGTCTCGACTAAGGACCGGACCTGACACACCGTCCAATTCCTTACGTAGGATGTGAATGGAGAAAATACACATCTTTCAGGAAGCGCAGTTTCCTCTACCGACACGAACCTTGTCCGTGTAGGAGCAGGTTCCGTGGTGTCATCGAGTGCAAGCAGAAGTGTCGTTTACGATGCCCAAATCTGACCCTTGTCTTAGTATCTTGCTTCCTACTTCCCTCCTTCTGCTCCTCCCGAAAAGAGTGACTTTACATCTTGGTCTAGTGCCTCTCATGGTCCGTCATTCTCTTTAGTGAAAGGTTTCTCCCTAGAGTCAACCCAAAGCGTAAAGATCCGTCGTGATTCTTCAGACGTCTTTCCTGAGACGTTTCCTAAGGCAAGATGAGTGGGTTGGGACAAGGGGGAGGGCAGTATGAAAGGTTGTAAGGTTTCTTAACACGGGGTCTCAGAACCCCTCCCTTCCGTCTTCCCCGTCGGACGAAACAGGAAATCAGTATTTTGACTTCAAACAATAAAATAAAAGACTCCATACTCATAGGAAAATGAGAAAAATGGAGAGAAACCGACGTGGTACTCCGGACTCCCTAAGGTCGAGGGGTTGGTCCCTAACTTGGACCCGGGAGTCGTCACTCTCCTACCTCAGGATTAAGGACTTGGTGGTTCTTTAAGAGTACAAATAATAAAATTTACTATTGTCTATGGGTGTAGAACCCCATGTCCTTTACATACGACCCAGAATTTCCTTTTTCTCCACCTCCCCATTTTATTTATAACAACTTTATCGGAGTCTAGACTTTTGGACGTCCTAGGGTGAGTTATCTTATAGAACAGGACCGTCCCTTTTTTTCCGGTCGGTCCGACCCCGTCTGTCCCTCCCACCTCGGTAAATGTGTAGTGTAGTAGAAGAGGGATCGATTGTTTTGACGAAGACTTTGAGAAAAATCTGTTTAAGGGGACGTCGTTTCACGAAGACCCGCCGACGTCGAACCGTCTCCGAGTCGGTTGGAGGTCGAAGTCGTCTGTCGTGATGACGACTGTAAACCCACTGGTGTCGTCGGTGTCTTGTCTGGGACTCTTTTTTGATTTTATCTTTAGTCGGTGTTCTCTTGTGTGGTCCAAGGACGTCAGGACCCGACGAGATAAGATCTCCACGAATCAGAGAGTCAGCACAGCACTCGGGTACCTGACGTCGGGTGGTCCGAGGAGCAGGTACCTTAAGAGGTCCGTTCTTATGGTCTGACCTGACGTCAAAGTTCGAGGTTTCTAGCTCGAACCCAGAGGACGTGATCGCCCGCTTAAGACATGGTGATCGTCCGACGAGACGATACCCGAGTAAAGAAGTTCGACCCTTGTGTGGACCCCTCGTTCTCCCAGTTGCGTCCTGGACCTAAACCCAGGGTGACTGTGGAGTGACGGAGGTTGGGGGAAGGTGGTGGACCGTGTCTATAGGGTCCACAGTTTCGTTTCCTTCTGTGAAGGACTCGGACGGAGTATGAGGAGAAGGGTGAGAGAATTTATAAAATGACAGTTTTATCTTTTCCCTTCCTCAAGTGAAATAAACTCGAAGGTAAAAAAAAAGGAGGATTTTGAACCTGTCTGATCTAGTTATACGGAATCCTCAGATAATACTTCCCGTTTCTCCTCTCCGGCTGGTCCTTAGACAATACAGGCAATGACACTTATTTTAAAGTAAAGTTTTACTCCCAGACACGAATTTTTTTTTCTGACTTTCTGTATCCTGCCCTCTAGAGATCACTGAGCAAGATTGTAAGTTTTTAAGTCAAACAAGAAACAACGGAGGATACCCCAGAAGAAGGACACCTTATAGACTTCCAGAGAAAGTCGTTTCGAAAAATAACGAGCTAAAACGACTTTACGATTAGCAACAAGTTTCAAGACTTGTCCCTTCCTTGAACTCCACCCTCTGACTTTGGTCCCCCCTTCCTATCTCTGTAGTTATCACGTATCTGGTCGACACGCGGACGCCGGTCATTACTTCCGATGACAGTGCCTCTTACCCCGCCCGTTCGACCAGGGAACTCTCCGAGAGACGGTTGTGGACCTCTCCGTTCGACCCAAACCAGGTGTTAGTGATTTTAACTTCTACTGGTTCTCAAAAGCGGTGGGTTGGTTTACGTTTTCCTTTGACTTTCCCAGGTCCAGAGTCCCATGGTGAGGGACTCTTACAATGATAGTCCCCACTTGTGTACTCCCTGATCGTTAGACTACGGAATAGTCCTGCTAGTATTTTACTAATAAGGTCTCTTTAGACTCCGTCCCCTTCTCGTCGACTATGGACGACTCGTTGTACGGTGAAACCTTGGGTTCTCCCCGTTCTTGCAGTGGAAACGAGAGAGTTCGACCTACCGGCGGACGACGAGGGAGAGGACGGCTTAGCGAAGGGCTAGGAGAAGGTTTCTCTGTAGTCTCAGTCTGCCGGACGAGCACATCCTCAGGCGACTTGGGACCTTTCCTTTTTTGCTCTCATCGGACTTACTCCACTACACCCCGCAGAATGTAGTAGTTAAGGTATTCCCGGAGGACCTTACTCAAGAAGAGTAAACGTGTCTTAGACTACGTATGCGAGACACGGAAAAACGTATTTACATCTACGTCTTATGTCAATTCGTAGACTCATTAAGCCTTCCATCGTTACAACATTTCCCTTTATAAAACTGACCTAATTCACGATCTTTCATTTGCCGTTACTTTTAATACACTATAGGTCGGGGTTAAGAAGATCAAGACATAATAGAAATATAATTCGGGTATACTGAACACCTTGACTTCAAAGTAAGGTAAGAGAGAAAATGTATATCTAAACTTCCTTTTTCTCTGAGTCGGATAACGTTCCCGATTTAGGACGGGTATAGAATCTAATGTCTACTAGTCTGAAATAAAACCCCCCCGAGGTTTTAGTGACGCCTACCACTGATGTTGGTACTTTAATTTTCTGCGAATGAGGAGCCTTCTTTTCAATACTGGTTGGATCTATCGTATAACTTTTCGTCTCTGTAATGAAACGGTTGTTTCCAGGCAGATCAGTTCCGATACCAAAAAGGTCATCAGTACATACCTACACTCTCAACCTGACACTTCTTTCGACTCACTGCTTCTTAACTACGAAAACTTGACACCACAACCTCTTCTGAGAACTCCCAGGGAACCTGACGTTCCTCTAGGTTGGTCAGGTAAGACTTCCTCTAGTCGGGACCCACAAGAAACCTTCCTGACTACGATTTCGACTTTGAGGTCATGAAACCGGTGGAGTACACTTCTCAACTGAGTAACCTTTTCTGAGACTACGACCCTCCCTGACTCCCGTCCTCCTCTTCCCCAGTTGTTTCCTACTCTACCGACCTACCGTAGTAACTGAACTCCCTACACTCAGACCCACTTGAGGCCCTCAACCACTACCTGTCCCTCCGGACCGTACGACGCTAAGTACCCCAGTGTCTCAGCCTGTGCTGATTCACTGACTTGACTTGACTTGACCTAAACAGATTCTAAAGTTGTGTTATTTCGTCTTTGGACATAATCATTTTCTGAAAGGTCAAGGTTGTAGTTGTGATAACTTATTCCTACAGGAGTTGACTTCGGGTACGGTCTTCCCGACAAACTTGTCACTACTTTAGGTCGGACTAAGTAAACCAGTTCCTTAACCCCCGTCGTTTGTAGTGAACCACAAGTACGGTATTCTCCGTTACTTTTGGTGTCGTCGATTTTTCGATTTTTGTTTCTTGTTTGTGGGGTCGTCAAACGGAAGACGAACGATTTTCTTATGGTAGGAATGTCAGAGGAATTCGACCGTACTCTTCAACCATAAACGTATCTACTACTGTAAATGTATCTCCTAATAACTGTCCTCACCACATAAACCGTACAAAGTATTTGGTCCGTGTCTTCGTATATGGATAGGTATCTCGACTCTTAAACGATGGGTGACGTTTTTTTCTTACGATTCCTACCAACTGACGACTTTGCCCAGGAAATTTTCAAAAAAGATTTGAATCTCTACAATCGTAAACAAAAAAAATATATAATAAACACTTAAACGACGGGTATTTCCGTCGAAACAGAACCGTCCCCCACAGTAAAGTCGACCCAATCAGACAGGGTGGTATTTTTGTCAGGGTCGTGTCTAAAAAGGTCGTCGGTTCTTGTTATCGAGGACGAATCTTAAAATAATCTTACGACTCCTCTTAGGGTCCAGATTTAAGATTGAGACGTTGGGTGAAAACTTTTGAAATACGTTCAATGGTTTGGTGAAGTTCTGAGTAAGAAGAGTAGACATTTTATCATCCGTGTGTTATTTATCTGTAATAGTAAGGACAAAGGCTCACGACTATAAAGATGACACTGAATTCTTTTTTCAATTCTCTAAGATTAGTAAAAGTTGAGTGAATATATATGTGTTATCGGGTAGAACTTTACATAGATAAAAATAACATAAATGACGTATCTTCTGTATCAAGGGGGGGGAGTCAAAATAACTCTATATTAACTGTATATTGTGAAATCTTCGAATTCCACATGTTACGCAACTAAACTATGTAAATATATGACTTTTACTGATATGACATTCAAACTATTGACGTCACTCAGGTTTAGGTACGTGAAATACATGACGAAATAAAAAACAAAAAATTAAAAATGTTATGACACAACTGAAGACGGTATGTTGTTACACTTAGTCGGTATTGATATATATATAGAGGAAGGAGGACTCGTGGGGGAAGGGGTAGGGTGTCCCTATCCTCGCGGTTCCACCTGAGGGACACGATAAGTTGTTGGAGAGTAGTTGGTAAGTGGGATGTGTACGATCATGTATATGCGACTACGATGAATTTTCACGGGAAATGTCTCTTTTACGTAAACGATTGGTTTGTTATCAGTTTAAGGAGACACGTTTAGATGACCCCTTTTTAGACCCGGAAGTTTTATTTATTTATGTCCTACTGTTAAAATATATACGTAAGTAACGAAATTTTCCTCGATGGAACTTTAGGAAATTTTACTCTTAAAGAGTCTTGTTTCGAAAACAGGTTTAAATCCATCTTTTGGGGTACCTGCCTCCTCGGCCCATCCGACGTCAGGTACCCCAACGATTCTCAGTCTGTGCTGACTCGTTGAAGGGAAAGTGAAAAGTGAAAGTACGTAACCTCTTCCTTTACCGTTGGGTGAGGTCACAAGAACGGACCTCTTGGGGTCCCTACCCTCTTGGACCACTCGAAGGTAGAGACCCCAGAGTATCTCAGTCTGTGCTGACTTTGTTGAATCGTCGTCGTCGTCGTCGTCGTCGTCGTCGTCGTGTTTTAGGTCTCATTCTCTCTTATATACTTCGGTCAAAACACAATCAAGGTCCGTTACAAAACGACTTCACACTATAGACGCCATCTGGTTAAATTCCACAATCTACGGATGTTTCCACGGACCTGATATTTCACTAATGCTACACCCTTCAGTCCCTCCTCCGTGAACAAGACTTTTGTGGAACACCTCTTCCGATTACTGACGTCAAGTGTTCTTTCGTCCGACGGGTGACCTCGTCACTCAGTTTGTCGATTTTATGTGTTGGGTGACAACTGTGATCCTCTACCGATTAAAGGACTTTCACGCAATTACTGAAAGGTTTAGGACCGTAAGTTAGTAGACGTATGTGTTCTTCACTGAGTTTCTGAGGACGTTCAGGTGAGATAAAACTTTACACTTGTTCTTAAAGTTTTAATGAATTATTTAAGATGATGACGGTTTTTTACATTCTCGCATATTATAAGATTCTTATAACCATCTTCCTTTTTATTTCGTGGCAATATAAATGAAAGTATTAATGTCACAGTACCTTCCTGACTACGATTTCTACTTAGAGGTAATGTAACCGGTGGACGACACTTCTCTACTGAGTAACCTTTTCTGGGAGTACGACCCTTTCTAACTTTCGTCCTCTTCCCCCGCCGTCTCCTACTCTACCAATCTATCGTAGTGGCCGATTTACCTGTACTTAGACTCGTTTGAGGTCCTCTGCCACTTCCTGTCTCCTCGAACCGTACGACGTCAGGTACCCCAGTGTTTCTCAGTCTGTGTTGACTTGTTGTTAAGTGTCGTAAATGAGACCTAAAACAAAAAGGAAGAAGTAACTATAGGTGTAAAGAAACTTCCACCTTTAGTAACGACGACTGAGAGTTCCAGGATCTCTATCGTCTCCAGGTTATAGTTCTCGGGTTTAAACCGGGTACCTGTACAAGATTACTAAACCGTTCCTTGATCAAAGAACGTAGACAAATAAAAATAAAACAAAACAAAGTTGACGAGCTAAAAGATAGTTTCATATCTGCTCTCTTTTTTTTCTTTTTAATGGATCCAACAAGTGTTACCGTACCTCTCTTCGTCTCTCGGTGTCTCTCCGTTCTCCTCTGACGGAACCGACCTGATCTAGTTCCCACCCTTTCCTTTTGCCCCGACATCGCCCGAACCATCCTGACCTCCCAGTCCTACTCCCAAGTCTCCCACCCCACTTGACGGGTCTCCAGAATTTAGAAATACTAGCCCTTGTCCCTTTTACTTTCTTCTTTTATTACGATCTACGATTGTCTTGTCTTGATTACTATATGTTCAATGGTCGAGACCTGTTTCGATCTTTAACTTCGGGGTAGTCGAAAAATAAAAGGTCTTAAGGTGAGATATTTTACCCGTTTCTCGTTCGATGCGTTTAATAGCTCACTCAGATTGGACCTCACAATTGGGTACACATTCTCCGTGCTATCTCCGATCGTGGAGTTTTCAAGGATACGTCTGTGGTAACGTTCAGTGTAGAAATTACAGTTTCTTAGTTGATTGGACCCTCCTTTTCTTTGTTCATACAGAGAAAGATATATTTAAATTTTTTATATATATATATTATAAGACGTGTACGCATATATATTTTCAGTAACATTTTCGGTATTTTATTACGTAGGATCATATATAGTTTTCTTTCTTTGTAAATAGAAGGATAATTGTGCTCCGGGTCTAAAAAAGGGGAAAATAAGTTATAACTTTTGTCTAAGGTCTGAGTGTGGAAAGTATTTAGAAGAACTCATGTTTTGTGTCCGGGATATCTTCGTGACTTTTTAGTCAAATGACAACAGGACCTTCTTCCTTTCACTACAGTCCAGTGTGTCACCTTCCCGAGGAGGACGAGTCTCTCTCCGGTACTCGATCTACCCTCTCTCCGGCACCTGAGACCCGGCCCGGTATATCCCAGACTGTGAGACAGGTAAGAATGACCGGAACCCAGAACCCGTTGAATAAAAGTGAAAGACTCAGAGTTAAAGGAGGGAACACTTTACCTTTATTATTGTGTCTAGAGCGTCTCAAAGGGTCACAAACTAAACTCTACCTTGTCGTAAAGAAAATGGTAGCACTCCCACTAAGGACTTTACGGTTGTTTATTAGAAACTGAGTGATTAATTTGAAAGACCGTCGAAAAGTTTAAGTTAAAACCGACGGGATCTCAAAATCCTAAGTATCGAACAAGAAAAACCGAAAGTCAAGTCAAGTCAAGTCAAGTCAAGTTAACGAGTCATCACAGGCTGAGAATCGTTGGGGTACCTGACGTCGTGCGGTCCGAAGGGACAGGTAGTGGTTGAGGGCCTCAAGTGAGTTTGAGTGCAGGTAGCTCAACCACTACAGTAGGTCGGTAGAGTAGGAGACAGCAGGGGAAGAGGAGGACGGGGGTTAGGGAGGGTCGTAGTCTCAGAAAAGGTTACTCAGTTGAGAAGCGTACTCCTCCGGTTTCATGACCTCAAAGTCGAAATCGTAGTAAGGAAGGTTTCTTGTGGGTCCTGACTAGAGGAAATCTTATCTGACCAACCTGGAGGAACGTCAGGTTCCCTGAGAGTCCTCAGAAGAGGTTGTGGTGTCAAGTTTTCGTAGTCAAAAATGTATGATATTTTAAGTATCAAATTTATATGTTGAGGTATATAAAAATCATAAATGTCTGTGTCTTTAGATTGTAAACTTATAAAGATGGTGGAGTTTTTTGTGTTTTTGTTTGTTTTGTTTTGGGAAGACGGGTAAACGTCAGTGAGAGGTTTGGGTGGTGTTCTGGGTCCCTAGGTGAATGAACAGAACAGGAAAATTTTGACTTTATATATGAAGGACAAGAAGACTCATCAAAATCATAAATTTATACAGTAATTTAATCTCGTTCCTCTCCCTCTCAAATAATTACAAACTAAAATTTTACGTAATTGTGACCTGGTCTTAGACCAATGAAAACCTTGAAAACTCGTAACACCAGTCAGGACCCGGAGAGCGAAGGATGGTAAGTGACCTGTAACTGGTAGACAGTCCAAGACATCATTCTCGGTACACTCTCCTTGACGAATAGAAAAGACTCTAAGAAAGAAGTAGACGTTTTATCCTTGCTTGGGAAGTCCCAATAAAATCTCTTAATGATTCTACGGTATCATGTCGTATCTCATGTTCGTATTATTACCGTGTTTGTTCTGGTCACACCAGGTTCTCTTGAAAGACGTTACTACCGATAAGAGACGCACCCGTGACAGGTGATACCACCGGTGATTGATGTGCACCAATGCCTTGTAAACTTTAGACGGATCGTTCTGACTTCTTAACGTAACAAGTAAATTAAAAATTCCCAATTTTTAAAACAAAGTGAAGTCAATTAAATTTACATCTATGGGTGTACGACATTTTGAACTGTAAGTCTTTTGATTCCAGTACCGTAGACCAGGGTAGTGAAGTACCGTTTATCTACCCCTTTTACCACCTTTGTCACTGTCTGAAATAAAACCCCCCGAGGTTTTAGTAACGTCTACCACTGACGTCGGTACTTTAATTTTCTGCGAATGAGGAACCTTCCTTTCAATACTGATTGGATCTATCGTATAACTTTTCGTCTCTGTAATGAAATGGTTGTTTCTAGGTAGATCAATTCCGATATCNCCACCTTTGTCACTGTCTGAAATAAAACCCCCCGAGGTTTTAGTAACGTCTACCACTGACGTCGGTACTTTAATTTTCTGCGAATGAGGAACCTTCCTTTCAATACTGATTGGATCTATCGTATAACTTTTCGTCTCTGTAATGAAACGGTTGTTTCTAGGTAGATCAATTCCGATATCAAAAAGGTCATCAGTACATACCGACACTCTCAACCTGATATTTCTTTCGACTCGTGGCTTCTTAACTACGAAAACTTGATACCACGACCTCTTCTGAGAACTCTCAGAGAACCTGTCGTTCCTCTAGTTTGGTCAGTTAGGATTTCCTTTAGTCAGGACTTATAAGTAAATTTTCTGGGACTACAACCCTTTCTAACTTCCGCCCTCCTCTTCCCCTGCTGTCTCCTACTCTACCAACCTACCGTAGTGGATGAGTTACCTACACTCAAACTCACTTGAGGTCCTCAACCACCACCTGTCGTTCCGGACCGTACGACGTCAGGTACCCCAGTGATTCTCAGCCTGTGCTGATTCGTTGACTTGACTTGAGGGTACATTGATCACCGGTGGTGTGACCTGACACGTCAATATTTGAACTACAACTAAGCCATAAAATTATCAACGTAATTCATCTGATTCACTATCATTTACAGGTCTCTACGTATAGGGTTACCTAAACTCGACCAAAGAAGGGTGACTCAAACGTTACTGAACTGTTACGTGAAAAGGTGTGACGCCTTCTTTACCTCGAGAAAGAGCTAATGAAAGGGTCCAAAGGGTCCCACCTACCCAATTCTAGGGGAGTACTCCGACGGGGTCCGTTTTTTCAGAGAATCCATTGTAAATAGAAATGTCCTATCGGGGAGTGAAACAACGTTGACGAAAGAAGAAGAGGTGGGGAAGTAGTTTGTACAGGTCTCGGAAAACGTTCCCGTGGGTGGGTCGTAGCGTCCCAGATCAGACCTAGAGGTTCATCTATGTCGACCCGTCACAGACGGTGTATCATCTTGGAGTTTAAATAACTTTCTTTCTGTGAGACGAAGAGTCTTAGATAAAGAAACAAAGTACTGTCCACCAACCAAATGACTGGTTCCAAATACGATTGACACACACTACAATTAATAACCGACAGGGTGGGGAGTTATCGGATTCTAAAAAAAGAAAAAAATCTTAATACCAAAAGTCACAGGATTAGGTCTCGTGACCTATTATACATGTAATGGTCTTGAAACCGTCTTGTTCATTGAAAACTTTAAGGAATCTCTACTGGTGAATTAAAACGACAATCCATAGAACGTGATACAGAACATTTCTCCAGAAACTTATACGACCAACTTTCTTATTCCGTTTGAGACGTCGGGTGAAAATAACCTGTCGTCGGGTCGTCAATGAGACTGATTCGAAGTTAAAATCCGAAGTTTCCCGTCAACCAGTTCCCGTCGTTTCCTCATACTCGTCTTTTCCAGTATTTCCCTTTGCCTTCTCTTACTTACGAATGAGTAGGGAATGAAATACACTAAGTGGTTGAATACTTGAAATATAGTCGGGTAGTTGGGATTCTTTATCCAATGCTAATAGGAGTGAAATTTATCTACTTCGTAGACTCCGAGTCTGTCCATTATTCTCGAAGGGAAGTACGGTGACAGTGTCCCGTACCACGTCCTCATACCCACGTTAGAGAAAATTTTAAAGGAGATGTTTTCACTTGTAACGAGTCAGTACAGGTTGAGAAACGCTGGAGTTCCTGATATGTCAGGTACCCTAAGGGGTCCGGTCTCTTGATCTTACCCATCGGAAAGGGAAGAGGTCCCCTGGAAGGCTTAGCCCCCTAACTTGGGTCCAGAAGGCGTAACGTCTACCTAAGAAATGGTCGACTCGATATTCCCTTCGGGTTCTTATGACCTCACCCATGAGATAGGGAAGAGGTCCCCTAGAAGGACGGGGTCCTTAGTTTGTTCCCAGAGGACGTAGCGTCCAACTGAGAAATGGTTGACACGATAGTGTTTTCGGACTACGTTGTATAAAACAATTACATCTGACATGTGGTTTTAGAGTGATTAATCCTGACTACCTACGTCCATTTTTTTACTGTGAGAATCTAGCACCTTTCCCTTAAAGTCTGACGAAAAAGTTTTCCGTACGATAAAGAGTGAAGTGTATCATAGAGATCTAATAGTTCCAAGATCACACACCTAAAGAAACTCAAAGAGAAATTACTACCCTGAAAATGAGTCTTAAAATCACTAACCATCTCCTATAATTCCGGGGGAACTCTCAAAAGAAAAGAAGAATTCACTATTGAGGAGGCGGACACAAATATGATGCGTAAATTTAATAACGAATATCGATTCAATGTTAATGTATAGCTATATATCAATTTTTGACTTAATATTAATGCATTAATTAATGTATATTATTAATCAGACTTAATAGATTAATCACCTTAGGTTTAATTATCCAAGATGATATTGACAAAAATGTATTGAAGTCATTTTCCTTTATTATAAGTAAATCTTTTGAATCGGTTGGCATAGGAAGAACAATACAACTGATCGAACCGTTGACGACATTAACGGACTAAAGTCTATTCATAAAAAGAGAGAAAAAACGTAAATGAGAAACTGAAAATAACTCTATATTAACCATGTGTCGTGACATATTTAAATCCGACATATCGTATTGCTAAACTGAATGTATACAGTACTGACTATCCATAGAGAAAACTAACGATCAGGTTCCTTTGGGTAGTTACTACTTTGTAAAGATTGTCGTCTTTTTAAAGAAAACCGGAGTATTCATATTTCTCCCTCCACTGTTTTTCCGGGGTTATCTCTATTTTTCCTTTAGACATAGTCGGTACTGGTAAATCCTCTAACACCCTTTCCTCTTCGACTTTACACCCGATTCTCTAAACTTTCCATTTAGTTACCACTACCATCACTGTCCCCTGTCCGAGGAGAATAGAGCCCAATAATACTTCTGACTCTAAAGTATACCAAGTCGGATTATGTGACCCCCCTCTTGTTCTCTCTCTAATGAAACGTACTTACGATGAACCGTTTTGACGAAACTGATAGTCACGTATTATAGTACCCGAAAGGACCACCGAGTGACCGTTTCTTGTGTGGACAGTTACGTCCTCTGGACCGAAGTTAGGGACCCAATCCTTCTAGGGAACCTCTTCCTTTACCGTTGGGTGAGTTCATAAGAACGGACCTTTTAGGGTACCTGTCTCCTTGGACCACCCGATGTCAGGTAACCCAGTGTTTCTCAGCCTGTGCTGACTCACTGACTAGGACGTACGTACGTCCGTCCGTATTGTAGTATGTTCATACTTTGTCACGACGTGGTTACTTGTGTATTATTTAGTTTTGAGAGACACTCTGATTTCCCACTGTCTTTAACTTTTTCTCTGTACTAGTGTGAAACGTAGGTCATTCTTACGATAAAATTACCATACCTACTACTCTAATACCTCGAGTCAGAGGACCCTTTCCCTTTCACTGACGGACGAACCTCTTCCACCGGAGTTCGTCAGTTCGAAATACATCGTGTCCAGTGTCTTGTTGTAGACTCGTCGGTGGGGTCCCTGGTCGGCATGGACCAGTCTTGGCTCGCGCGGACTGGTTACGTGTACTGCTTACGTGTAAGGTGGTACGTTACGTCCACTCACGGGTCCACCGACGCGGACCGACTGGAGGCGTGACCGTAGATGGACGCTCATCGTCGGTGTCGTACTTCAGAAGTAAGTCCCCGTCGCCGAGTTCGACGTGATCAAATCAAAGTCCTCTCTATGAGTTTTCCTTTACTGTCATAAACGAGTCTTTTAGAACTTACACGACGATCATTGACGTCTCGACGTATCACTACTCCGTTGATGAATATTTACACCGGTAGATACTAGGAAGACCCCGAAGGGTCCACCACGGCCACCATTTCTTAGGTGGACGGTTACGTTCTCTGTGTCGAAGCTAGGGACCTAACCCTTCTACGGGACCTCATCCTTTACCGTTAGGTGAGATCATAAGAACGGACCTTTTAAGGTCCCTGTCTCCTCGGACCACCCGATGTCAAATACCCCAGCTTTCTCAACCTGTGCTGTCTCGTGAGTGTATGTGTGCTGGGAAGACCTTTTCACTGACTGTGAAGTGTAAGGGGGTGTCACCAAATGTTTCATCGGGTGTTTTGTGATGAAAATACGACACCAGATAAAAGAGTTCTCAGTATAATCTCTGAATTGTTGTCATTCATACAAATAGGACTTTCACCGATGTCCGTTAGTGAACACAGAAGTTTTTTTTTAAACAAAATTTATAAAAGGAAGATCATACGTTTCCCTTCTTATTGTATCCAACCAAATCTTCTTTTATCCTTTTCCTAAACTTGGAGAGGAATGGTAAGACATCGGAGTCTTTGACAAACTACTTTTTAATAGAAGTTAAGACACTTTTATAAGTATTGCAGAGAGTAATTTCCTTACGTACTACTGACGATTTTCTTAGGTCCACACAGTAGTTCTTGTCTTGTCTTTGAACGGAGGAGTCTCTGCGGATGTCCACACTGTCTTCGGTCTCGCCTCGCAGATGGTTATGAGGTCCGTCTTGGCACGGAAGAGGCGAAGACGACAGGAGTCTCGGGGGTCGTGTCTCGAAGCGTAGTGTGTCCTCGAGTTTTGACAGATGCCTTACTTTTGGGCGTTCTGCTCCAAAGTCCTCCTCCTTCTCTTTACATTTTCCTCGTGAGCCATTCCGGGTCCGAAGTGGGTTTCCCTTGTCTGTGAAGACCGGATGTCTACGACGACTTTCGGTGCAACCTCTCTTGTCTTTTGTCGTGACTACAATCGAACTGTTTTACTATACTTTCAACTAGACCTCTTTAATTATGAGTTTTTAGAGAGTCTTTTTTATAAAAATTTTCTGGTTGTACTTAATTAGAAAAATTATTTATAATTTTGTGATATTTTGATATCTTGAATTTAAACCATAACCATGTCTTGTTTCTTTATTCTCAGACGTTTAGTTGGCGACATATAACTATTAATTATATTTGTCTTTGTAAAGTTTAGTTACCCCTCTCTCACTAATAAGGTATGCATTACAACCCTTTACATCTACCGGTTAACCTCTTTTTTTTCCATCTAGAGATGACCTAAAGAACATATTTTTATTTAAAGTCTACTTCTTTAAAGTTCCACTTTAATACCTATATATCAATGTATAAATAATATATATGTGTGTATAAATATGATCGTGATTGTCTTTGATACCGATATCAAAATTACATCGTACGTTTTTACAAGTCTTCGATACTTTTCTAATTGAACTGATATATCTTTAAAATTTATAAATAGACCCTTTCTTTATGTTTTAACTCTTACTGTTTTTATCTTTTTTTACCAGTGTATTCACTGGACCCGAATTACAAGAAGTATAAGTTTCTCGTGATTGTTTCATTATTCTTTTTCTATTTGTTGGACGGGAAAATGGGTGGTTGTACCGTTTATTTTAATTCTTTGTCTTTTTGCTTGTTCTTATATGTGACTTTTCCCGAAACCGAAGAAAGGATGTATTCCTTTATATTGAATTTTATACGATGATAAGAGTGAATAATCTAGTTTCGTAAACTATTATGGGTGATGATCACCCCCTCGTCATTTTCACTGTATATGCAATCCTTCTTACATTCAACTATAATATAAAAACCTCCATTACTCCGTTTTTGTTAGTTTTGTCTGTTTTTTAAATTGGTTTGGTAAGATAGATTTCTTTAAATGGGATCTTTATATGGATATAGTCTATACATACATATTTTCATATATGTTCTGATAAGGACATAATGGTCTGGTGGAATGAGTAGAGGACTCTTTGGATATGCGTCTAGTTCTCCGTTGTCAAGGTTGACCTGTACCTTGTTACCTGACCGAGTTTTGACCCTTTTCCGACATATGCATCCGACAGTGGGATGCATAAATTGAAGATACGTCTCATGTATTACGTTTTACGACCCAATATACTTCGTGTTCGATCTTAGTTCTAACGACCCTCTTTATAGTTATTGGAATCTATACGTCTACTGTGGTGGAAATACCGTCTTTCACTTCTCCTTGATTTCTCGGAGAACTATTTCCACTTTCTCCTCTCACTTTTGTGACCGAATTTTGAGTTGAAAGTTTATTGATTCTAGTACCGTAGACCAAGGTAGTAAAGTACCGTGTATCTACCCCTTTGTTACTTTTGTCACTGTCTGAAATAAAAGAACCCGAGGTTTTAGTGACGTCTGCCACTGACGTCGGTACTTTAATTTTCTACGAACGAGGAACATTCTTTTCGATACTGTTTGTATCTGTCGTATGATTTTTCGTCTCTACAGGGAAACGGTTGTTTCCAGGTAGATCAGTTTTGATACCAAAAAGGTCATCAGTACATGTCTACACTCTCAACCTGGTATTTCTTCCGACTCACGGCTTCTATACTACAAAAGTTTGACACTACGACCTGTTCTGAGAAGTCTCAGGGAACCTGTAGTTCGTCTAGTTTGGTAGTTAGGATTTCCGTTAGTCGGGACTTATAAGTAGTCTTCCTGCCTACGACTTCGACCTCAAGGTCAGGAAACCGGTGGACTATCCTTCTTGACTGAGTGACCTTTTCTGAGACTACGACCCCTTCTAACTCGTGTCCTCCTCTTCCCCCACTGTCTACTATTCTACCAACCTACCGTAGTGACTGAGTTACTTGTTCTCACACTCGTTTGAGTCCCTATACCACTTCCTGTCCCTTCGGACCACACGACGTGAGGTACCCTAACGTTTCTCGACCTGTAGAGACTCATTGACTTGTTGTTCTTATAAGTGATATTGTGACGTATACTAACGTTCTCTTAGTATTTTTGGATCTACAATCCGTATCTTCTATACAAAAATTTTCATACCACGTAAGTGTGTATCTCATCATACATCTACAATTTTTCGTACTATATCTGGAGATTCATTAATATACATTTTAATTCAGTATTTTAGTTTGATATTTTATTAGACCGTACAACAAAATTTTAACACAATTTTATTTATAAAATTCTCAGAGAGAGAGGTGTGTGTGTGTGTGTCTTCTTCTCCTTTTGTTTGAAAGTAAATAACATAAAATATGGAAAGACATGTCAACTTTCAAAATGGAACTCTTTAAATTCGATTATAATACATATATATATATATAAGTGTAAACATATATATTATATTTACTCATACATGAATAAATTATCTTAATACAGGTGCCCCAACGATTCTCAGTCTGTGCTGGCTCGATGAAGTGAAAGTGAAAAGTGAAAGTACGTAACCTCTTCCTTTACCGTTGGGTGCAGTCACAAGAACGGACCTCTTAGGGTCCCTGCCCCCTCGGACCACCCGACGGTAGATACCCCAACGTGTCTCAGTCTGTGCTGACTTCACTGAATCGTCGTCGTACATCGAACTTTAAAAGATACAATTGGAGTTTACTACTAAAACTACCCGTTGTAATTTATAATTATTAGTAATATTATAGTTTTGGTGACATATGGTGACCATTTGTCATCCGGGAACTACCAATAGGAAAGATTTATATCTCACACATATGTACTGTAATGATAAATGTGACATGTATGTGTATATACGAGTGTGTGTGTGTGTGTGTGTGTATGTGTTTCTTTATTTATGATCTATTTCCATCAGTTCAAGGGTAATTTAAAGAGTTTTAGATGGAATATGGTCTACAGTAGACTCTTATTTTACGTTCTCCAGTGTTTTTTTTTTTTTAGTTTTGGTTATTATTGGTTTTATAAATAATTCGTGAATGATACAGGGTGAATCACAATTCATGAAAGTAACTGACACCAGAAACCTTTTCTTATAAGGGAGACTTTCCCGAACCCCAGGGGTGTTTACCATCGAGTCACACTCAAAAAGAGAAACCGGTGGTCAGAGGATTTAAACGTTTCGGACATCCAGAATACAATTTTTGTTCTACTACGTTGCATCGCGTCATCAAATTTAAATCCACGGTTACGATGAAAACTTAATGTTCTGACTACTAAACTCCCGTATGCTCACAGACCACCCAGGGAATCCGTATGCATCTTACGTGCGACGAGACGCGGTCTCGGGGTGGAAGTGGATCAATGGAGAAGTCTTCAGGAGGTCGTAGAATGACAGTGTCCTGAACAGGAGGTTCGATGATATAAGGAGAGTGAACGATGGATGGGAAACAAAAAACCCCGGAATTAGTACTAACCTGTTACGGGTTGGGAGGGGGTAGTCGGAGCTAGTTGAAGTGAACCATACACCCTACCGTTTTCGGTACGGGAAGGAGGGGTCACCCAAGTCTTCAACCCTTACTTTTGTTCAGAACAAGAAACTGACGGTAGACTATTAAGATGTAGTCTCGAGTAATCCAATCTCCTTTAAGAACCCAGTTGGAAACCTTGATTCTTTACTCCGGAATTAGTGTCATTTTGCCGTGAAATGTCTACAATAGATTAATCAGTGGTATTTTTGAAACTCTGCACCTCGAGTAATAGGTGTGACTTCATGGGTTCTGACTTCTCTTTGACTTATAAGGGTTCCAGTGCGTCACCCGCTTCACACCACTTGAGACGAGACTGACTGAGTCTTCGGGAAAGATTATTTATCGATTAGTGGTTCGGGTCATCTCCGCAACCGTCCACGACGATCTACTCTCCAGTGGTTCCGAACTCCGAAATTTTTTTACATCTTAGGGAAAGAAAGAGAAAGAGAGAGAGGAAAGTCTTGTTTGGTTGTTAATGGTTCATACGACAAAGGAGGTCATGTACTAGAACTAAAGAGAAGTTTCGAGAAAACTCGGGAGTGTCTGTCGAGTTCCACGTACGAGATTCATTGAGGTAGTAGTTATTACTTCGGTTCTGAACGTAAAGTCCAGTTTCGAAGAGAACTTACTAGAGATTCTAAGAAGACTCCAGACGAGAATTTCTACAAGAAACGCAGACAAGGAGTTTCACGGTTCTTAATCCAGAAGTTCATGAACCACTTTCTTATAAGTAAACTTGACTGTAGTTTTATGTACGTGAGTTGATAAGGGTACCTACTCTGATTGTTGGAACGTCCAAAGGGGGAGAAGGAAGTCCGGATAGGTAATCGAGTAATCATATAAGCTTCACCAGTCCCTTCTTTAAGTGCGGACGAAAAAAAAAAAATCAACCTTTGAAAACCTGGCTTGGGGTTTTTTTAAACTCTATTTTAATAACTGATCTTACTCAAACTCTCTCTATGATACTAAATTAAATAAGTCTAGTGGAAATAAAAAGTAGTCCTTCGTATTCCTGTCCGGCACTAATGAGTACTCTCGACCCTTTTTATTCGTCAAGTCCCAACCCGAAACTTTGATCTGTCCAACCTTAGGATTCTGACGGTAAATGATCTATAAACGAAACCTGTTCTGTAAATTAGAAAAAGACGAGTTAGAGGAAAGACTTCACCTTGTATAATTGGATTGAGTTCCTTGGTGACACTTCTGCTACGGGAGTCTTGTTCTGTTCGTGAGTCACCTCAACCGTGAGACCTGACCACTCGTTCCTGTGAAGACAACTACCTAAATAGGGCCGGGAAACAAAGAACTGACTCGGGTATAAACGATAAAATTGAGGAGACAATTTTCTTCACCTATCACCTTTTCTTTCACCTATCACTCTGAAATTAGTTTGTCCTGACCACAGGAATGTTCTCTTTTTCTGTGTTCTCACAGAGTTGTGTCTTCTTTTCACTACTCTCCTGAGTCGTTCTTCCGTCGACGGCGTTCGGTCCTTTTCTCCAGAGCGGTCTTTGGTTGTCATGGTCGTGAATTGAAACAGAAAGGGTGTAGGTTTTCTATTTGACTACAACGAATTCGGGGGGAAAGGGGGAGGGGTTTTACCTATCTCTACGTTTCAAATATAATCAGCTCCACTTCTTCTTAATTTCCCAGATTAATCTTGAAACTATCCCTGTTAATTTCCATACCCGATTTTACTTTAACTTCTTAGTCCAACCGGGATAGGAAGGTGTAAAAAAAGACGGACGTTTTCGACACAGGTGAGTCCTCCGTGAGGAAGAAACTCTTATTGGACTTCTATTAGTCAAAAGCAAAAACCAGTCTCTCATCGTGTTTCTTGTGACGACAGGAAGCGTGTCCCCCTACCCTGCTACAGGAACTGGGTGAGAGGGAGACTTGGTACACCGTCGAGATTCGTTGCACGGGCGGTCGGGCCCGACTACACATCGGAAGGAGAGATCCAGCGGTCGTGGTAGTAGTTCTACGGGTCCCGACCCTGTCAGTGGGCAGTGTCTCCTGTCCGTACAGGGAGATGATTGGGTGGGTCTGGGACCACAGTCCCGGTCCGGACAGTTGTTTTATTCGGTTAAGTAGTCTTTGAATCTTAGGATTTGACCAAGCTTGTCTATTCTGTAAGAAAAGGAAAGGGTTTCGTCTTATACCCGAGTGTCTCACTGGGTAGTAACGTTGCTCCTAACGGGGCGTCTCGGACACGGTGAATGACGGGCGTGTCACCACTTTAGTATGGGTTGTCTCTGTGTCAAAATATACGCTTAGTCCACTAAGATTGACTATTGATAAGGGTCCCAGGTCCATAGGGTTCTCGTGTCTCGTCCATTCATCGAGAGATGTATGGTTGGTGTAAACATCCACAGATTGTTGTCTGTGATCAAGTACAGATCAACAGATGGTAGGTCATACTCTGAATTTGACTGTCTATGAACGACTTTTTAACGCTTCATGCTCTAGGCACGATTCACGTTACCGTCGTTCTTCCACTTATTCTATGCCAGAAATATATTGTCCCCGAGTGTCAGACGACCTCGTCTGTCCAGACATTTGTCGATGTAATGCTTCCTCTCGTACGTTTCACGATATCGTCTTTATGTTTGCGTCCCCTTGCGTCTAATTAAGACAAACTCCCTTATCTTCTACAAACCCTCTTCCACTTCCGACAACTTTATCCGTCCTGACAGTCCCTATCTCTCATATCACGCAGTGGTCTTATCTCGCAAGGTCCGTCCCTCCTCTCGTTTCGGTTTCTCGTCCTTTTCTTTCCTTTACAAATGTCTTGCTACTTAAACCATAGTCCACCCTCAGCGCCATCTATGGTTTCTATAATTCGACATATGTTAGTTCAACTCCTCTACTCTCTATGCAAGTACGTTGTATCGTTAGGTCGAGATCTTGATACAATAGATTATTTTCGTTACTCAAACCCTAATTATATATATATATATCATCACCCTAATTATATGTATGTAATAACATATATTGTATCTATTGGATGTTCCTGGTTGACATATCGTATCCCTTGATATGCGTTATAAAATATTGGTAGATGTTCCCTTTTCTTAGACCTTTTCTTATATATATGTATGGACATATTGACTTAGTGAAACGACATGTGGACTTTGATTGTGTTGTAACTTTTAGTTGATATCAAACTATTTTTATTATTTTGATTTTCTATTTTCTCTCTTCTCTCTCACTCCCTTTTCGTTACTCTCGATGATCAAACCTTGACTTTCTTCCGACTCCAATCTTTTGACATCGCCTCTGTAAAGGTTTTTTTTTATTACTTACCGTTTCTTTTACACTTGTTTCCGTCCTTCGTCGAGGGAACCTTCAAGTGTGACTCCTCGCCAACTTTTATTTTGGACTTCAACATCTCCCCTCATTTGCGCCTAGTTCTCCTCCGCAAACGTCGGGAGACGACCCTTCAGCTACCGACTGAGACGTGAACTCGTCCTCTCAAAGTCTACCTGTCCCTGTGATCCTTCGAGTCAGGTCTTCACCCTTTCTTCTGTCAGTCTTACTGTCTACCCCTCTGTCTGTCCTTTTACCTGACCCTGCTCCCTCCTCGGTTTCCGTTTGGGTTTGCAGTTTCCTGTCTAACATTTTTACCATCTGTCCCTGAAGGGACCACCAGGGCACCAATTCTCAGGCTTGAAGGTGACGTCCCTCGTACCCAAGTTAGGGACCGACCCCTTTCTTCCTGGGTGTACGGTGCGGTACGTCACTCCGGTTTTGTTTTTACTATTTATTTATTAGACTTTTTATTTTTTATTTAACTGTCCAATACACCCTATCGGTACATACCTACACTCTCGACCTGGTATTTCTTTCGACTCGTGACTTCTTAATTACGAAAACTTAATACCATGACCTCTACTGAGAACGTTCAGGGAACCTGACGTTCCACTAGTTTAGTCAGTTAGGTCTCTTTTATTTGGGATTTATAAGTAACCTTCCTGACTACGACTTCGACTTCGAGATTAGGAAACCGGTGGACTACACTTCTTGGTTGAATAACCTTTTCTGGGACTACGACCCTTTCTATCTTCCGTCTTCCTCTTCCCCTACTGCCTCCTACTCTACCAACGTACCGTAGTGACTGAGTTACCTGTACTAAAACTCCTTTGAGGTCCTCTGTCACTTCCTGTCCCTTCGGACCACACGACGTCAGGTACCCTGTGTTGAGTCGTTGACTTGTTGTTGTATGTGAAGTGACTGACGAATCACAGATGACCCGTGGCCTACCCTACGACCGGTTTCCACTGATCTCCACCTTTTGTTGAGTGCAAAAAGTTAAATTAGTAAAGTTGAACTTCTGGTTCTCAAAAGTACCAAAACCAAAAATAATTTTGACACGATTTAGGTAGTTGTTTGATAGTTGTAAATTAGATAAAGGATGAGTCGTCTTTGTTCCTCCCTCTTCCGTTACCGTGGGATGAGGTCGTGAGAACGGACCTTTTAGGGTACCTGCCTCCTCGGACCATCCGACGTCAGGTACCCCAGCGATTCTCAGTCTGTGCTGACTCGCTGAAGTGAAAGTGAAAAGTGAAAGTACGTGACTTCTTCCTTTACCGTTGGGTGGGGTCACAAGAACGGACCTCTTAGGGTCCAATCCCTTTCGGACCACTCGACGGCAGATACCCCAGCGTATCTCAGCCTGTGCTGACTTCGCTGAATCGTCGTCGTCGTCGTCTTTGTTCCTCTTTGTTTTTGGTTTCGATTCTCTCTTTTTACATCATTTCCACCCTTTCATATTTTCATACGGGAAATAAATTGTTTAGGTTATTTAGGAGTAAATGAAGTATAAAATACTTTTGTAAGAAGTCGTTGAATTTGAGACATCCAAGTTCCGTTATGATAGATGTTCTGATGTTTTAGTTTTAAGTATTTATTAGGAAGGAGGTTCTTTTCCAGTGTCTCCTAAATTTTTCCTTTCACCTAACTCAAAACTTTCAACGATAACTTTATACCAGACCATGGACAACGTCTTCAATAAATATTGGTCTCTCTCGTATTTTTGATCGGCACTCCCTGTTCGTTTTACGTACCTCCGACCCCGAATGTGATTAAAATTCTCAATTCTTAAACTCTTTGTTCGGAAAGAGTAAAATTCGTTAGTGACGAAACGACTTGTTTAGGGTCCCTTCGAACCAAAATGACGTTTAACATAATGAGGGAATGTTTTAACTTTGATGTTATCTTGGATAGTGCCAGACCGTACTTTCCGACATTTGTACGACTTATACCTCTTTTTTACTTTAAGTGTAACCGTCTTATGGGTTGGGACTGGTCTTTTATTTAGTGATGTGTAAGACAGTTTTTCGTAAGGAGTTCTCTTGTTTCACTTACATCGACTTCAACGGTTGTGAGAAGAACCACCTATTGTAATAGTGAACAGAAAATGGTTTTGTGGTTAAATTTAAGTGTACTTTGGAGACGTCGTTTTTACGGGGGTTTACGGGGCCGTTTCCTGACAAGTTTAGTACCTTTCGACAGATGTTAGTGGAAGACGGAGTTTACTGATATACTTCTTTCCGAGAAGTGTTTATAATCTGGGAATACGAGATCTGGTTTTTTCTTTTCTTTTTTTTTTTTTTTGTTGTTGATTCATTAGTAGACAGGACTCTATACAGACAGGAGGGATACCTGTTATCCCCGAAGAGTTCACTACGATCAACATTTGTTAGACGGACGGTCAAGTCCTCTGTGTTCTCTCCACTTAAACTATGGTCCCACCCCTTCTAACGGGACCTCCTCCAGTACTGTTAGGTGAGGTAGTAAGGACGGATTTCTTAGAGTACCTGTATCTTCGGACCGTCCGATATCAGGTATCTCAACGTTTCTCAGTCTGTACTGACTTCACTGAATCGTGCGTACGTACGTACCTGTTATTCGGAAATTAACTAATATAAAACCGATAAAACGAAGTCGGTGGTCCTTCGAGTCTCGATTGTGAATTGAAAAGAGAACCACTTGTAGAGGTTAGGCTTAAATGTAAAAGGTACAGGGATTAGAAAACGAACAATGATTAAACCCTCCACCCGAAATATACCAAAAAATTCAGTGGAGTTTTAGAGACCAGCTACTCCATGTTGATCTTAAAATTTTTTTGTGTGTGTGTTATCAAAAATGGTTTAAAATTTGATGATAAACACTACTCACGTCAAAAAAAAAAGGTAAAAGAAATATCTTCATACGTGTATCAAAAAAACTCGGGAACCAACGACGATAGGTGTTTGTTGATAATTTGGTTGGTAATTATCTGAGAAAAACTGATGTGAGCGTAACTGATGCGATTTCGAAAACTATGAACCCAGGTGAAACTGTCACACCTAGTGTTGTTTGACACCTTTTAAGAAGTTCTCTACCTTCATGGTCTGGTGGAATGGACAGAGGACTCTTTGGACATACGTCCAGTTCTTCGTTGTCAAGGTTGACCTGTACCTTGTTACCTGACCAAGTTTTAACCTTTTACTTATGTAGTTCCGACATATAACAGTGGAACGAATGAATTGAACATACGTCTCATGTAGTAGACTTTACGGTCCGACCTACTTCTTGTTCCGCCTTAGTTCTAACGACCCTTTTTATAGTTGTTGGAATATATACGTCTACTATGGTGGGAATACCGTCTTTCACTTCGTCTTAATTTGTCGGAGAACTACTTCCATCTTCTCCTCTCACTTTTTCGACCGAATTTTGAGTTGTAAGTTTTTTGATTCTAGTACCGTAGACCAGGGTAGTAAAGTACCGTTTACCCCTTTATTACCTTTATCACTGTCTGAAAGAAAAGAACCCGAAGTTTTAGTGACGTTTACCACTAACGTCGGTACTTTAATTTTCTGCGAACGAGGAACCTTCTTTTCGATACTGTTTGGGTCTGACGTGTAATTTTTTGTCTCTGTAATGAAACGGCTGTTTCTAAGTAGATCAGTTTCGACACCAAAAAGGTCATCAGTACATACCTACATTCTCAACCTGGTATTTCTTCCGACTCGTAGCTTCTTAACTACAAAAACTTGATATCACAACCTCTTCTGAGAACTCTCAGGGAACCTGACGTTTCTCTAGTTCGGTCAGTTAGGATTTCCTTTAGTTGGGCATTACAAGTAACCTTCCTGACTGCGACTTCGACTTTGAGGTTAGGAAACCGGTGGACTACGCTTCTCGACTAAGCAACCTTTTCTAGGACTACAACACTTTCTATCTTCCGTCCTCCTATTCCCCTGCTGTCTCCTACTCTACCACTATACCATAGTGGTTGTGTTACCTGTACTCAAACTCGTTCGAGGTCCTCTACGACTTCCTGTCTCTTCGCACCGTACGACGTCAGGTGGCCCAGCGTCCCGATCTGTACTTCCTCGCCGACTTGTTTTTGTTGTCTAAGAGAAAGGTCTGTCCTCCGAAAAGTTAGAGAGAGAACGAGAGACAGGTCCCAAGGTGATCGGTAAACTTTCAAAGGTTTATTCTTTAAGTCATCAAATGACACGGTACCCAACCGGATCAAGACGAGAAGCTACGAGTCAGACACTGATTAAGTCATACAAAGAAACATATAGATGATTCTAACTAATGTGTGTACATGACTTCGTTGTGTTTTTTTAGAAACAGGCTGATGAGAAATAAAGTAGTTATAGTTCGATCTTGTTTTTCTTTTACAGACAAGTGAACGAAACTTTCTTCTCGTCTTGAACCTCGTTGTAATACTTTCACCATCAAACGGAAACGGTTATCGATATGAATAGAAAGTAGAAAGAGAAGGTTGTACGAGACCGGTATTATCCGACGAGTGTGAAAAAGGTTTAGACGAAGTAAGTGTCACACACCATGTATCATCCGTGTATTTTGTGTGAATAACTTATTCCTCCCCCTTACGAGACTATGAAAGGACGGGAGTATATCCAACAACTGAAACAAGCTTTTCGAGGAAAAGAAGAACAGGTAGACCGTTTGGGAGAAAGTAGATTTGTGACTCAATATTAACATATACATCGACAAAAGGAAGGACCGTTATTGGTGAGTCTCGTCCGCGATGTGAAAAAGTGGAAACACGAAGGTCATACTCGAACCGTGTACCATCCACAGATTATAAACATCCTTCCTTCTCTCCCTCCCTCTTTCAAGAGACGTAACGAAAATCTTTTCTTACATACCGTAAAATGATCGATGAGTCTCAACGTTAGTTACCTTTTTTTACAAACGGAGGTTAAAAAGTTTTGGTGAGGACGTTTTCACCTAACTTAAAACACAAAGTGACTTAGGTAGGTAAGTACTAATTAACCCATCAATTCGTACAGATCAATGTACACGTGGACCCTTAAGAAGGTTGATAGTAATTAAAACGCTTTCTAAGTTTAGGGGTCATAAATAGACGACTTTGTCTCGGGGACAAGGAGGAGTCGGTTAGTTTTGACTCATTGTTTGAGATAACAACTGTTTGTCGACTTATTAAATGTTTCCGACATTGATACACTGGAGGTCAACGGGGAAACCAATGACAGTATTATTTACACTACGGTAAATTAGAAGGACAAAAGAAGGTGATTGACCCATGTTTTTTTAGGTCGATATAAGGAATTTAACCCTTTGGGACTTTGTAAGTTGTATTTCGTTGTTAATCGTTGTATGATTCCTGACTTTGACTTCATTTATGGACAGAGACCGAAGGTCCAAATAATCGACCCACCCTTCTCCCCTTGATGTGAACTTCGGACTCGTCGTAGACCGTTCTTTTGTAAGACTTTCCATGACGTTAGAAAAGGTTTTGCTTGACCTTACGAGAGTAAAGGGGAGTGTCAGACGTTAGTTTATTACTTCACGTTTGTACTAGGTCGAGTAAAACCGACAGTCGGAGAGTCGCAGTAAACTCACACACGGTCCTAGGACACGATAATCTATATTAGTTCCGGACGTCTACTTGGGTTTTATCGGTTAGATCGGAGGCTTCGAGTCGGAGGTACGGATCGGTAAAGGAAGAGGACTTGGCGTCAAGAGTGGTCGATAACCACTCTGCAACGAACAGTGGTTAACAGTAAGGTAACCGATGATATAGCTAATTGTCAAAACGTATACGACGTCTATTATGTTTTACACAGAATGAAGACAGATTATGCAGAAGATATACACGTGAACGGAAAGTTTGATTTTTTAGGTTGAGACGTCGTCTCTCCTTATTAAGTATCCGAATTCTTTACCTATCAAACTAACACTTCTGGTTCACAAACGTTCACAACCCATCTACTGAACGAGAGAAATTAAGTCCCAGGATTTCTTTTATTTTATACTGTCTTACCGGTGTTTATACATATAATATCGACTTTTATATCTTACCCCTAGTCCGAATGGAAGGAAGAAGTTCACAGTCAACGGAATATAGTCCCATCCCAGAAATCAATTATTTACTAATAAGAAGTGTAGGGTCCCTTTGTAGTGACTGCCTTCCGAGTAGTTCCGATTCTCTTGGTTCATCTTGACCCTAGACTTCTTTGATTGGTCTTTCCTGAAAGAGCGTGAGTTCTTCGTGAATAACCGACCTTTATCTTTATGTGGTAAATAACGGATTTCATTAAAGGATTACTTTGACAAATGTTTGACTTCATTATCATGATTTGGAGAATGTAGTTCAAGTATAACTTGAGTCCCCCTCGTTTGGGTCTATATCGGTCTATGAGAAATTCCTTTTTTTCCTATGAATCTGTTTGGGATAGAACCAAAGGAAAGTCGAAACGTATTGGTCGATGTCTTACCATAGAAAGATGTGTGTGTATGTGTGTGTGTTTTAGTAGATGGATGAGTTATCGGAGGTCCTTAACGTCGTCTAGGTCTTATAATTTTTGACTGAAAAGGGGGGTTTATCAAATCACTGGGACATGGTTTTTTCATCAGTCTACTTAATAAAAATCTTTAGGAATTGAGTTTGTACTAGTGGTCACGCTCTTGTGAATTTTTCTTCACTGAATAGTCGGAGAAATTTACTCTTACAGAGGATAAAGTAGTATATTCAAAAATAAAATTAAAATAAAAAAAACTCGAAGAAATCGGTACCTGAAATAACAAACTTATAGACGTTAATAATAAGATATGTGTTTACAATTAAAGAATGTTTTGAGACATAAGGTATAACGATCCAGTGAAGTGAGAAGTAAAATACAGTGTAAAGGTAGTTCTTGATAAAGGGGTATGGTGTTAGACGGACTAACACACAACAACAAGTCAACGATTCAACACATACTGAGACGCTACGGTATCTGATCGGGTGGTCCAAGTAGACAGGTACTCTAAAAGGTCCGTTCTTATGACCTCACCCAACGGTAAAGGAAGAGGTGTATATTCAAAAATTTTTCTCCTAATAAACTTATGTAACCCACTTTATACTTATTTTCGTCTAAATAAAAGGGAGAAAAACGTCCCCATTTTTGTTGACAGACTACAAAATGACAAACAAATTCACCATTAGTATTAACGTAGTTGGGACACACTTGTAATGTCTATTTGGTCGAAAGTCGATGATCCCGTCTCTCATTCTCGGGTTCTAATTGATAACGTAGATATTTCGGTAGTTGAGTAAGTTCCGTTCTTGTCGAGGTAGTCTAATCGGAATAAAAGTCCTTTGCCTTCTCGGTAACAGTACCTACCCATTATTTCCCTTCTTCTTTAAGAGACCAGAAATAGAAAACAACAGAATAATAAAAGTAGACTAATAATAAATTCCCCACTTTTGACGTCAGAACAGGTTGTTGTCTTCCAGGTGAGTTACGACGTCCGGGATTCTGTCCGAGGTCCGAGGTCGCATGAAGGGGTCGAAGTAGAGGGTGGGAAGGGACACCGGAGGAAGGACGATACGACTTCCGTACATCAAGGGGTCAAGGGACTTGCGAAGTACGTCTGAGGATGGCACTACACAGAGAAGTCATGAAAGTAGTAGTAAGGATGAGTAGGACTTTCTTCTTCGACACAGGGGAAGTCCTACGAAAGACCCTAAATTTTTTTTTAGGTTGTAGGAACGAATCAAAGGTATTTTTGAAGATACATGTAACCATAGTGGCGTGAGTATAATAAATGAGTAGTTGGGAGGCGTACAAGGAAAGGGTGATCGAGCACAACGAGATGTGTCCGTCCTCGGCACATAATAGGGTAATCCCAATTTGAGTATCTCCCAAAATGTTTACAAATAACTTACTCTCTTGTACTTTTATTCATGTATTAATAACATATCTTCGTCTCTTGTCTTTCATCTTTGTTGTCGCGTTCGTTCCCGTGATTATATACTAGTCTATGAGAGTAATGTCTGCACCTACACGATGTCCGAATTGGTAGGAAACGACGGACGATTTCGACATACAATATCATTATGAAAAAGGAACTTAGTCCCGGAATTATATGACTGGTGGTTTCTATGTCTTCACTCGTTGGGTTTAATAAGATCTTTTTTTATAGGACAGAAAATTTTACTCGGAAAAATTTGTAAGTACAACGTAAAGAAATAAAAATTGAGTACCTCTCGGAGTTTTATATCTTAACCGGAACCGTTCCTTCCTTACAGGTCTTCGGTTCCCTTTACCGACACTAAGGTTCAAGTCACACCGAGAAACGGGTGGAGTTAAATAGGTCGAGACAGGTCGTACATACGTTTACAGACACGCCCACACTCACCCCAGACTCCCACTCGACCCCGGGAGATTTTGTTTGAAAAATAAAACCTTTTTAAAATCTAAATACCTTTTCAACGTTTTTATCATGTCTCTCAAGAGTGTATGGTGAGTGGGTCAAAGGGGAGTACAATCGTAGAATGTATCTGTGTCAGTACACAATTTTGACTTTTTAATTGTACCCATATAATGGTAATTTCTTTAAGGTCCGTCCTAGTCTAAAATGGTCAAAGGGTAAGTACGGGAAAAAAGACAAGGTCATAAGTAGAATCCTATAGTATAATGTAAAGCCAAGTCAAGTCAACGAGTCAGTACAGACTGAGAAACGTTGGGGTACTTGGCGTCGTGTGGTCCGGAGGGAAGGTTGTGGTCGAGGGTCTCTAATGGGTTTAAGTACAGGTAACTCAACCACTACGGTAGGTTGGTAGAGTAGGAGACAGCAGGGGAAGAGGAGGGTGGAAGTTAGAAAGGGTCGTAATCCCAGATAAGTTTACTCAGTCGAGAAGCGTAGTGCACCGGTTTCCTAACCTGAAAGTCGAAGTTGTAGTCGGGAAGGTTACTTGTGGGTCCTGACTAGAAATCCTACCTGACCAACCTAGAGGAACGTCAGGTTCCCTGAGAGTTCTCAGAAGAGGTTGTGGTGTCAAGTTTTCGTAGTTAAGAAGCCGTAAGTCGAAATAAATATCAGGTTGAGAGTATAGGTGTACTGATGACCTTTTTAGTATCGGAACTGATCTATCTGGAAACAACTGTTTCATTACAGAGACGAAAAATTATACGAGAGATCCAACCAGTATTGAAAGGAAGGTTCCTCATTCGCAGAAAACTAAAGTACCGACGTCAGTGGTAGACGTCACTAAAATCTCGGGGGTTTTTATTTCAGACTGTGACAAAGGTGACAAAGGGGTAGATAAAGGGTACTTCACTACCCTGACCTACGACACTAGAATCAAAAAACTTACAACTTGAAATTCGGTTGAAAAAGTAAGAGGAGAAAGTGAAAAGTTCTCCGAGAAATCAAGAAACAACGAAAGACGGTATTCTCACCACAGTAGACGTATAGACTCCAATAACTATAAAGAGGGTCGTTAGAACTAAGGTCGAACACGAGGGAGGTCGGGTCGTAAAGAGTACTACATGAGACGTATATTCAATTTATTCGTCCCACTGTTATATGTCGGAACTGCATGAGGAAAAGGATAAACCTCGGTCAGACAACAAGGTACAGGTCAAGATTGACAACGAAGGACTGGACGTATGTCCAAAGAGTTCTCCGTCCAGTCCACTAGACCATAAGGGTAGAGAAAGTCTTAAAAGGTGTCAAATAACACTAGGTGTGTCAGTTTCCGAAACCGTATCAGTTATTTCGTCTTTATCTACAAAGAGACCTTGAGAGAACGAAAAAGGTACTAGGTCGTCTACAACCGTTACACTAGAGACCAAGGAGACGGAAAAGCTTTTGGTCGAACTTGTAGTCCTTCAAGTGTCAAGTGTACAACGATCTCGGACCGAACCTCTTAAAACTCGTAATGAAATGATCGTACACTCTACTCACGTTAACACGCCATCAAACTCGTAAGAAACCGAAACGGAAAGAAACCCTGACCTTACTTTTGACTGTAAAAGGTCAGGACACCGGTGACGACTCAAAAGGTTTAAACGACTGTATAACTCACGTCGTGAAAGTGTCGTAGTAGAAATTATATATAAAAAGACCCGAGTCACCATTTCTTAGGTGGACGGTTAGTTACGTCCTCTGTACCCGAACTAGAGACACAGTCCTTTTAGGGGACCTTTTCCTTTACCGTTGGATGAGGTCATAAGAACGGACCTTTTAGGGTCCCTGTCTCTTCGGACCACCCGGTGTCGCGTAGTCCAACGGTTTCTCAGTCTGTACTGAATCACTGATTTGTTGTTTCTGTTATACTAAAAGATTTAGTTTATAATTAACTAAAGGTCATTCTTTTTGACGAAGTTTCTAACTGTAGAGTTGGTACGGGGAGCAAAGGAGGTAGAGTTCACATTACCTGTCCGGTCGTCGGAGGAAAGGACCAGAGTCGGTCCTTCACGAGTGGTCCACGGAAGGACGAAGTTAAAGGTCCGTGTCGACAAACGAGTACACCCGATTCTTACAAAGTCAGTCCAGTCGTGTGTCAAAGATTTATTTTCTTTAAATCCATCTCATTTCTACTATCGGTACTTCTGTTGACCATTATTCTTGTAGGCCTCAACCAAAAAGTTTCCCTAGTGTGTACCTAGTTTTCAAGAGTTTATAAGAAGTTCTCCGAAAACAGGTCTTCGAATCGAACCACGCTATCCAATCTTTTTTCTCTACGTTCTCCTCTTGTATACCTACCTTACTCGGAAACGACGACAGTTTTTGGTCAGCCCCTCCGACCTCTCCTGCCCGTGTCGCCGTCTTCCTTGTTTCCGTGGTCCCTCTCGGACAGAAGTCGTTTCCCCGGAAAGTTCCAGATATACGGTCCTTGTCGTCTTTTATTCCTCGAGTAAACGGCAATTAAAGGTACAAGGGTCCGAAATCTACTATCTCTCTTCATATAAATCCATATCTACCGTTTGAACTACGTGAAACCTTTCAAACTTTCGTCTCTGATACGTCCCTGATAAAATTCCACTTTCCTTCATCTTCAAGACGAAGCACTATTTGCCCCCTAAGATAATTATAAAAACAATCTTGTCATCGAATTCCGGTTACTTCTGTGGAATTGTCCGGGTGGTCCCATGTTTTGTTTTTTGTTGGATGACTTACCCTTTTTTTATAAACGTTTACTATACTGGTCATTCGTCAATTATAGGTTTCTATATTTGTCGAGTATGTGGAGTTGTAGTTTTTCGTTTGTTGAGTCGACTTTTTACCCGTATGCTGGGGTTATTTGTAAAAGGGTTTCTTCTGTATGTCTCCCAGTTGTCTGTGTACTTTTCTATGAGTTGTAGTTAGTAGTCTCTTTACGTTTAATTTTGTTGTTACACTATAGTGAAGTATGGACAGTCTTACCAATAGGAGTTTTTCTAGTGTTTATTGTTTCCTATCACTCTTACACCTCTTTTTCTTTGGGAGTATGTTGGTAACTATCCTTATATTTAACTACGTCAGTGACACTTTTTGTCATACCTCAAAGAGTTTTTTGATTTTTGTCTAGATGGAACACTGGATAGTTAAAGTGAGGACCCATATATAGACCTTTTTTTTTGGTTTTATGATTAAACTTTTTTTATGTACGTGGAGTTACAAGTATCGTGGTAATAAATGTTAACGGTTCTAGACTTTCGTTTAATTCACAAGTAGTTATCTACTTACCTATTTCTACACTCTATATCTATATATATTGAATATATCTATCTATCTATACTGTGATCAAGGAACCTTCTTATCAATACTGTTTGGATCTGTCACATAATTTTTCGTCTCTGTAGTGAAACGGTTGTTTCCAGGAATATCAGTTTCGATTCTAAAAAGGTCACCAGTACATACCTACACTCTCAACCTGATATTTCTTCCGACTCGCGGCTTCTTAACTACGAAAGTTTGACACTACTACCTCTTCTGAGAACTCTCAGGGAACCTGACGTTCCTCTAGTTTGGTCAGGTAGGATTTCCTTTAGTTGGGACTTATAAGTAACCTTCCTGATCACGACTTCGACTTCGAGGTTAGGAAGCCGATGGACTACACTTGTCGACTGAGTAACCTTTTCTGGGACTAAGGCCCTTTCTAACTCCCGTTCTCCTCTTGTCCCACTGTCCTACTCTACCAACTTACCGTAGTGACTGAGCCATCTGTACTCAAACACGTGTGAGACCCTCTATCACTTCCTGTCCCTTCGGACTACACGACGTCAAGTACCCCGGACTTTCTCAGTCTGTACTGAATCACTGAATTGTTGTTGTATCTATCTATATGGATCTTACCTTATGATGAGTCGGTATTTTACTTACTTTTAACGATAGACGTTGTTGTACCTACCTGAACCATAATGCGATTCACTTTATTTAGTCTGTTTCTGTTTGTGACATACCCTAGAATACACACCTTAGATTTTTTATTTTATCACTTTTATTGTTTTTCTTCGTCTGAGAGTCTTAGTTTCTTGTTTAATCACCAATGGTCACCCTTCTCCCTTTCCCCTTTCCGTTCTATTCCATTCCCTAATTATTTATGTTTGATGAGACATATTTTATTTATACGATGTTCCTATATAACATGTAGTATTCCTTATATTGGTTATACAATATCAATTGATGTCTACCTTATATTGGAAATGTTTGACACTAGTGATGTGACATGTGTACTGTGAATGCATTGTATCATGTAACTGATGCACGGAGTTAATTTTCTTTTTCGATATCTTTGTTGGGTTTCACAGGTGGTTGTCTATTCGTCTATTTCTTTTACAGTACATACGTATGTATACGTTTCCTACTTATCGTAAGTAGGAAAATTTTTCTTCCTTTAGGACAATAAACGTTGTTGTACCTATTTGGACCTCCTGTAAACAATTCACTTTATTCGGTCAGTGTCCTCTCGTTTATGACACTAAGATGAAAACACTCCATAGATTCTTTCTCAGTTTGAGTATCTTCGTCTCTTAATTTGCCACCCACATCGCCGATCCCCATTTACCCTCAACACCAAGTTACCCACATTCATTTCGAAGTCAATCCAATTTACCTATTCAATGTCTCTAGACTACTTAATGTATCACGGATATTAATTTTATTATAACATAACGTGTGAATTTTAAAACAATTCTCCCATCTAGTATACAATTCACCAAAAATGGTATCCCCACCCCTTCCACTGTTTTTCCTCGTGTCCTTTGAACCTCCACTACCCACACAGATGACGGAACTAACACCATTAACAAAATGTCAATGTTCGAATACAAGTTTGAGTTGGTTGACGTGTTCAATCCCCTTTTCTTCTTTGAGACCGAATCTTAGTAGAAGAGAGTAATTACTGGTAATCATGTAACAAATGACCAGTAATGACCCGGTCATTACCCGAAGGGACTATCGAGTTAACCATTTCTTAGGGGGCCGTTACGTCCTCTGCGACCAAGTTCAGGACCCAGGTCTTCTAGGAGACCTCTTCCCTGTCTGATGGGTGAGGTCGTAAGAATCCGAAGGGAACACCGAGTCGACCATTTCTCAGGTGGACGTTACGCCTGGACCCCCTGGACCCAATCTAGGGACCAAACCCTTCTAGGGGACCTCTTCCCTTTCCGATGGGTGAGGTCATAAGACCGGATCTCTTGAGATACCTGATATATGAAGTACCCCAACGTTTCTTAGCCCGTGCTAACTCGATGAAAGAAAGATGATAGTTATATAAAAATTAATTCACCTATACAAATCTTTATATAAACACGAAAAAGACTACTTGCCCTTTTGATAGTCAGTTGGTATCGAAGTGAAATTTATAAAGTTATTCTACTGTAGGTCGTATATCCCTGACATTATGTAGTCAGTCATAAATATTTCGACCACAAAACTAGAGTGTGGGGAACTTATTCGTCTCATCCTATCTCGAGGGACGATCCCTTGGTAGTACCTCCTTTTCTGTTGACGGTTGAACCTTCCGAAACCCTTCTGGGTCGTTTTGGACGAACGGACGTAGAGTCAACCTAGGGATATATTCTGTCGACGACAAAATACTCCTTAGACTCGATATTTTGTTTGTGTACCTTCCTGAGGCTCCACTCGAGTCCAGACCCTTACACGACTATTGCACAAATTATTTCTCACTGACGGTGTGTCCTGACTCCTGATGTACTGTATTTCTCGAGTCATATAACGTTTGTGTCTCGTTTACAGGTTTTTATGTAAGCGATCTTATTTTTATTACCGCTACTAACAGTAAGAATAGTACTTATGGTTCAGTCGTGTTCTTCTTACAAAGACTTTACTCGTGATGACAAATGGGTTTGCAGAGGGGAAGTATACGAAACATCTACGTGGATCTTTCCGTAATTTCTCTCTCGACCGACCTTTGGAGGTACGTGACTGTTGATTTCCTTCAGAAAACAGAATTGAGGAGGAGAGTTGTACCGTCCCTGTTTACAAATCTTTGTTTTAACGTTTCACCCCCCCCACCACCACAACTCCGTCTCTTTCTGACGATGGTTAAACGTGTAATTCTTGTATCTCATCAGTGGGAGTTGGTATACATGACCACATAAGGGACGGTTTTATACACCAAACGGTAATACGTCCGTATCGGGTACAAAAGTTCAACGTACTTCATTTCCTAGATAAAAAAAATTATGTCCTAAGTAAATCGTAACTAACTTCAGATAATATAAAGTAAATATGATAGTTGTTCATACATAATTCGTGAGTTAGTGTCCGTCTCGTAGTGTCCTCCATGTTTCTAGGTATGCTGGAACAGAAAGAAGAGGCGGGGGTCAGGTCGTTTCCCTTGTCATTTGGATACTAAACAACAGAAAACAAATGAACGATGTAGTACAGACTGAGCAAACACTGGGGTACCTGACAGGTACCCTAAAGGGTCCGTTCTTATGACCTCTCCCGACGGTAAAGGATGAGAAGGGCTGGGTCCCCAGTGTGAGCGTAGAGTGCGAACCGTCCACCTAAGAGATGGTGACTCGGTGGTCCCTTCGGTTTGGACACCAAGTCAAGTCAAGTCAGCGAGTCAGCACAGGCTGAGAAACGCTGGGGTACTTAGCGTCGTGCGGTCCGGAGGGACAGGTAGTGGTTGAGGGCCTCAAGTGAGTCTAAGTGTAGGTAGTTCAGTCACTACGGTAGGTCGGTAGAGTAGGAGACAGCAGGGGAAGAAAAGGACGGGCGTTAGGGAGGGTCATAGTCTCATAAAAGGTTACTCAGTTGAGAAGCGTACTCCACCGGTTTCATGACCTCAAAGTCGAAATCGTGGTAANCTGGGGTACTTAGCGTCGTGCGGTCCGGAGGGACAGGTAGTGGTTGAGGGTCTCAAGTGAGTCTAAGTGTAGGTAGTTCAGTCACTACGGTAGGTCGGTAGAGTAGGAGACAGAAGGGGAAGAAAAGGACGGGCGTTAGGGAGGGTCATAGTCTCATAAAAGGTTACTCAGTTGAGAAGCGTACTCCACCGGTATCATGACCTCAAAGTCGAAATCGTGGTAAGGAAGGTTTCTTTAGGGTCCCGACTAGAGGAAGTCTTACCTGACCTACCTAGAGGAACGTCAGGTTCCCTGAGAGTTCTCAGAAGAGGTTGTGGTATCAAGTTTTCGTAGTTAAGAAGCCACGAGTCGGAAGAAGTGTCAGGTTGAGAGTGTAGGTATGTACTGGTGACCTTTTTGGTATCGGAACTGATCTGCCTGGAATCAGCCGTTTCATTACAGAGACGAAAACTTATACGACAGATTCAACCAGTATTGAAAAGAAGGTTTCCCATTCGCAGAAAATTAAAGTACCGACGTCAGTGGTAGACGTCACTAAAACCTTGGGTCTTTTTATTTCAGACTGTGACAAAGGTGACAAAGGGGTAGATAAAGGGTACTTCACTACCCTGGTCTACGGTACTAGAAGCAAAAGACTTACAACTCGAAATTCGGTTGAAAAAGTGAGCGGAGAAAGTGAAGGTAGTTCTCCTAAAAATCAAGGAGAAGTGAAAGACGGTATTNGGGTCTTTTTATTTCAGACTGTGACAAAGGTGACAAAGGGGTAGATAAAGGGTACTTCACTACCCTGGTCTACGGTACTAGAAGCAAAAGACTTACAACTCGAAATTCGGTTGAAAAAGTGAGCGGAGAAAGTGAAGGTAGTTCTCCGAAAAATCAAGGAGAAGTGAAAGACGGTATTCTCACCACAGTAGACGTATAGACTCCAATAACTATAAAGAGGGTCGTTAGAACTAAGGTCGAACACGAAGGAGGTCGGGTCGCAAAGAGTACTACATGAGACGTATATTCAATTTATTCGTCCCACTGTTATATGTCGGAACTGCATGAGGAAAAGGATAAACCTTGGTCAGACAACAAGGTACAGGTCAAGATTGACAACGAAGGACTGGACGTATGTCTAAAGAGTTCTCCGTCCAATCCACCAGACCTTAAGGGTAGAGAATTTCTTAAAAGGTGTCAAATAACACTGGGTGGATCAGTTTCCGAAACCGTATCGTTGTGTGTTTATACCTGTCACGTCCTCTGAGTAAAGGAAGGGAGAAAATGGTCGACTCTTCTTTCGACCAACTCGAGTTACCTTTTATTCGACTATGGTTGACGACCCGAGGTTTCCGAAAGGGAAAGATTATTCCGGTGAAGGTACTCGAAGATGACAACACGTTGGTGTATCTACACGGGTCCGGTCACTGGGATATTTACGTACCTCGTAAGAGGGGGTCTCGACGTCGATATCGCCTGTGCCTGGAGGTACGGACCGGATTCGGTGCCCTTCTCTCAAGTTTCCTAACACATGTACGAAGATACTCGGGCAAATAATTAACGAGGGGTTCATTTTGAGCATAATATTGACGTGACACATCGTAATCGTAAGGTACTCTCACTAGGGAACGTAATTTTTCCGTCTTAACCGTTACTTTCGTACGGGTCTCTACCTTTATAGTACAATTAATACTGATATGAAATGGTAAGGTTGAAACATGTTTTGTCTAAACGAAGATAAACATGTTTTATCAAAGTTTATTAGTCACTGATCTTTCTCAAAGGAATTTAGTTTTCCGTATGTCCTCTCGACTTACTTAGACAAGGGACTTCAAGACATTGTGTACCTTTCACACAAAATCTAGTCTCGGTTGTCATCCCAACTCGAGAGAACTCCCCACCCACCTCTCGGAACTGGTCCCATCCGAGTCCTCCATACTAAGTGCCCTGCCTAACACGAGTCAAGACCTAACTAGACCCTGGTAAGATTCCATCCGGAAGATATCAATAAATAAAAGACCGGTTTCCTCCACCAGACCCTACGTGTTCCCCAAGGTCTTGTTGTGGACTGAAAGGTTGGATCTCTGTCCGAATGTCGGTAGGAGCATCAGTAACGACCGGTACGGGAGTAGAACTCCCGTTCTGGTGACTCCGTTGACTCCACGGAACCCACGTTTTACAATTTGTCCGTGAGTGGGAGTCCTACCTCGTTCACGGTTTACCCGTGTACGTACTGGGACTCTTACTCACGGACCAATGTAAACACGGGACCCGTGGTGAGAGAATTCCTCTACAGTGGGAGAAGTCCTCCGTGGTGAGAAAATTCCTCCGTAGTTGGCAATCCCAGTTTCTTCCCATCGGACCGTACACGTGTCCGGTCTCTCACTCGTGGAGGAATTTGAAACGTGGGATCCGAGGAGTGACCGAGTGAAGAAGGGAAAAGGAAAGGAGGTTAAACCACGGGGGAATTAGACATATAGTCAGGAATTACGTGTGAAACTTCTGAGTCGTAGATCGTTTCGGTTTTCCTTTGTAATTCTAGTCTAAGTGGTGGTTTCTCCGTGAAGAATTCACTTTCAGATTTTTTCTTGATGGGTCTACCTTAAAAAAGGAGTACGTTGATTTTTGGTCCTATATGGAACCTTTCAAGTCTATTCTGTCCTGACCTAGCGGTTGACTGAGCAAAAAGGAGGGTGGTATTGTTTGTGTGTGTGTTTTTTTGTTCGTTATTTCGGTAAAGTGTTACCAACACTAAAGGTTTAATTTACGGAACATTAATCGAGGAGGATATACAAACCATTAGGATAACACTGTTGGGTAATTCACAGTGTGATTAAATCTTTGATAATCCACAGTCTTATACAGAAATAAGAGACTTATAATTAATTGTCTTGATCTTGTTGATATTTCTCTGAAACAAAATATCAGGAGAAAATGAAATGATCTCAAAAACGTCATTAGAGTCTGTAAGTAGTCAGATTGGATTAAACCCAGAGGTGAATGGTTGTTTTTGAAGGTAGATTTGTACATTAAATACAAAATACTAGTGTTAACTTTTCATTTGTCACGATCCACCGATCAAAACAAAACGAACAAAAAATTATAAATAAATAAGTCGGTGTGGCCCAGTATCAACACCGTGGACCCTAGAAGCGACACCGTACGACTTGAGATTCAACGTCAGACACTCTAGATCAAGGGACTGGTCCCTAGTTTGAAGCTAGGGGACGTAATCCTCGTATCTCAGAATCAGTGACTGGTGGTCCCTTCTGGGGTTCATCGATCAATATTTCACAGAAGTTCTAAAACTCTCGCCCGGACTCTTAGAAATCGAAAAAGGTAAATTTTGAGTGAACTAACCAAATCCTCAAGTTTCTCGTAGTGTTTGTAGGGAACACTTGTTCAGGGTCAAAGTAGTACGACAACGTTTACGTTTAATGTTTATAGTCTACCACTCAGAACCAAATTTTGTTGTACTTACTTCGTCCACTCGGTGGAACTAGGTCTGTACGGAATAAGTGTCAGAGGAGTGGACCCTCACATAATCAAAGTATTAGGACGACATTGTTTCCCGGTGTTTTTGTCACAGACCTCGGTTATGTTTAACTAATGGAATGTCGACATTCCAGTCTTAATGTTTTACCCAGAAGGACCGGATTTTAGTTCCATACCGTCACGACACAAGGGAGACCTCCCAAATCGTCTCTCGGGTAAGGGAACGGAAAAGGTCGAAAATTTCCGGAGAACATAAGGAATAGAGTATCTAAGGAAGGAGGTATAAGTTTCGTTCATTGTGGACCAACTCAGAAAGAGTACGACGGTTGAGACCAAAAGAGAGAAGACGGAAGGAAAAGATGAAAATTTCTGGAGTCACTAATGTGACTCAGACGTCCCTATTAGGTCCTATCAGAAGAGTAAAGGTTCAATCGATTATTCGTTGACATTAAGAAGAAACGGTCCATGGGATTTTATGAGTGTCGAAGACCCCGGATCTTACACCTGTAGAAACCCCCGTCACTTTCAGCAAGTCAACACAGACTGAGAAACACTAGGGTACCTGACATGGGACGGTTCGAGAAGACAGGTACCTTAAGACATCTGGTCTTTTGACCTCACCCATCGATAAGGGAAGAGGTCTCCTAGAAGGGTTGGGTCTCTAACTTGGGTCCAGAGGACGTAACGTCCACCTGAAAGATGGTAGAACTCGGTGGTCTCTTCGGGTCCCCTGTAGAAGTCTTCTAGTAATAAGATGGACGGAATTCTTCAAATATATTCTAAACGAGACACACTCCGTGTTCAAATATTCTAAGTACTGTAGAGTTCCCAGACTAAAAACCGTACATGTAAGACCTCAAAGGACTGTAGGTTTTGTAAATTTTTTTTTTTTCATAAAATGTTCCGTCAACAATTAGTGTTTACCATAGAGGTGTGGTAATAAAAATTTGAAAAACTTGAAGTATTCAGTCAAAATATTTCATGACTGAACTAACGTTTCCTGGTCCAGATCTGTTAAAGGTTCATCCCAAACGGATGTTACTTTACAAAGGATTCCAGGCGAACTGAAGTGTGAGGTTACCGGTGGACTACGTTTCTCTTCTGAGTGACCTTTTCTAGGGTTACGACCCTTTCTAACTCCCGTCCTCCTCTTCCCCGGTGTCTCCTACTCAACCAAACTGTCGTAGTGACTCTATGCGTCTACTGTGGTGGGAATACCGTCTTTCACTTCTCCTTGATTTCTCTGAGAACTACTTACACTTTCTCCTCTCACTTTTTCGACCGAATTTTGATTCTAGTACCGGAGACCAGGGTGGTGAAGTACCGTTTATCTACCCCTTTGTTACCTTTATCACTATCTGAAAGAAAAGAACCCGAGGTTTTAGTGACGCCTACCACTGACGTCGTACTTTAATTTTCTGCGAATGAGGAACCTTCTTTTCGATACTGTTTAGCTCTGTCGTGTAATTTTTCGTCTCTGTAATGAAACGACTGTTTTTAGGCAAATCAGTTTCGATACCAAATAGGTCATCAGTACATACTTACACTCTCAACCTGATATTTCTTTCGACTCACGACTTCTTAACTACCAAAACTTGACACCACAACCTCTTCTGAGAACTCTCAGGGAACCTGACGTTCCTCTAGTTTGGTCAGTTAGGACTTCCTTTAGTTGGGACTTATAAGTGACTTTCCTGACTACGACTTCGACTTTGAGATTATGAAACCGGTGGACTACACTTCTTGACTGAGGAACCTTTTCTAGGACTACGACCCTTTCTAACTTCCGTCTTCCTCTTCCCCTACTGTCTCCTACTCTATCAACCTACCGTAGTGACTTGTTTACCTGTACGCAAACACGTTTGAGACCCTCTATCACTTCCTGTCCCTTCGGACCATACGACGTTAGGTACCACAGTGTTTCTCAGTCCGTGTTGACTTGTTGACTTGTCGATACTTTATTAAAGTCCAACCTTAAATAGGTGTAAACACTTGGAGACTCCTGACCATCTAACATAATTCCTTACCACGAACGGAGGATTGGACGACACGTTGTGAACCTGGGACTCGGACTCGAGTAATTCATGGACAGACACAGTCACTCTCTGTCGTCCACTCTGACGGTGTTCCACCTCTCGTACACTGGGTAGATTTCACAAATTAAAAATTTTATTATTGACAAGGGTCGGTTTGTGTTGACGTCCAGTTTAAACCAGGAGGCCGACATTCAAACGATGAGGGCGATCTTCGACGAAGGTAAGACTTGGACCGAGGTTAAAGATGTTAAGGTCCCCTGGGTTCTATTGATGAAACGGTAATCTCGAAGTGGAGTGAAACGGGAGAGTCAAGGTGAGACAGGAATTTCGGACACTACAGGACCTGAAGTCAAGTCGCCTATCCTTAGACGGACGGTTCTGTCCCCTGTGTTCAAGTTAGGGACCAGACCCTTCTAAGGTGTACGGAGCCTCGTTGATTCGGGTTCGTGGTCGGTGTTGCTAACTCAGACGAGATCTCGAGTCCTCGACGTTGATGACTTTGGAAGTACGGATGTCGAACACGAGACGTTGTTCTCTCCGATGGTGTTGCTCTTCGACCACACGGCGTCGATCTCTCATCGGGGCCGAGCGGAGTCGATTTCTTTCGGGTGAGCATCGTTACTTCTGGGTCCCGTTGGTTTATTTATTTATTTGTAAAAATTTTTCTGACACTGACTCTAGGGAGTACACGAGCGAACCAAAAGTCACGTAACGACAGGCCTACAACTGGGAGAGGACACGAAACGAAGACACAACCGTAGTCTTGGTACTAGGGCTCCCCGAGGAGCGAACACCTGACGACCTCGATAAGGACACCGGAAAATCCACCCTGTCTTGGACTAGTCTCTGGTTTCCACCCGTAGATCGACTATAAGGTAAGAAGTTCATGTCGTACGATTAAATAAGAACGGATTTATTCGAGTCTAACCGACTGTCTTAGGACTACCTTTTCAAAGACACACGGTCGGTCACTTTAGTGTAGTTCTTTCACCTTCTTCGTCATGTTCGGACCCCGTCCTTTGAACCCAAGGTAAGGGTGTCCTTTTGAGATCCTTTCAAGGAGTAGGGGTTTAGTCAGAGTCAAAAGAGTATTCGTAATACTTCTCTTAACTTTCTAACGAAGGACCGAGGTACGTGGGATAACAATCCTTTTATTCTACCCGTGTGACTGTGAAATTGTATAGTTAGTCAGAGAATATTAAGATTTTAAAGATTGTTAAAAGATACTCAAAGGTCTAGTAGAGGTGATTCGTCCCGACCACAAATTTATATAGAAAAGACTATATAAATATTTAATTATATACGATTCAGTGAAGTCAGCACAGGCTGAGACACGCTGGGGTAATCTGCCGGAGGATGGTCGAAGGAGACAGGGACCCTAAGAGGTCCGTTCTTGTAACCTCGCCCAACGGTAAAGGAAGAGGTTACGTATTTTCACTTTTCAGTTTCACTTCAGCGAGTCAGCACAGACTGAGAATCGCTGGAGTACCTGACGTCGGGTGGTCCGAGGAGGCAGGTACCCTAAAAGGTCCGTTCTCCTGATCTCACCCCACGATAACGGAAGAGGTTTTAATTATATATGAATGAAAATAAATATATTTATATAAATATAATATATATAAATGTTTATATATACGAACACACTTATATATAATATATTTTAGATTTTGGAGGATTTCATAAACGGTACAAATATATGCATACACATACAAGGATATATATTTTGTAGTGATACCTCTTTTCAGTATTATACTACTTCCATTTAATAAATATTCCATTCTTACAGATCTTCGAAAGAATCACAGACTTATTCTCTCCAAGACCTTATATAAATGAAATCCTTCAAAATCTCGTCTAGGGTGAAACTTAGAAAGTCTGACCGTGAAAAGGTTGAATCCCACCAATGTTATGGATACTACAGACAAAAATAGGAAATCTTAAGGTTCGGGGTCATGTCTCAACTCCATACCATCCCTGTCCCTGAGACATATGTATCACGGGTTCTCGAATAGTAAAAAGTTCCTTAGAGTCTATTACGGAGTCCTAACTTTGAAGATCTAGTTAAATTCGTCTCGACTCATAAGGGAGGAAACAGGATCACAATTTGGCTTACGTATGTCAGAGATAATACCGTGTACAGTCCAACATAACATGGATTAAGAAAGGAGGAGACGAAGGGGGTAAACGGACACTTCGAGAAGCTCCTATAAGTGACCTAAAATAAGTAGAAACATACGGATCGTGGATAACTTTATGGACCACGTATTTCGGTAACCTTCACAAATGAATTACTTACTGTAATTATCGATTTCTTCCAATGGTCGTGAGATTCCATGAACTCCGTAAAGATAAGAAAAGACTACGTTTTCGTCTCTTACTCGTCATCTTCTTACACGATAATCGATTGTGTAAAACACACAAACCGTCAGTGTACTGTCATTATTGTGTTATAAAACCCCTGTAAACTTGTAAACTTTGGTGAAGACTCGTAGGAAAGTTTTATTCAAGGATCCCAACTCCATGGTTCGAAAATTTTGACAGAATTATACCCATAACTTGGACATCTCGATGTACATTTTAGGATAGACCAATTATTACACCGCCGACTTACTTGAGGTACTCAGTACGTACCCTTTTATAGGTAGTAAACCTTGACACATGTAATCGTTATTTATAGACCGTGAATCTTCTTGGACTTATATAAATCCGTAGACACATATAAAGAAGACTTGTGTCTACTCGAGCCACTTACCCAACGAATATTCTAAACACTTGAAGGTCGAAATTCCTGTCTTTTTTTTCCTCACTTCTCTCACCACTCTCCCGATACGATATGATCTCTTTTCGGGAATCTCTGAACACAGTCCACCGATGTCACTCCACCCTTTGTCGTCTCACCCTATGTGAGACTTCGGTCTTGATTCTAGACAACTTCCCAACCTACGCTACACTCTCTTTCTTGCTTTGGACTGAGGTTCCACTAGCTGACTTCGTTGACCTTCTTGTCGACGGTGGATGACTCTTTCTGGACGTTCTTTTCGTCCAAACCCCTCTTATAGTCCCCGGGCCTAAACCTGTACTGTCCACACGGGTGACCCGTTGGTCCACCTCTATAACTTATCCGTCATCCTATGTCTTCTTACCTTAAGTCGGGTATCCAGTACTGACCTCAATTTTTATAACCCACCCTTATAGTCTTATGTTACTCATTTTTGGAGTACCTCTTATTCTCCTACGTACGTACGACGACGACGACGATTCGGTGAAGTCAGCACAGGTTGAGACACACTGGGGTACCATCGGGTGGTCCGAGGGTGCAGGACCCCTAAGAGGTCCGTTCTTGTGACCTCACCCAACGGTAAAGGAAGAGGTTACGTACTTTCACTTTTCACTTTCACTTCAGCGAGTCAGCACAGGCTGAGAATCGTTGGCGTACCGAGGAGGATGGTCCGAGGAGACAGGTACCCTAAAAGGTCCGTTCTCATGACCTCACCCCACGGTAACGGAAGAAGCTTCCCTTCCGTATCTGAGTTTATTTTCTTTTTCTACGGCTTCGGGACCCGGTCAGGTTCTAAGTCGTATGTCCTCCACTCCTTGGTCGTTTCTCTGGACTCTTAATCACCGGTTTTTCCGTCCTCCTTTTAACTTTCTCATATATAGGAACTTCGGTTCACTTCATTTAGTTTATGACGACTATTCCGTTCGTTCTAGTATCCAATATTTCTGTACCTTCAGTAACCACTGGAACTAACTTTTTGTCAAAGTCACCTAATACCCCCGTTTACGGACTATCCGTACCTGAGGTTGACTCTTTCCCCTTGTTCTTATCTTTCGTCTCCTATACTGTCAAGAATTTCACTTAAGACGATAGTTTTCGTCCCGGAGAATTTAGTACCAGGGGGTTTTTAGATTCCTATCTTAAGTCTCTCGAGTACTTAAATCTACCCTCTTCCTAACGTGGAAATAAATGTGATGAGAGATTGATTAGATGGTAAAACAGGTTAATACTTTCATTTTAGTCGTTACAGACAAAGAAACAACGGTTTAGATCTTTAACACCTATAAGAGTGTAATGTAATATTAAAAATGTCTAGAAAGTTTTGTAGTACTAGTAGTGAGAAAGTTTACATGTCATTGATGACCGGGGTACGACAAGGTCACGACTCTGTTTGTACCGACCGGTTGTGAACCATTTACATGGGTTTCCGGTAAGTCGGTGGACTGTCACTTTCATGTATAAGAGTTTCACCCTTGATCTGGAAACAACGAATAGCTATAAGGAAAAAATAAGTATTAACGAGTTATGTACCTTCTTCTACTTACTAAAAGTACGGAATTTAAAATGTCTTGAACTGTCTAGTTTACTCTTAAGAATTAGAAGTATTCTATCGTGTTGGAAAACATTGTGTTTCCAATATTCTACGTTTTCGGCACTAACTTCTCTTGGAGACATCGTCAAGCGAAAACTTTTTATTTTAAATTGAATGGAACGGATATAAAATGTACAGAATAGATCATGCAATTACTTCTTTTTGTACAACGGTGTAGTGTCGTCATCTTTCAGTAAAACTATTGATATAAGGTTACATTAAATAAAGAAAACGTTAGGTCATAAAATAAAATCCGTAGACTTTCGTTGTAAGACTCCTTAGGTATCTGAAGGAGTCTGGTAAGTTCCATAAGTACTGTGTTTGTTAAGTTCTCACGGACGACTTTTACCTTCCCTCTTTACCTACTATCCTCCTCCTCCTTCATCGTTGTTTCTTACAAGGTTGCACCCTCTTTATTTTTCCGTAGACATAACGTCTATTCTTACACAGTGATGTGTCCCTTCTTTACTACTACATTTTTAACCCTCTTAACGCTTTCTCTACAAGAACTCATCCGTTCTCCTCTACCTGGTAATCTAGGTGGATTACCTACCTGTTTACCTCCCCAACCGAATCCTATACTTGGATCCAGTGGACACATGAATGTCTTCTGTTCCATTTCTTATACCTGTCTTTTCCATCCCTCTTTTCTCTACGACTACTCTGGGAGACCCTCAAGAGAGGACTGACGAGGATAGAAGAGTAATTTTGTCCTTCGTTTCAGTAGGTAACTCTCATCCTTATCCTTCCTTCACGATCTCCAGACTCTCCTCTCGTCTTCCGTACTTCCTTTACCAGTGGAACTTCCCGTCCTCTCACTTACCTGATCACTTTATGTCTCACTGACCTCCTATTCTGGCTCATGAGAGAACTCCAAGTACTAGTACTTAAAGTTCACTCAGTTGTACTGAGTGAGTGAACACACGAAAGGAGATCAGAGTGAGTCGACGTCGCCACGTCCACGACTCATCCACCTCTCGACCCATGTTGATCCCAACACACTTGTTTCTGTTTCGTTCTCTTACCGTTCTGACGACTCTCACTGGTTGCCGAACTTTTCCTTCTCGTACCTACCTATGTACACGGGTTGGTCTCAGTAAAAGAGAAAGAAAAGGACAGAGGACGAAAATACTCAGTTTGTACTCTTATTCCTTTTAGTAGTCCGTCCACCGTCGTCCTCGTCTTCGTTTCCGACATACCTCCTCTCCGTACCCACCCGACACTCTTTCGACTTCGGAATTCATTCGTCTTTGGTCGTAACTCATACTCCGTCGTAGGAGTTCCTGTTCCTCTCATGAACCAGTCCTCTTACCAACTGGCAGTCTCACTTCTAGGTAGTCACAGACGGCGAGTCTCGTCTTGGACGAGTTTTGACCAGGGACCTCGACGAGACCTGAAAGGTCGTGTATGTTGATAGACGTATTTTCCCATATTGTCGTTTACCCTCGGTAAATAACGGATTAAAAAATTAAGGGTAAAATTAAATTTTTACCTTCAGAAACTGGACGAATTACGAGGGAAACTGTCGTGAAAGATGTATTTAACGTCTATAAGTTTGCATTCATAGACTTAGTGCTGTTACATTGTCTTCGGGTTGGTCGAGATACTTTCGCCCTGGAGTGGACCAGATCAGGGTAGGAGAGTCCTGTAGGGGTACACGAACTCTCCGTCAGGTGTGTGTCCACACTACTGAGAATTTCCTAATTAATGTGGTAGTAATAGACAGAGGATGAAGAAGGAGGAACTCTTTGTCTCCACGGATTCACCAGTCTTTCCGTCGACTTTTTAGTTCGTACCCATACGCTAAGAATATAGAGTAAGCCGTTTATTAATTTTTAATTGGTTTTTTTCCATTATGTTTACCTAAGTGATAAGACAGATTTAAGTTGTTTATCACAAAAGTGACGAGTGGTAAAAGAAATTCGTTGGACCGGAGTGAGAGGTGTAACACCTATAAGACGACTTCCATCGCGGAAGGTTGGGTCTCGGAAACGGAGGTGACGGTAAGGTGGTTCTCCGACAGTTCTGGTGTCACCAATGTATTAAGGTGAATCACAAAGACTACCCCTCCGTTCCCCATTTACCTCGGTGCTCCTTCCTCCCATAGGAGATTGACGGTCTCCTTTTCCTTTTCGTGGACATTCAAGGTCTTTACTATAGTGTATATATTCTCGTAAAATTTCTAAAAAAAAAATGGTGTTGACTCTCATTTCTGTGATTAAAATGCAACACTGGGTCACTTCTGTGTACGCACACGCGTGTGTGCACGTGTGTGTGTGTGTGGGGACTCTAGAGTCTAAGTATTGAGATCAGTATACATTATGAGAGACTATCAAAGATAAGATAAAATAAGTTCCAAAAATTTTACGACTAGTATTAAATGATTTACCTAAATTGCTGAGTGTTTACCCGACACTGGACGTCAAATTTTTATAATTGGCCACACTTAATCTTTTGTTCACTGTGATTAAAACTATGTCGACTCTACTTACCCCGCCTAGATCTTCATGACTGTACCTTTATACAACTTCCGTATAATAAGTCACTTTCCCTTTTAAGGTCTTGTAAGATATGTATATCTGTATGTATATATGAACATAGAAATGTACATCATATATACACCCATTATGAATGTCAAATAACACATGATATCCATCTTTTATGATATATATTAGAAGACATTAAACGAGAAAAGTGAATTATACAGAACTTTTATATGTATAATATGTTGTTTTACAATCGTCGATTAAGACCTCTAATCTTAATCCCCTGGGGTCTAAAAAAATGCATAGTGAAATACGGGGAGTCACGATACACTTCAAACAAAATAGTGCTCGAAAATTTTTCGTCTCTTACTTGTGTACCGTCACGGGGTACGTTGATACGGTACGACGGAGGAGGGGGTGGAATCGATGTGAGACTACTTTATATATTTGGTATTTGAGTCAAGGGCGTCAATTTATATATATTCGGATATTTGAGTGAAGGACGTCATTTAAGAGTCCAATAGGATGCAGTGACGTGATATGATTGACTGACAACTGGTCTTTAACGATTCCTTGGACATGTGACACGAACGAGACTTGTGTCTTGGTCAAATACTCACTACGATCGATCACTGATGTTGTGTTAGGGATTCTCGGACAATGACTATAAAGATACTTTTTGATTCAAGACTTTACTGGACTTTCACCTCCCACTACAGTTGAATTCGAATGGATATTTTAGGTCCAATGCGAAGTCAAGTCAAGTCAAGTCAGCGAGTCAACACAGGCTGAGAAACACTGGGGTACTTAACGTCGTGCGGTCCGGAGGGACAGGTAGTGGTTGAGGGCCTCAAGTGAGTCTGACTGCAGGTAGCTCAGCCACTACGGTAGGTCGGTAGAGTAGGAGACAGTAGGGGAAGAGGAGGACGGGGGTTAGGGAGGGTCGTAAGATTAAAAAAAAAGGGATTTCTCAGACGAACACGTCAGATCGACCGTTTCTGTATACATCATGTATTGTGTACTTCCAAATAAAAGTCCGAGTGTTTGCCTTGTGTCGTTATGGCTTAATCTCTTTGAGTTCGTAATAATTTAATACTTCCAGTCTACCAGGGTTTGGTGTAAAGTGTGAGGGGAAATCAGGGTCCGTGAGGGAAACGGTAAAAGGACTTACTTTCGTGTCCCGTTACTTCGCCGTTTTCCAAATTAAGGAGATACTTTGGGAAAGTCTGTAGGGATGTAACCATTCTTGACTCTAAAGCTCCGCAAAGAAATTTTTATTATTTAAAAGTTCGACGTCTCATCTTTTTATTTACTAAAGGTGGGGAGGAATTGTAAAGGATGTCAAGCTTACCCTTTTTACCTATAGATTTAAAGGTAGTCATACAAAATTTTTATCTTTTTTTTGCGTTATACGGGTATTTAGTACGTTGATAGTTTTTCGTTTTCGAGACTGCACCTACCTTCGTTTTATTGCTTATACCATGTTAAGGTGAAAACCGTTTTTATTCAATAGTTTTTCTTACTTTTCCATATAAACGTGTAGTAATTTGTACTTATTTATTACCTTTCTGTCTGTGATCCAATGATTCTGACTGCAATTATGACCTCTTCCATTTTTACTTTCTTTCGATCCCTCTGCCGATTGAACACAAAAATGTAAAGTGACTTAACAATTTTATTCGTGTGTATTGAAGACATTAAAATTTTAAAATTTTCCCTTTTTGTTAAATCTTGTCCCACGTCATCCGGTGACCACTTGGTATGGAGGACTTTCTTAGACACGTTCTTCCTGTCTAAAGATGGCGTAGATTTCAATACCTACTCCGTGCCCGGGGTTCAAGACTTTTTCGGTTACGTACGGTCAGTTATTTGTAGTGTTCCCTCCCGGCGAGTGACGTCCTCGGGTCCCAATGTCTGTTGTGATCTCTTGTCCACAGACCTATACCCCACTTGACGCAGGAGGGGTTTTCTGTCCGACTCGAGGATTGGGGAATATCTAGTCTTACACCGGAAAGAGTCGTTATACCAGAAATAGCTCCACTGGTTACAAATTTACTCCAGCAAAACATTCTCCCTTTATATATATGGTACAGAAAAAGGATAGCGAGAATCCGGGATCTATAATGTTTGGAGTGGTTGCAACCGTGTTTTCGAGGTGGTTGAAGGACGGGCGTCTTGGTATTTGTGTTATTTAAAGACAACAAGATTCGGTGGGTCACACACCGTCCGGGTCCTTTAATTATAGTATGAGTTGTTCCACTTGTTCTATACAATCACAGAGTCACGATCGGAACTATATATAAAGTGTGTTAAGTCATTCGAGAACTGTCCTAATATCGGAGTCCAACGGGACGCCTGTGTACAACAGAGGAATTGTTCTGTCCTTTCGTGGAACTGGTATAGAATAAGATATGACTATCATTACTATGAAACCCAATGAAAGGTTTATAATTTGTAGCACGAGACGTATGTGATAAAATGTATTTGGGGTGGTGTTGGGAGCTCCAACAGTCAGAATAGCAATAACGCACGCACACACAATTCAGCGAAGTCAGCACAGACTGTGAAACGCTGGGATACCTGGCATCGGGCGACCCGAGGAGACAGGTACCCTAAGAGGTCCGTTCTTATGACCTCACCCAATGGTACTGGAGGAGGTCCCCTAAAGGGACTGAGTATACAGAGGACGTGACCGTCCACCCAAGAAATGGTGATCACGGTCGACCGTTAGGGAAATAACAATAGTGGTAGGGGAAAAATGTCTGTTCCTTTGTCGTCGAGTCTTTCTGATTCGTTGTATGAGTTCTAGTGTATCAACTTTCAATTTTCTAGTGTAGTACTAGACTCGTCGTAGTTCAGATATGAAACTTGACGATTTTGGGTACGGAGATGAGTCTTGGGGGTGTCACACACCATGACACTACTCTTTTCCTGTCCGAACACTGTAACCTTAGTAATTAGTTCAACATCACTGTGAACTTTAGGTCAAGACACATAAAAATCTAAAAAATTTTTTATATCCCAGTGGTAACTTTATTGATATAGCTACTTAAAAAAATTAAATACCTCCTCTAACGGATTCTATCAATAGAGATTATCCCTATACATGTTTTATATACTTTGAAATCAATAACTTGGACTATTTCATCCTTAACTAAACCTTATACTTTGGGTATCAGAGTGTCGATGTCTTACGCTTAGACCCTGAGAGTAGGGTTCCTCTCGTTCTGAGACTCTCCATATCTAAAAGGATGAGAATGAGAGTTATGTCAATATTACACTGACTTTTCCTTCCTTGTCGATTTGATNTACTTTGAAATCAATAACTTGGACTATTTCATCCTTAACTAAACCTTATACTTTGGGTATCAGAGTGTCGATGTCTTACGCTTAGACCCTGAGAGTAGGGTTCCTCTCGTTCTGAGACTCTCCATATCTAAAAGGATGAGAATGAGAGTTATCTCAATATTACACTGACTTTTCCTTCCTTGTCGATTTGATATACTTAAGACATTTTACATCTTTCCTTTTTTTTTTTTTGAAGACTAAAGATCCCTTTCCCTTTCTCGTCGTCGAAACACCCAACTTGTTGACCTTGAACTCTAATAACAGGGGTTGGTCACGCAAGTATCCCGGTATTCCCTTTTATTACAAGTGAGACACCCGGTCCTGGGTAGACGAGAGAAGGCGGTAGGACAGTTGAAAAATTTAAACCCCTTGTATTTTTACCAGTTCCTTCACTCACGTCTGTACCAATCTGAATCCCCGGTCTCTCTCAAATCATCTCCGATACACATACGTGTCTATACGTAAGTGAACCTATGTGTCCAAAGACCTTCCCACTTTACTCGTTTAATGCGTCCCGAAGTAAAAAATCAGTTGGTACATGGTCTATGTCCTAATCCACGAATTGTCCGTAACAGAGTAAAGTATGCTACACGTCCCTAATAATAGGAGTTTATATAAGGGGTTAAAACCTGACTGTTTTCATTTTTCTGTATTCATTGTCTCACCATCTAGATTCTGAGTTAGTTTTAGTAATAAATGGGTTCTATGGTGTGATGTATATCCTTAAGTCATTGTAAACTAACTCATGACTGTTTTTATACGATACTGATTTGTGTGTGTAGATGATACTTATATGGTAAATACGGGTATAAACGAGGTACAAAAGTCTCGTAGTTGAGACTTTAGACTTTTAATACGAAACTGAAATCCAAACGTATCAGAAAGAATAAAGTCGTATTCTTCCAGAATTCCTTTTGGGCTAATAATCATGGAGTACTTCGTTCGGCACAATCATAATTATTTGAAAACCTTTGTTGATAATATCATCAATATCGTATAGGGACGTTCCTCTAGGTTGGTCAGATAGGATTTCCTTTGGTCAGGACTTATAAGTAACCTACCTGACTACGACTTCGACTTTGATGTTATGAAACCGGTGGACTATACGTCTTGACTGACTGAGTGACCTTTTCTGGGACTACGACCCTTTCTAACTTCCGTCCTCCTCTTCCCCTACTGTCTCATACTCTACCAACCTACCGTAGTGACGGAGCTAATTGTAGTCAAGTCAAGTCAAGTCAGCGAGTCAAGTCAAGTCAAGTCAGCGAGTCAGTACAGGCTGAGAAACGCTGGGGTACTTAACGTCGTGCGGTCCGGAGGTCAACACAGGTTGAGAAACGCTGGGGTACTTAGCGTCGTACGGTCCGGTGGGACAGGTAGTGGTTGAGGGCCTCAAGTGAGTTTGAGTTGCAGGTAGCTCAGGCACTACGGTAGGTCGGTAGAGTAGGAGACAGCAGGGGAAGAGGAGGACGGGGGTTAGGGAGGGTCGTAGTCCCAGAAAAGGTTACTCAGTTGAGAAGTACACTCCACCGGTTTCATGACCTCAAAGTCGAAGTCGTGGTAAGGAAGGTTTGTTGTGGGTTCCTGGCTAGAGGAAATCTTACCTGACCAACCTAGAGGAACGTCAGGTTCCCTGAGAGTTCTCAGAAGAGGTTGTGGTGTCAAGTACTCTAACTCATTAGAGACCCTCAACCACTACCTGTCCCTTTTGGACCGTACGACGTCAGGTACCCCAGTGTTTCTCACCCTGTGCTGACTCGCCGATTTGACTTGACTTGACTGATATAGGGATTTCTACTTAGGTATACACCTATATTTATATGGTTAGTGTGAAAGGAAACACATCAATTATCGTTAGAGACATGGAAGGGTCTTGAGTGAACCTTGTAGTGTTCGCCCATTTTTTATTTTAGACAACCACCCGAATAATTGATTTCATTTCGAGAATCTTGGTAATCTTGGAATTATATAACGGAAGTAAACGTATCATAAAAGGTCAAACTTTGTTCTGAAAGAACACTTCTACCTTTCTTTCAAGAATTTGGCTTCTCTGACTTCACTCTCCAAAATCTTGGTCTCTGGAACTAAATTTAGAGACCGAGACGATGAATTGATCGACACGGAAACCCATCTACTGATTAAAAGTTTCGGAGACAAAGTAGTAAACATTAATATGATGATAATATATATGGTGTTTCCCAAGGACCTCATTTACATGTTGAATCGAACACCGACTTAGTTACCTTTAATAGTGTGTCAGATTTCGTTGTCGAGACGTGTAGACTTTACACACGAAACTAAAACACAAATACACTTGAAAAAAGAGAGAGAAATCAGCGATTCAACACAGGCTGAGAACGTTGGGGTACGTGACATCGGACTGTTCGAGGAGACAGGTACCCTAAGAGGTCCGTTCTTATGACTTCACCCAACGGTAAAGGAAGAGACACTTGAAAGGATAACATTGTATTCTTACGGAATTCATTCTGGACAAATAATCTTGGAGCACTTCCTCCGACACAATTATGGTTATTTGAAAACCTTTGTTGGTAATGTCATCAACATCGTTATGGATATCTACTTAGATATACACCTATATTTGGGTAAAATGAACTTACGTCTACGTCTTGAGTGAGTTCTTTTAAGTTTAATAGAATATAAGTAATGTAAAGTAATGTTTAATAATTTTATACACTACAATTATACCTGTATTTTTAACAATATTCTAAACTTCTTTGTCCGATAATCAGAAGTACCATCCTGTACAAGAAAATAAGTTGATTTTATAGTTGAAAAGTTTTTTCATAGGGAAGTTTCTTAAACTTTACGAATTTTTTCCCTCTAGACCTAACGAATAAATAAATAAACTGACGGGGAACGTCAGAATTAAGGAGTTGGTCCCTAGTTTGGGCATGGGCGATATGAACTTTATGTCTACCTAGGAAATGGTGACTTAACGGTCCTTCAGGGACCTAACGAAAGACTTTCTAAACAATAATAAAAACCATGTTAAAAATACGTTTACTTAAATGAGTAAAGGGGGGTTTGATAATAACCTAGTTTAAATGTTCACGATTATGTATTTCTTTGAGTATTTGGTCGAGACTTTCTGTTTCATTTTTTTTGATCTAGTTGAAATGGAATTCTAAGGGTTCTAAACCAGTTAATATATTAGACTAGGTATTATTTAACTTCAACACCTTATTTCATGTTAAGTACTTAAAAAATCATGATAAACTTTGTCTTTACATTTGTCGAAAACGTCTCACGGTCTTTCGGGTGCAATTAAAAGGTTCCTCACTTTCAAGTCTGTTACACGTCAATCAATAGGAACTAATTTCGTGAGACCCTTCGTCGGTTGAGACAAATAATGTGGCTCCTGACACCGAAAGAACGTTACTTTTCGGTATAAAGCGAAATTACCTGTAAGTATCTAGTGTCACACAAGACCAAGACGGGTGAAGAAGTCCCTTAACTCGGTTTTTTAGAGTCAGTTTCTTCGTACTTTACCGTCGGTCTGGAGGTTTATTTACAACACGGATTCACCAAGGGTAAGGTATTTCTTCTCATTTTCCGAGACCCAGGGCGACACTTTTGTTGACGACTTTAACTTAGTACAACACATTAGAGTCTGAGACACTTAAGTTCACAGGATACGAACCCTACAGGACACCATAAGCTAAGGAAACAGTAAACGCATAGTTGTCGGGGGAAGTCCCTACTTTTCATCGGAAGAACCCTCGTCCAGGTTGTAAGTTTTCATGTTCAGGGGAAGGGGAAAGGAGAAAGAGAGAATCATTATGTACCGACGCTTCTGGGACCCCGGACCTGGTGGAGAGTAGTCCCTTTATTCTACGGATGACGTAGTGATCCATATTTCGGTTAAGAGGAGTTCTGATCATACGAAATCAGATTGTACGCGGTCTTCTTGACGGTGATTTTGGGAGATTTTCGGGAGGACACAAAGTTCTAATATTTACAAGAGACCGGAGAGTTTCGTATTTAGTGACTTCTACGAAGCCAACTAAATACCTCCAGTAAAGTACTCACTTAAACCATAGAAACATACAGAGTAACTTATTCTAAAAGAAACATCCTTAGTCTCTTGCAAAACAGTCTCCTCTACACACCGTCAGTACCCTTTTCCGTGTTTAATGGAAAGCTGGGTCAAAGTCGTCACTCATTTAAGGTAAGGTTAATTGTGTAAAGTCACTTAAGGATAGTCTCGTCCGGAACATTCACCTATCCAACCTAGTACTAGATTTACGGTCCTTCCGAGAAGAGGGAAGGTGAAGGACGTGGTTTTTAGAAAGACGGTCAGGGTTCCAGTTAAAGATGATTCACAATCTCCAAACAAAGTAAAACGGAACTAGTAGGTCTTGAGTGATACTTTTACGTTTCTGGAGAGTTCCCCATGATGTAATTCGGAAAAAGTCGATAGTTAAGTAAAGGGTCGACGGGTTCTCAATCAAGTCTCGGACCGCCACTTTCTCCTCTCATTTCTCTCCCTAGATTCTACGGTTTCGGGACGTTTTCCTTCCTTTGGAAAGAGTTAAATAAAGATAAACGTTACACGAAAACGTATCATACCTCTTCTATGAGACTTGTCATACAAGACTTACCTATGAGACTTACCATGGTCGTTTCTTTAGTCTCTTTTTTTGGACTTCCAGAAGATTCCTCAGGTACGTGGTAGAGACGGAGATAATCTGACTCCTCGCGGTACGGGCCCCAACAGGTACCAGGGGAAAAGACATCTGCTACCCATATACCACTGGACATTGAGACGTCACCTAGAATACAGTACCACGGGATAAACTACCGACGAGTTACCAGTGATTACGTTACCAGTTCAAGGTTTCAGATTGAAGGTTGACTGTGGGTCCTAGTGGAGTGAAGTTTCAACCTCCTGGAGAGTCTCTCATACGCCAAGTAAACGGTCAAATTCTTAACTTAACGTAGAGCTATTGTTTACGGTTCTCCAGAAGGTCAGAGACTTGTGGACGACTCGAACCCTTGAGTTCGTAGGTTAAAAGTCTTTCAAGAGTTTAGAATAAGAATACAAAATATTTTTAGGTGGACGGACTCAGAAGATAGGTCCTCAAGATTAGGTCATGGGACTCAAGGGTGTTTTATTCGATCTGTTCGCACTGTCAGTAACTTTGTAGAATTCTGTCAACAGAGTATGGAACTCAGGAAATACGTGGTCTTTACCACTTATTGTTTGTGTAACGGAATCTAAATTTTATTAGGATCGTATAAAAGTCGTTTGTTATCAATTATTCTTCTTATTTTCAGAAGAGGCTCCCGAGGATTACACGATGATGCCGAAGGACCTGTTGGTCCAGCCGTCTGACAGTCATCTGTACGTGTGTGTCTGCCATGGACGGGTATACTTTTCAAAGTCCTCCGATACGGTTGGTAAGACTTGACAAAGAAGAAAATATCGACATGTAAACGTAGAAGAAAAAGCTTCCTGATACTCTATCTCGTAAAACTTTAAGACCTGGGTTGAATTAATTGATCGGACAGTGACCAATATACTTTGGGAAACGTTGGTTCAAAGATAAAGAGTAGACACAGAAGCGTCTCACTGTGACACTGACTCACGTCTCCACCCCGATCGCTCCCTACCCTGGGAGAAAGAACCCATATCTACCTATAGTGACCACGAGTCGTTAAGTGGGTAAAAATGAAAGGGGAATCCAACTTAAGGTATTTGCTCTGGAAAGGATAGTAAAGTCTCAAACTAGACCTACAGTCACTCTAATTTTCTATAAAAAAATATTTTTCTGTTATACTTCATACTCACCTCAATTTAACAGAAAGAGAGGGTGTGTATTTTTACTTTTATTAGACCTTAAAGATCTCAAACCTCTTAGTTTCCCCTCCCTGCCATTGTATCAACGTTTGTGTCGGAGTCTACAGGTTTTTACACCATTTGTGTTACCATCCTCAGTCCGTGGTCTTGACCGTTACAGACGACCACTGTCTTTTCGACCTAGCCCTCGGTCCTTTAATTTGTAAGAAAGAGTCGAGGCACATGATTGAAACTCTGGAAGTAGTTTAGCGGAGGGTAGAGCAAAGAAAGAGAATTTTTATCTGTATTATGAAAGAGATGTATACAAGGTTCCGACGAGGACTCTCTTAGTTTTTTCCGATCATATATAACAGAGTTCGATAATTAGGAAAACGCAAATAAAAAACGGGCAGGAACAACGTCGGGAAAAGAAAGGAGAGTCGTCGTAAGTGCAACGGAGTCCCTTGACCGTAGGTTTCTCGTCCTTGGGTTACTCTTTTTACTCAGATGTGAGTCAAGACTGAAGGTTTTATTTTAAAAACTATGTTCTCTTTGTAGGTTTTATATTCGGTTTTACGAATAAAACTTCATCATCCAAAATAACTCTTTTCTTTCACGGAAACTCTTCCTTTTCTAGAAGTTTGACATTCGGTCCCCTTTGGTCTACTGTCTGTGGTCCTAAAACTCCCACCTCCCCTCCCTCTCTCCCACGTCCCGGGACTGGAATTTCGTCCAAAATGTCTCCCAAAGTCTGTTCCCCTTGTCCAGACTAGGTGACCTTTATCCACCTTCACCGGGTCCTGAAAGGGACTTGTTTACTGTTTCAGACCTTCGGAGGTCTGTTTCGAACCAATCAATAGTAAATATAGTAGTGATACCCAGGGACTCCTACTTGTTGAAGAGAGACCGTCTACTTTTGAAAGGTAAGTGTCGATACCCGTGGAGTGACCCCTCAGTCGGTTGGTTTCACTGAGAGGTACTGGGTTGTGAAACGACTGGGTGAAGGTTTGACGACGTACACTCATGGTACGAAGAGTTACTGGCACCCCTGGGTGGTCGTGGGAGGTGCTGGTTTCTTTTTGACTACCTGGCCCTGTACTACTTTGAGTAAGACACTGTTATAGTTTCAAAAAACCTTTTCGTTGTTATGTCATGTGTTTACTTTCCTGAATACTTTGTTTCTTTTTGTTAACAAAGTAAGTAGAGCAAGGAAAGTAAAGAATTTCATTTTCTCGGATCGTAGAATTTATTCTCACCGATATTTGATAACGGACCTCTTAGGGTACCTGTCTCCTCGGACCATCCGATGTCAGGTACCCCAGCGTTTCTCAACCTGTACTGACTCGTTGAAGTTAAAGTTAAAGTATTTGATATAGTTTAAAGTATATTTTATTAGACATATTTCTATGAGTATTTAATATGAGGACAATCAATACTTTAACTACGTATTTTTTTCAAGGTCGGATTATTTTAAACGGGTTTATTGTTGAAGATCAAATAAATGTACTGACCGTCACAATTGTACATATATCCATATATATATGTACTTGTTCATTTTTTAATTATTCGTCACATTAGGTCTGAAAAAGGATTGTCCTTACCGAGAAAGATCAATTATACTGTAAATATTTGTTTATCACAAGACTCAGGAGTGACATGTGTCCTCTCTACACTTCGGGAACCACGACTGGAACTTGGTGTGTCGTCCTGGGTCTCAGAAGATCTTAAAGTTCTTACAAGGGTTTCTCTTTGGAGACTTTAACTCATCCTAAATCTGTCGTTTGCACGTTCACGACGACCTTCTCTCTTTCCCGAAGTGTTTCCGCTTTTTTCGTCCTTTCCCTACACAACTCCCTTACCTTTGAAAGTCGATTTTACGAAGAGGTTTTGTCCTGAGATCTAGGTGGTTCCAGTACGCCGAAAAGACATGACAATTTGAAGAAAAATTATTTTATTCTCTTTTTACATGCGAAAAAATAAGTATTGGGTCGACACCTGGTGACGGACTTTCCAAACATGTCCATGTGTGGTGTTCTTTCATGGTGCGTTATTTTAAGTATCAAAACCTCTTCCGTTACCGTGGGGTGAGGTCATGAGAACGGACCATTTAGGGTACCTACCTCCTCGGACCATCCGACGTCAGGTACCCCAGAGCTTCTCAGCCTGTGCTGACTCGTTGAAATGAAAGTGAAAAGTAAAAGTACATAACCTCTTCCTTTACCGTTGGGTGAGGTCACAAGAACGGACCTCTTAGGGTCCCTGCCTCCTCGGACCATCCAACGGCAGATACCCCAGCGTGTCTCAGCCTGTGCTGACTTCGCTGAATCGTCGTCGTCGTCGTCATCGTCGTTATGTCAAAACTATTTTTTTTTTCTTTTTTTTTTTTTTTGTCCTAAGGTCTTATCCTCCGGTTTAAAAAATAGAGACTAAGGAACACTGAACCCTGTTTAGACTCTTAACGTTTACAGAACTCCCGTCGGTTTCTGAACCCTCTCTTCCGACCTAAACTTCAGAGTTTAAGTCGTAAATGACTGACAACCCGTAGCCCGTTCTATGGACAGTATAGACCCAAACACAAGAAGTAGAGTTACCCGTGCTATGATGATGGTGGACCGAGTAACCGAGGACCTCCATCTTTAGGAAACGGTTGATCTTTCGTAATTTCTTCTGTTCTCTCTCAATGTACCGTACTTGACAAATTTGACCCTATTATACGGAAACAATTTATGAACGTAAAGATCGTCACCGGACTAAGATTTCCTAGGGCTCTCTACACACTTCGATACTAAGGTAGTACCACGGGTATCGACGCCGTCAGAAGAAAGTCGTGTCTTTAAGAGTTTATCCGTAAACGATTGTTATTGGACTACATTATTAGATATCCAAGGGAGGTATTCGCACGACACTGATTACTGATTAATGGGTCTAGGAGACTTTACTTAAACATTTGTATCGGTTACAAAATAAAAACCTTTGAGAGTCAACGCCTGATTTCCTTCGAAATAAGACTTTTATAATCTGAGAGAGTACGATAATAAAATCTCTGTTTCTTAAGAAGACCTATTCGTTCATCGTGAATTTTTCATCTAAAGGTAAATCAGGGAGGTGTCTTTACTCGGTTCGGTCTGGTCCTCACTAAACCTTTCTTTCTGAGAACGTCGACGGAAGGATCCTTCAGGTAAAACTGACGGGGTTTCTTGTCATTTAACAAGTGAAGTTTTACTACTTACAATACACTTAAAAAGGTCTTAATTTTTTAACCCTTTTTTACATTCTGATCATGGAGGGTAGTTCTTCAAATACCAATACTAGACTAGTTCCATTGTTCGAATGAACATGAGTAGGTTGTTTATAAAGGAATTGGACACAAAGAAAGACTTGTCTTTACATTGTGGTTCGTTATATATATTTGTCACGTTTCGCGGAATTCCAATCTCTGATTTACTGTCGGTTTGACTCTACAAACCTTAACTTCCTTTCCTCCCCTCACGACCGAAGAAGCGGTACTTTCTCGAAATACTTATATTCATTTGCCACTTTTCCCCTTCGAAAATCCGTCTTTCTTACCTTTTTTTCGGAGTCCCAGGTTCTAGATTGTAAGATTCTAGTCGCTATCACCTTCTTTGTCAACTGTCACCTCATCTGTGGACAAAACAGTGAGATGTTATCGAGACGAGGGGTGTCTTAAAAGGAGACGATATTTGTGAAATACAATATACCAACATTTAAGGTCAAGTCAAGTCAAGTCAAGTCAACGAGTCAGCACAGGCTGAGAAACGCTGGGGTACTTAGCGTCGTGTGGTCCGGAGGTACAGGTAGTGGTTTAGGGCCTCAAGTGAGTTTGAGTACAGGTAGCTCAGTCACTACGGTAGGTCGGTAGAGTCGGAGACAACAGGGGAAGAGGACGGGGATCAGGGAGGGTCGTAGTCCCAGAAAAGGTTACTCAGTTGAGAAGCGTAGTTCACCGGTTTCATAACCTCAAAGATCGTAGCCAGGAAGGTTACTTGTGGGTCCTGACTAGAGGAAATCTTACCTGACCAACCTAGAGGAACGTCAGGTTCCCTGAGAGTTCTTAGAAGAGGTTGTGGTATCAAGTTTTCGTAGTTAAGAAGTCACAAGTCGAAAGAAGTGTCAGGTTGAGAGTGTAGGTACGTACTGGTGACCTTTTTGGTATCGGAACTGATCTGCCTGGAAACAACCGTTTCATTACAGAAACGAAAAATTATACGATAAATCCAACCAGTATTGAAAGGAAGGTTCCTCATTCGTAGAAAATTAAAGTACCGACGTTAGTGATAGACGTCTCTATGACCTCGGTCAAGTCAAGTCAAGTCAGCGAGTCAGCACAGGCTGAGAAACGCTGGGGTACTTAGTGTCGTGCGGTTCGGAGGGAAAGGTAGTGGTTGAGGGCCTCAAGTGAGTCTGAGCGCAAGTAACTCAGTCACTACGGTAGGTCGGTAGAGTCGGGGTCAGCAGGGGAAGAAGAGGACGGGGGTTAGGGAGGGTCGTAGTTTCAGAAAAGGTTACTCAGTTGAGAAGCGTACTCCACCGGTTTCGTGACCTCAAAGTCGAAATCGTAGTAAGGAAGGTTTCTTTAGGGTCCCAACTAGAGGAACGTCAGGCGTGTGTGTGTTTATGTGAGTTGTTGTCAGACCTCAATACCTAAGCCCTTTGGATTCGTATTCATGCGTCTCGGGTTCAATCTAATATGATGTAAAAGTTACTCACCTTAGTGACATAGTCCAACGACATGTCTTCCTATGTAAATTGTTCCGAGTCTTAATATAAGTACTCCCTTTAGTCACTGTCTTGGCTCGGGACTTCATCCTTCAAGACGGAAGGTCTAACAACACCTGACTTGACACAGGGGGTCTTAAGTATACACCTACGGGATTACGGAGTGTATAAACCAATTATTGTTCCATTAATTCCAATTGACCTCAGTAATCCTCGGGATTAGGTTATCCTGACCACAAGAATCTTCTTCTCCTTCTTTGCGGTACCTATGTCGATGTGTTCCCTTTACGTACACTCGTGTGTCCCTCTGCCACGGTGGATATTGGGTCCTCCTCTCCGGAGTGGTCTTTGGTTCGGACGACCGTGAGACTAGAACGTGAAGGTCGGAGACCTTGGTACTCTTTTATTCGACAAATAAAAGACAACAAATTCACTAAAAACGACACCGTACTCTCCGTCTGATTGTACGTTTATTACCCGGAAGAAATCTAGAACGATGACGAGGTCCCAGTTATTGGACCCGGGACAAATTATAAAAGCGGGTCATGGAGGTAATGAGTGACCTTGATTCAAATTGTAAATAACCTTCGAGATGATTATCTCTTTGGGTGTGAAACTCGTGGTTCATTAGAAGACGTCTAAGGAGTCACTTAAACAACCAATCTTGTTAAAGAGTTGAAAAGGTGATTTAGTTTTCAAGTAACTTTCCTTTCAGTGTTCGTTATGCCTTTTTATGAGTCTAAAACTTCTGATAAAATAGGATCCTGGTCGAGAACGTCCTACCGGCATATACTTCTTGTCCGTTTTTGTACCGACCTTTGAATTCCTTAAAGTCTTTCAGAGGAAAGGACGTACTTGGACCCATATACACAAAGGGTAGATGTTTGTTTCCGATTACTATCATGTATCTGTATCCTGACAACTCTCTTTATAAACTCAATTATACACATTTCTTCACTCTTATCGTGGACCATGTTTCGTGGTATATTTATAATCGACAATTACGATAACGACAACAACGATAATATTTTATCGAGGGGTTACTCTGAAGTCTCTGATTGGAAGGACCAAATGGACCCTACCCCCACGAAGCGTCTAACCGTTCGGTCCGACCCCAGCGGGAAAACAACAACAAATCAGTGATTCAGTACAGACTGAGACGCTCGGGTACCCGATATCGGTCGGTCTGAGGAGACAGGTACCCTAAAAGGTTCGTTCTGATGACCTCACCCAACGGTAAAGGAAGAGGTTCTCTAGAAGGGTTGGTTTCCTTTCCTGGAACTCATAGGACGAACCGACCGGCTAAGAACTGGTGACTCGGTGGACCCTTCCGTACCCCAGGGGGATTCCCCGGAGTTTAAGGATGGAGTAAGTGAAGTGTCTCCACAATGACTCTACGTCCACAAACAATGGTCTGTCAACAAACCCGCCGAATTTGGTAATTGTAAGGAATTGTGAAATGTAGTAATTGTCTATTCAAGACCGCCCGTCAGTCTTTTCTTTTTAGTCTCGAAGTCCCATACAGGACTGGTCGATTCGTGACGGTGACTCGTAAAACGTAGTCCGTCTTATTCTACCTTTCCCCTACTCGTGCGGGTTGTCCCTCGTCTCTTTTTCTTTCTTTTGTTCTCAGGGTCTCTTTACGAAGAGGGAGAGGTAAACTAGTCTTTGGTAGGAATCCACCTCCCATAAGATGGTGTCGGTATTCCTAGAAAAGATATCTAGAAATCTCTTCCTTCTAATCCTGAGACTTCCTGACAGCACTACGACTCAGGAAATCTTTTTGTTTTAGACTCATTTAGGACCGTGGGCCACGATGTTTAGGACCACACTGTACACGAGTGTCAGACTCTAGACTAAAGTCAAGTCAAGGGGTTCCTCTTTGTGGCCTACTTTTTGTAAGACATACGTCGGTTATACTTCTTCGCGTCAACAGTCCTTTTCGTCGGGTCGACTTTTCGTACCGAAGTCAGTCTCGAGGTCTTCACGGGAGATGTCGCTCGTCGTCCACGACACAAACCAGCACAGTAGGACCTGGTCCCCCAGTGGGTCCACTCTGTGTCTCTTCTTTGAGACGTCCACACAGTTGTCCTCTGCAGACCCGGAACGGAAAGTTCTGCTCGCGGAGCCATTTGGACAATCTGACCAAGACCGCGGGTCGTGCGTTCATTAGTAGGCGCCGCAAAAATTTCTACCACGAGGAACGACGGGGATCACCTCCGCTTCACCCCAAGGTCTTTGACGAAAGAATTGGTCGAAGGGCCTCCTGAGGTGGCGTCTCGAAACTCTTGGCGCTGTCTCCTAGGACTGTCCGATGTCAGTCGTCCTAGCGTTCTCAGGCTGTGCTAAATCGCTGATTTGGTGGTGGTGGTGGTGAGGGACGACCCGAATTCCTAGTGTAACTCTGATTTGTTGAAATCCTTGTTACGGGCTCACGAGTCTTTTACAGACACGCGAAGGGTTTCCACGAAGACCTTCGTAAAGGAAGTCCCGAGGGAAACGTTCCTCTTCCAAGAAACGAAACGTCTTTTTCGGTAGTCCAGAAGACCGAGAGTGTCGTCTGCGGAGATTAACCCCTACTCATGACGGTTGAGGTGAGTAGAGAGACTTGGACGGGTCGCGGAGATGTCTGTGAACGGGGTGGTGTCTCGGGTCATCCCTCTTTGTACTTTAGTCTCAAATTAGTGGCAATACTCGTACAGTCAGACAACCCGACTGACCACGAACCAAATACCTTTGTTCGTCGTCATCGGAATTTTGCCCCGGCCCGGTCACTTTCTCCCGTCTTCCCCCTGTGACTCCCCATATAAAAGGGCCGATCCCGACGGTCTAATTCCACTCTCGGAAGACTGTGAGGTCCATCCTCGAGGCCGGGGATCCTCTGGTCACCGAGTAAACCTCGAGGGGGTGAAAAACCATACGTACTTCGTTACACCCATCCCTCCTCTCTCAGTGGTCCCGTGAATAACGTAAACCTAATCGACGAATTTTCAGTGAATACTCTTTGATCCTTCCTTCGACCACAACCGTCTCTGGACTTAAATTTTTCGGACGGATCGGGGTGCGATCGTAGAGGATTCACTCGGAAAGGACACAGTGACGTCTCAGTCTTCCATCGTCGTAGTGACTCGTCGACAAACGTTTCACGTTTAATATATTGGACACGATACATTCGTTTCCGACCGGTGGAACCGCCTTGTCTTCTGTCGGTGAGGACGAAACTAGAGTTTGTAGGGAACTACACGAGACTGGGTCACCTGCGAGGTTTTACGATTATTACTACCAGATTACTTTCGTCGATAAGGACGGTTCACAGAATATGGGAATCCCTAAACCGGGGCACGTCTTACTTGTACCTTACTCCGCTCTAGTCCCCTGTACGTAGGGCTCTGAACTTTGGGAGGTAGGAAGATTATGGGTTCGTACATAAACTTACACTACAAACTGTAGACATCTTATTTACCGATGTAAAAAAAAAAATTAGGTCCGTAGTGACCGGATTGAGGAGAGACGGAGGACGTCAAGGTTAGTAAGAGAGTGAGAAAATATGTGAGAGACAAGTAGAAAAAAAAAAAGTAAAGAAACGGAGAGGAAAGAAGAAGAGAGAAAGAGGTTACAGAACGAGGGTGAGAGGGAGTGAACGGGGAAGGAGAAAAGAAGGTGGGAAAGTAAGTTTATTGTTAATAAACTACGGATGATGGTTAGTCTACCATTCTGTTGTCTTACTTTTTACGGTGGGACGGGGATAAGTAAGTCCTAGATAAAACTCTCGAGGACACACGGTTGTGACAACACCCACAAACTCTGTGTGTTACTTGGTTTGTCTCATTACCAGGGATAGGAACTTCTCGGATCATTCTCGACCTTTCTTCGGTACTTTTATGTAACTCCGTATGGTCTAAGTCCGGTCCCTCAGGTCGTCCTACACCATAAATTCGTCTCGGACCTTCCTTCACATTATCAATCGAGACACCCGTCTCCTCCCTTGTACAGTTTCCGTTCTTACATATTTTCGAACCCGGAAATCCCTAGATGTTCATCCATTCACCAGGTTTCCACTACTAAGGACACCCTCATCACCTTCGACCTCGATTTCTGACGTCGTTTCTGGTTCCATACTTCCAGGACTACATGGTTCGTCTCCATACGTTACATAAGACTTCCGGTACCCCTTGGTAAATTCCTAAAAGTTATCCTCTCATTGTTTTACTCTAATCGAGAAATTTTTCTATGAAGACTCTCGGTTGGTGACGTTCCCTTTCCGACCTTTCCCTGTCACCGACTTCCTCTCACTGATCGTTTCTCCACTAGAGTTATTAGGGTCACCCTCTACCTGACCCCCTCTGTGTTCTTTCAAAGACGAGGACTCTCATTGTACCTTTGTATGTAGTGGCTCACATTTTATCTATCGGTTACCCTTAAACGACATACTGTGTCCTTTGAGTTTGTCCCCGAGATACTGTTAGATCTTCCCACCCTACCCCTCCCTCTACCCTCCCTCCAAGTCCTCTCTCCCCTGTACCCACATGAATACCGACTAAGAACAACTACAAACTCTCTTTTGGCGTTTTAAGACATTTCGCTAATAGAGAGTAAATTTTTTAATTCACCGTTTTTTTCTCTTTCAAAGACGAAGATATACATGTGTCTGTCGAGATAAAAAACAACGAATCATTTGTCACCTTTGTCACCGACTGAAATAACAAGACCTGAGGTTTTAGTGACGTTTACCACTAACATCGGTACTTTAATTTTCTGTGAATGAGGAACCTTCCTTTCAATACTGGTTGGATCTGTCGTATAAGTTTTCGTCTCTGTAATGAAACAGTTGTTTCCAGGTAGATCAGGTCCGATACCAAAAAGGTCATCAGTACATACCTACACTCTCAACCTGATATTTCTTTCGACTCGCGACTTCTTAACTACGAAAACTTCACACCAAGACCTCTTCTGAGAACTCTCAGGGAACCTGACGTTCCTCTAGGTTGGTCAGGTAAGATTTCCTCTATTCAGGACCCACAAGTAACCTTCCTGACTACAACTTCGACTTTGAGGTTAGGAAACCGGTGCACTACGCTTCTCGACTGAGTAAACTTTTCTGGGACTACAACCCTTTCTAACTCCCGTTCTCCTCTTCCCCTGCTGTCTCCTACTCTACCGACCTACCGTAGTGACTGAGTTACCTGTACCCAAACCTACCTGAGACCCTCAACCACTACCTGTCCCTCCGGACTACACGACGCCAAGTACCCCCGCGTTTCTCAGCCTGTCCTGACTCGCTGACTTGACTTGACTAACCAAGGAACTTCTGTACGAGGACATGTAAAAGTCAGAGCAGGATTTTACACGTCTGGAAGATGTCTCTGTCTCAGAATACAAGAAAGGACAGGAGTGGTACAGGCGAGATTTCAAGAGACAGTTTTGGTCACTGAGTTCGAAGTCGGGGACGTCTTTTGTCAAACCGTCAAGGAGTTTGTCAATTTGTACCTTAATGGTATACTGGGTCGTTAAGGTAAGGAACCATGTATGGGGTTTCTTTACTTTTGTTCATGAGTTTGTTTATGAATAGGTTTTTACAAAGATTGTCGTTTCCTACTTTTGTCGGGTTTACAGACAGTTACCTACTTATCCCATATAGGTACATTGTCTTGTAATAAACCGGTATTTTTGTTTACTTCATGACTATGCATAATGGTATACCTTCTTAGAGGTAAGACGATTCACTTTCTTCGGTCTGTTTTTCAGTACGACATACTGAGATAAACCTACTTTATAAACTTTTTCATAAGTAGTTAGGTGTCTTTATTTTTCGTCTGGCCACCTATGGACCCCACCCTCACGAATTACGTACGATCCAAAATAAAACCTCACTCCTCTACGAGACCTTGTTCTCTCTCCACCATCAACATGTCGTAATACTTACATGATACCAATTAAAATGTCATATATTTAAGGTGGAGTTAAATTTTTAAACCTTCGGATACTGGGTTAAAGTGAGAGGAGAAAGAGGTTGGGAGAAGGGGGATATTAGTCTTGTAGACTAATTGACTTCACAATATTCCTACAATATTCACAAAATTCCTGGTCTCATTCGGGAGGTCAAAGCCGTGTGTCGGTGTCTACTGGTGTAAAGTAAAAAGTTAAAGGGGCTTCCTACGACTCTCACATCTCCGCGGTCGTCTTGGTCCCTCCCGTCGCTCTTGTCTAAAGTCAAACGAGGAGACTCACCACCTTAGACTATCAAATTCTCCTACACTATATAGTATTTACATTCAGGTACGGACCCTCCTTGTAAATCCAGGGTGGTGTCTTTGTGTGTGTCGTTCGAAGACCCCTTCATCGAACTCTCTACGAACATCTGACGTCACAAACCGAAGACGGCACCGACGCGGGGACAAAGAAGGATTATCTTTTCTGATTACTCCGACCTCATGACATGTGTTCCTACGACTAATTTGGAGGGAGGAGACCAGAGGTTCTTACTCCGTAAGACTCTCGGACGTAGATCATTTGTTTCGTCGTTCTGTTCTGAATCCACGTGACTCTTGACTTTTTCCCGAAAGATCCCGAACCTTTCATCGTGACTCTTGACTTTTTCCCAGAAGATCCCGAACCTTTCACCGTGGCGTGTTACCTTTCTGGACCTCCGAGACCCATACTTGTACCTATGACGGTGCCTGATTAACACCCTGGAACTCTTCAGTGCATGGGAGAGATACGGAGTCAAAAGAGTAGATATTTTATCCTTATTAATGTGGATGGGGATGGAGTAGACGAGAGTACTCTGTCTTTACTATGTACAGTAATCTCATAAGTCCTTCACGATCCATTATAAGTGTAACAAACTCTTTACTAGACTATGGTTATGGCTGATTAGTCTCATTTCTGGTTTTATTTGTCAGATTAGTCCTACCTGTGGTCAGTACAGGGTGGGTACAAGTGCACGCGTTCACGGTGTACTTAGACGGGACTTTATCGAGTACCAAGTGTCATTCGGAAGTTACCTCTCGTTGATAATGAACCTTCTCCGTTGATCTTTGTCTTAAATCCCCCCTCCCCGCCACAGAGCAAAGATATTTATGTCTAGTGGTGAGAATGTATCGAGGCACATACTGTCTGTTCCCACTCGTGTTCGACCTTTTCTACAGACTTTCGGGGAGAACGGACCTTTCGGGGAGAAAGAGGATAGGGGTGGAGACATCTGTCCGCTAGAAGTTCCTTTCACCGTTTTACCTAGGACAAAGGGTCTGTGAATTATCCTTTCGTACTTCATTCACATTTATCCGTGTTCCATGTAAACTTTGACCGATTATCCCTGAAAGGACCACCAGGTCACCGATTCTAAAGCGGAAGGTTACGCCCTTCCCACCCCACCCCACCCAAACTAGGTACCAGTCCCTCTATTCTAGGGTGTACGGAGCGACGGTTTTTTAGTTTTGTCTTTTGCCCTCATTATAACTTTGTTCAAGTTATTTCTGAATTTTTTTAATTTTTTTTTTTTGTTTTGGACTGTTTCGGGACTTATTTCCCTGATGTCTTCGTGGTTCAGATCCTGAGTTTCTCGATGGGGGGAGTTTTTTCTTCTCGTACTTGTCCTTACTTCTAGTTAGGAGACTAAGAAAGTAGTTTTATCCTGACGATACCCCCCCTCCACCCCCGTCCCCTTCCTACAGTCGATTCGATTGTCGTACAAATCATTGCATCAACTAAGTGTAAAACCGCAACAAAATTTTTTATAAACTTTCCGACTATAAGGGGTCTTATCTCCCAGGTGAAGGACCTTAACACACTCTTCCTACTTCGGCCAGAGGCCGAAACAAGTAGTGAGACGATCGTGCCGCAAGTTCACAAGCCCGGACTCATTTACTAATCTACCCACTCACTTACCTACCGAATACCCTTTCTCGCCTGTCCCATACAAATTTCTTCTTTCACGTATAGTCCATCCCAAGACCTTACGTTGAGGTCAGATTTAAATTCCTTTAATTCCTTGTTGAACCTACTCTATTTTCTAAGACGGGACTGTGTCCTTTACACGCACTTCACCGAACCAGTAGCAGTTCTCTTGCGTTTTCACCTCGTCTGTGTAAGTCTACTCTGGTGGTGCAAAGGTCCTAAGGAGGTCTACGTTCCTTCAGGGGGGAATTCTCCTCACCGAGGTGAGACGGGTGTCTAGTCAGGTTTGTGAGGTGTCGTGCGGACTAGTGGTCGTCCAGAGGTAGAAAGGGTCAACCGATTATGAAACGGGTCAGAAAGAGATTGCCAAGACAAAGAAATATACTAGGTGGTAGAGGCGGAAAGATAAGTGGGATTGGGGGGTGAAGGGAAAAAAGTCTTCACCGAGTCTCAGTCTGCGAACCTAACTTTGGGACCAAGGTAGTAAATGATCAACGCACTGAGACCTGTTTAGTAAATTGTAAAAAGGTACGGATCCTTTACTTACTATTCTCATAGATGTAGTACTCTAATGACACTTTTAAACCCATTCTAAGTGTATCTTGTTAGTGTTGAGACCGGGTATTGTACACCATTGATAATGATGCCAATATCATCAGACCGAATTTATAATAATGGAAATATTTTAATATGTCTGATTAAGGTATAGAGGTTTCAGAAAAAAACTAAGGGTTTAAGAAAACACGGATTTGGAGGACTTGGACTAAAGTCAGTGGGATTACACGGAAGGTTAATTATTATCATAGATTTAAAATAATTTGTTACACAGTCTTGAAATAAAGTAATACATGTAATAGATTAAACTAAAGTAGTGGAGTTATTTGAACATTCCTATAATAATAGGGTGAAATGACTGTGCTTTTATCTGAACCCCTCCATTTATTAAACAGGTTTAGGTTTGTCAATCATTTACCGTTCGTGGCACACTAAGGTTCAACAAGACGTTTTATTTCGGGGTAGAGTAATAAGATCCCAAGGAGGCTCAACAAGGTACACTCGTCTAGATCATAGACAGGTACCTCGAGACTCGTAGAAGTATGTGAAAGATAGAGACAATGAGAATTATTCCCGATGTTCGGGATGATGCAAACAGACCTACGAGTCTTTATTTGTGTAGGTATTTGTCAAGAAACCATTGTAGGACTAAATAATTGAACGGGACGTGTTTCTGTTGGTTATTTATCCGGGTCCTAATTAAGTGTTTCGAGTACGGAGTGTTGTTTAAGGTGGACAAACAACTTGTCTACAGTGGCATAAACGTGTCATCCCTGAATTCTTCAGCGGGTCTACTGGGGCAGAGATACACTTACCGCTGTGTAAGGACGACTTCCCTAGGTGGTAAAAAGATGGGTAATGTCGACACTCGTTCGTTTAGTCGCACCGGGATCGTATTATTGATTGTCGACGTCGAAGCAATATTACAAGTCAGACGTGTTAGCCAGGGGTGTCGGGAGTCGGTCGGGGAGTAATATTTGGTCCCATCGTGGCTGGTTCCGGCAGACAGGATCAGACATCAAGAAAAGTTGTACTGTGTTTTTAAGTCCGATACTTAGTCATTAATATAAATCCGTCTTAATAAAGGTTCCTTGAAGAGTATTGAGCTGGTATTCTTTCTTGACCCTACCAAACAAATTATGAAAGTAAGTGTCTCTTTATAGACCCCTCTTCCAAAATGTCCTTTTGCCGAGTCTATAAGTAACGGTTTATGGTCTTTTTGTTTATAGAAACAAGGCAAAGTTTAATAATATGAAAAGATAGACTAAAAAATTATAAAAAAAGAAATACCAAGGGTAAACGAAATCTCTATTTGTACTCCTGACAAATGCCCCCGAGAAAGTTTCTTGACTGGAACAAACGCTTCAGTACCTTCTCTGTAAGCCAACTACCGGTAGTGTCTGTATTACCCAGACTATTACTATCTCGACGATTTAATACTAGACTCGAACCTTTATTTTCTCTCCTTCAACGTTCCTAGGATAAAAGTTCTGTTACAGGGACTTGTACAGGAACGTTTACTCTTGTTCATTCTTCTTTACTTCTCTTATATGCTACAAGTCTGTTCTAATAAAGATTTGTCTTGCGGAAAGTCGTAAAAGACACTGTTCAGTCGTCGAGAAATTTACTCGGGGAGCGTTAAAGTCTCGACGTGGACCAAATTAGCTACTGCAAACAGTAAAGGAGTGACCAACCACGTTTGGTCAGGGTAAAATGATGCGTGTCTCTTGTGACTACCGTGTCTCTGAAACTCGTTATCGTAGGTAAGTAAATGAGTTATAGTCAAAGAGAGATTGGGAACACGTCAACACCAACCCTCCGTGTTTTCTTACCATTCTAAACTAGGAATGGGAGGTCGTAGAGTAAACGTCTCTATTGTGTGTCTGCACACTTTACCACTCTTTCGGTATACCTCGACGTCCACCAGTCGTGGAATTACTCACCCTATCTACGGTGGGACGCTCAAGTCTTCTCAAACCTTTGAGACCTTTCTCGGAGTATCTTCCTTTTCTTATTCTCAACCTCGCACACGTTACACTTTGGACATTTCCCCCACCCCGAAGGGGGGTCTTTCCCTTACCTCAAGTGTTGAGAACATAAATGTTAACTTGTGACGGATGAGTACGTGGACTCTCCCTTGGTGTGACGGATCTCGTCCCAATGTACCTTTATCGACTCCATACAGGTATCCAGTTATCTCATCCTAAGATTTTATGGAACTTAGAAGTTATATATAGAAATCATGTAGAGTTTAATAATTTTTACCGAATGTAAAATTTCATTGACCAGTTCTTTACTAATTCAAGGCGTATGTGGTTTTTGAACATGTTGTAAATAAATATTGTCGGCTTGTCACTTCGTTACGTTTACAGGTAGTTGTCTACTTTCCTATCAAATATAGGTGTGTTACCTTATAATAAACCGTTATCTTTTTTTACTTTTCGACTATCTACGACATTTTATATGCTTCGGACTTTTGTACGACAAGTCACTTACTTCTTTAACATGTATATGTGTCGTCTCATGATGAGTCGGTAATTTTCCTTGTTTTAATCCAGTAGACCTTTTCGTACCTACCTGGATCTCTGACAGTATGTCTCATTTCATTCAGTCTTTCTCTTTCTGTTTTTGACATAAAATTACGTATATACACCTTAGACTTTTTTTTTTGACTATATCTGTTAGAATAAATGTTTCGTCTTTGTCTCTGTCTCTGTCTGTCTTGTTTACATACCCACGGTTCCCCCTTCCTCCCAACCCGTCTTAACCCTCCAACCCTTACTATATTTAAGTGATACTGTAGTACATAATTTACCTATTGATTACTCTTGGATGACATATCGTGTCCTTTGATACGGGTCACGAAACACCACTGGATTTACCCTTTCTTTAGGTTTTTTCTTTCCTATACACATATGTGTATCGACTAAGTGAAACGACACCTCATCTTTGATTGTGCTGTAACATTTCGTTGATAGGAAGTTAATTTTAAAAAATTTATTTTATTGAAATTTTTATTTTCTTTCTTCGGTTAGTGTTTTCTGGTGTATAACATTCTGACCAAGGTATCCATACTTTTCAGGTCTTGGCCATTTAGGTGTCTCTATTCTGACCCCTTTGACCCACGTCCCTCCTCTCTGACGATTGCCCATACTCTGAAGGAGGACCCCGCTACACTATCGACGTGTCGAGACTTATAATGATTTCGGTGTCTTGATATAGGACATTTACCCACTTGAGATATTAAACAACGACAAATGAGTGATTCAGCACGGGGTGAGACGTTTAACACACCATCTATGTACTTAATATAGAGTTTTGTAAAAGATCAATTTTTTTATTGATAATTTATTCCATCCGAGGTCCCTCATCCCAGACTCTCAGACCACATCTCCCTTTGAATGTCACAGAGATCATACTAATGTTAGTTATGTCGGATCAACCTTGATATTTCCCTCTTCTGACTTAAAGGGAATCGTGTGAGACCGAAAAATGTTTATATCCGGAAAATTAAAGGATTTGGACGATTGGAGATTAAAATTTAAATGAAACTAAAAAGTTTCTTTTTTATTAATACTCCAACTGGTACCTATATACATATGTACAGGACCCCTTAGGGACTGTGTATGCGGTACAAGTTGGTAAAGACTGGTGAGGGGTCCAGGGAGAACTAAAGACCTCCTTGACCCCAATAACTTAAAGTTAAGTGGGTCGTTGGTAAATAACTCACAGTCAGAACCCCATTCATGTATCCGATGTTTCCGATCCGTTCCCACCCCTCTCCTTATTCTTTCCGTAAGGATGAAGTTTCCTGAACGGTGGGACTCCCTCTATCATGTGGAAAGAAAAGAGGAGACCGGAACCCCTAAGAGGTCCGTTCTTACCCAACGGTACGGGAGGAGGTCCTCTAGAAGGGTTGGGTCCCTAGCTTGGGTCCAGAGGGCGTAACGTCCGCCTAAGAAATGGCAGACTCGGTGGTCCCTTCGGGAGAAAATCCTGTCTCTGAATTATTTCCCTTTACCACGGGAGAGTGTTTGTGACGACTAGTCCCGTTATTAAAGTGGATAACAAAGAGTTTCATCGATGTATTTTTAGTGGAACGACGAGACACTACTGGATCTTCCCACCTTATCCCCCACCCACCCTCCTTCCGAGTTCTCCCTCTCTTATATACGTATAGATTTCGACTAAGTGCAACGACGTGTCGTCTTTGTCTGTGTTGTAACATTTGTTCAAGAGTTTGATTAAAAAAAAAAATTAATGGAGCTTTCACATACAGTTGTTGTGTTTAGGATTTTCGGGGTAGGGTTTGATCACTTGACTTCAAAGACTCTCCTTCCGGCCTCTTGTACATATGGGTAGATTTCAATTGACGTAGGGTGGGACGTTTTGCGTTGGTTAAATTCTACGACTCTAACAAGGGTCTTTTATACACTGAGACACATTTATTGATCTACTCGGAAAGGGGTCGATGTAAGACGTCTTATGGACAAGAAGTTTATCAATTGTCCGTAAGTGACCCCCTTGTTTTTTACCTAAGACTCCAGTTTACTGGATCCCTAATAGAAACCCAATTTATTCCACATTGACCAATAAATAGTGTCTTACGTTCTCTAAACTTTCCGGATGATACACGACACTTTCCCGTGACTTACACCAGTAATGGTTTGAATGAACTATTGATCTCTGGTTGGGGAAAAGGAAAGTGTATACAGTTACCTGTATGATTTACTTATCCATTTTTGAGGACTGTTTTAATTCTCTCCCTCTATACAATCCCTTTTTTTTAATACTAGAAGATGACGAATTGTCTTTTTCTTCGTATATATTGTCTTATCCTACAAAATTTACTAAAAAGGAAAACCACTGATAAATTCGTTATAGAGTTTACGGGGAGAACCATCAGACCAACAGTGGTCCTTTTTATGAGTAAATGACTCCTTCTCCTACAAATTTTTAGTTAAACTTCTAAAGAAACGATTCTTCCAGGAGTTCTGGTTTCGATCGTCTGATACCGCACAAAGGACCCGAGCTGTACCTCTGCCGATCTTGTATTAATAACACGTCGGTCGAGGACCAGAGGCCCATAGGACGTAGAGGCCTTGTTTTGATAAAGTGTTGGAACCCCACTTCGGTTCATTAAAAGAATCGGTACTTAGTTCTAGTTCGCGACCTTCCGACTTCGGGAGTCTTAGACCTGTGACGAAAATTGGACTCGAGGAACCCCAATTAAGTTTTCCGTAGTCTTCTTTACCGAAGCAAAAGGTTAGAGTCATCGTATGTTGATTGGTCAGTCAGTGGGTTCGGTCTCACCTCACCAAGTAGGGTCTGAGACGAGGAAAGGATTCGATTAATCAATAATTTAGGCGACGTAAATACTGAATTTATAAAGAGTCAGGCGGAGGAGAAGATAAGGGTGACGATGACGGGATGAACTCCGGAGGTACTAGAGTGTGGACCTGATAAAGTTCTCGAAGGATTAACTTGAGACGGACTTAAGAGAGAGAAGTTTAGGTAGAAGATGGGACTGGATACGTGTAGCCTAGTGTGGTGAAAGGTAAATTTTTGTGAAGTTATGGAGGGTTAATGGACGACGTTTCTTAGAAAGGGTTTCGCACAAGACGTCTTGTAATTATATTGTGGACCCGAAGTAAGTTTCCCGGGAAAACTTTAACTTCCGGTCACAGTAATGTACGACCATGTTATTTCTCGTGATGGGTAGTCTCAGCCTAGACAGGGGGTCATAACGGTTTTCCAGGTTATTAAAAAAACCTCTCAGTCCTGTGTCTTCTTCGGGGTTAGTCATTTAGTCCTTTACGAAGGTCTTAGATAGGTACAGGAACCGACCCCCTCGAGTCTTCAATAAAATTGTATTTACGAATCCCCTACTACCTGTGAAGAATGTGAATATTTCTTTACCATCTATTAACGTAGTGAGACGACATGTGGACTTAGTAACGTTTAGTTGATATGAAACTGATTTTTTGCAAAATTTTAAAAAAAATTTTCTTTACCATATCAAATGTCGGTCTCGGACTACTTATAGGGGTTCAAAAGAGGTCCTTCCGTTAGAACTTGAAGTTTTCATAGGAGAAGTCAACTCATACACCTCCACTCCAAAATATCAGTGTCTTAGAACCGTTCGGGATTTAATCCTTCACTTCTAGTTTATGGGATTCTTAGACTATCTAGTATTGACTGTTTTAAGACCAACTCAATTCCAGAGACCTACAAAGGAACTTTGTAGCAGTCCTTTAGAAGAATGATTTCATCAGTCATTCAATCTGTTTAGAATTCGTAAACTCAACCGACGACCGACCGTAAAACTTTCGGTCGAAGAGATACATTTACGTTGTGAGTTCGCTTTTTAGATTGTTGGTCAACGTGTAGAATGTCAGTCTTGTATAAAATGAATTTTCCTTATACTTAGTTTTGTAAGTGTCTTTGATCCGATACTTAAAAGAAAATAAAAAGAAAGAACATAAGAGAGAAAAGGAAAGAGAATTTTTAAAAACCTCTCCAGGTGGGGGTGATTCAAACCTTACACCGTACTTCTTGAAGAAAATCGATGGAAATATGGTCACACATAAAGTTTTGATCCGTTTTGATAGTACGATTAGTTACATGATGAGTCAGGATTATTTTAGGACTATCAATATTATAGAACGTGTCAAACGTATCAAGAAATAAAACGTCGAAACTAGGTTCCCCAAATTTTGTGTATGTCTTTGTGTGTGTGTACGTGTGTGTTAAGTTTTATTATATCGACTACTTTCGTAGATATTATTGTTTACCGTTATCATATGAAGTTAATATTCTGGAGGGAGTGGAACGAAGTTGTAACGTGAGACGTGATCGTTATTAATTTCTTAATCTAGATATTTTAATTATACTCTTTGATTACGGATTTTTATTATATATAATAAAATATTCATGTATTTAAAACTTTTACTTTTGTAACACAAGTATATTATGCAAAGGGTCGAATCGAAATCATAAATTTCTGAATTAGTCGTGGAAAGACGACTCATATGGGTACCTGGTTCGTGTGTGGGAAGGTTCTCATTTGTAGACTAGGAATCTTTCACTTTCACTTAAACGAGTCAGTACAGGCTGAGAAACGCTGGGGTACCTGACATCGGATGGTCCGAGGAGACAGGTACCCTAAAAGGTCCGTTCTCATGACCTCACCCGACTATATAGGAAGAGGTCCCCTAGAAGGGTTGGGTCCTTAGCTTGGGCCCAGAGGACGCAACGTCTGTCTACAAAATAGTAGACTCGGTGGTCCCTTCGGAGACTAGGAATGTTGAAATAAGTTTATTTGGAGTTGGCTCTGTCCCGTTAGTAGTAAAATAAGAAATAGTAGACTTGACCGAGAGACGACTACGTGACCGTGACAAAACATCGTTATTCTTGGTCGAGAGTGGTCACTTTTGTCAGACTGAGACTGGGACGTCTGTGACGACCTCCGTTTCTCTTTTAGATGAGGGGTCTCAGGAGGAATGTAATCCTCAGTATTAAAAGTCTCTCCACTCCGTAGACGGTATGTCCCGTCCAGTGTTGGTGACATTATTGATTAGACAAGATCACTCTCACCACTTCGTTCTCTAGTTCTACTCGTGGTTCGTTGTCCTCTGGGGAGACTTCGAGGTCTGTGACCCTCCTGTACCAGAAGGGTATAGGGTCACTCCTTAGTGCACAGGGTAGGAACCGGTTGACCAGGTGGTCAGTCCTAGTCACGAGAAAACTAGAGTCCTGAATGTCGTGTAGTAGTCATATTCTTGAGAGGAGGGACATGTAAAGAGGTTACTACCCTTTGTTCCCGGAAGTGATACGGGTAGGATAGGAATAGGGAATTGGTCGAAGGTCTTAGGGTTGTCAAAGTGAACGAAGGGGGTTTCTCTGAAGGTTTTGAAGTTTAAATTCATATTACGTGTAGGACTTTGTACGGTATATGTATACGTTGAGTTACCTAAAAGTGTTTAAGATGTACCGTATTGGTGATTCGTCAGTTTTACCTGAAAAATTATCTCTGTGTCTTCTAGATAAATTGAAATGACTTTTACCACTTCGGACCGGAGGTTCGGTCATCAAAGGAAACCGAAGGATATTTGGAACGATTTGTGTAACACAAAATTGTGATTTTTCCCTTGTGAGGAGAGTCGTAAGGGTGGGGGTGGGGTGATTCAGTTATGTAGAAAATTATTCCTCGGACAGTAGTTTTACCATTTTAGAGGGTTACGATTAGGAAGGAGGGTGGTTGGGAGGGTGTCAAAATACTACACGATCCTTAGTGTTACACTACTGTAATCCTCCCGAGGATTCTTAATTAAGACCAGGCCAGTGTTGTCACCTTGTCTCGACTCGGTGTTCGACCAGAGTAGGGACGAAAAGACATAGACGAGTAATAGATGTGTCTAGAATCACCTAAGAGTACCTTCGGGTGTGTCGAACCAAAGAGCTCGAAAGAGGTGTCTTGATCATAAATTTAGAGAATAAAAGGAGGTAACGATCTGGAACAACTTCATTAGGTTTAGAAGTAAAAAAATTTTCATAATTTTAGGTCCGGAGGTAAAAATCATCTTGATACTTTTGTCACTGTGTGCACTTTCGGGTAAGTGTAGAGGTCACTTTTTACTGGTTGTCGTCGTGGAGACCGCGAAACGACCGTGGAAGTCTCCACACAAAATCCTTACGGAAGTCTCACGTACGAATTAACTGTGTTGACATAAGTTTGTTCCTGGTAGTCATTACGCTTATTTTCGTCGCAGGAGAGGTCTACTCGGAGGTGAGAAAGGGTGAGACGAGAATGTGACGTACCCACCGGATATTCGGGATGAACAACCGAAGGCCAACCCAAACCGGTCACCCTCGGGGTCGTCTCAAGTCTCACTCCCCCGTCTTCCTCTGACCCCATAAATAGGGGACCGAAGGAGGGACACCTTACGGGAATCTGACCGACGTAGGGAGGTTTCCGTTTCGACCAAGGAAGAACTAATCGGAAGAACTGTCCTAGTCAGAAGGATCCAAAGACATTAGTACGGGAAGAGATCGGGGTGACTTAGATTCCCACCATTGTTGAGACGTCAATCAGTACTCCCATGACATGATAGGGGACACCAAAGGAAAGTGGGATTATTGGGGAAGAATTACATAATTTGAGAGTTTAACAGGATTAAACTCCTACGATAGCGACAAAAACCACCTCTAAGACTCACTATGTTCGACGGGGGCGGGTCTTGTACAGTAAAGGAAAATGGAAAATGTTTATAACGACAGGGAAAAGAAAATGGAAAATTTTTATAGTGATGACTTAATACGTTCATAAAAGGACCTAACCTTCGAGTACCTCTACTGGGCTTTTATTCTTTCTTACTTTTACCTTGAACCCAGTGAGAACCAATCTCAGTTTACATGGTAGTTGTACGTCTACAGTAGTTCTGGACGTATGTTTATTGTTTTTGCGATTGTAAAAGGATTTTGTGTTCTGCAGAAAGACTGTAAGAGCTTATAGCTCGAAAATTACAAGTAAATTCAAAATACCTGTGTAATAGTGAAATTAGGTAGTTACTGACCCCTAACGTTTGGTATAGTCTTTCGTTATCGTTTGTTTTTTCGAACTTTCTTTACTGGTAAAATTAGACCTAAAGTTAGAATCTATTTCTCGAGTGGTAAACCCAGTCTTTCGTTAGATAAGAGAGAGAACCTCCAAGAGAGTTGAGGGTTAACGAAACAATCGACAGTTCGTTCGTGGTATGTTTTATTAGACGAATATGGTAGGAAGTAACCAAGTAGGGTAAAAATTTTTATAATAATTGGGACCTTAAACCGTAACATTTTTCTTATGACGAGATCTTTCGTGATACTCCGCCAAGATCCCTGTTAAGGTGGTGTCTAACAGACCCAGTAAGACGTGTTCAACGGGGTGGGGAAACTTGGAGCCAAAAACAAAAACAAAAACAAAAAAATTGCTTTACTTGACCACCTCACCCCCCCTACGTTCAGAGACACCCTAAAAATTTTATTTTCATAATGTTGTCTCTCATTTATTTAAGAAGGATACTTTAGACCTCTGGTGTCGGGTTTCGACGAAGGGAACTAGTTCTTTCAAGAAACTTCAGAATATAAAGTGTAATTTTGGAACTCGATTAAACCGAATAAGAATTAGTTTTTTCTTACAAATGTAAAATAAAATTATGTTTTTACAAAATATCATGAGTGGTTATAGACATTTAGAACTTTACATGATTGGGGTCGCTAACGTCAAGATCCTTTGATAAAACCCCTTTACGGGGTACATATTTCTTTCTAAGTATGCATCCTTTTAATTGATAATATTATGAATATACGTCCTAACTTTTACCTTATGTAGGATTAGATAGTCACCTGATTTAAGTAATACCATTAAGGTGGGATGTGTGAGTAATACAGTAAGTCAATAATTTTTCTTATCTAACTATCCCTTTTTATGGGTACCTTGTGAAAATCCATTTCTTTCGTTTAGTGTCTTATTATAAATAATACCAGAGTAAATATAAAAATTTTAATGTTTATCCTACACACACAACATTCATGTAAAAAGATTTACAGTTACATAACATCGAATCGACCATTTTTTAAGCTGACGTTACGTTCTCTGGACCCAAACAAGGGACCCGACCCTTCTGGCGACCTCTTTCCTTTCTTATGGTTGAGGTCATAAGACCGGACCTCTTAAGGTACCTGACATACATATCAGGTACCTCAGTGTTTCTCAGCCTGTACTGACTTGTTGAAAGTGAAAGTGAAAAGTATCCTTTTTTTCCAGACTTCTATATGGCTAATTTAACAATTCTTGTAGATGGAAACTCCTTCCCTGATCCACCCTATATCAGTTTCTTCTGTTTAAAAAGTCTGAGATACCGAAACATAACGAATTTATAAAAAAGGATTTATGAGGTGAGGTGACTTAAATTCTACTGTTCCTAAAATTCTGAGTTGTAGTCTAATACACAGTGAATCCTTTTTGATGACTATTTCGATACTCTACAACCTGAAAGGACCACCATGTCACCTGTCCTGAGGTGGACGGTCACGTCCCCTATGTCCAAGTTAGGGACCAGGCCCTTCTAAGGTGTACGAAGCCCGTTGACTTCGGACTCGTGGTGTTGATGGTCTTGGACGCGGAAGATCCCGGACTCTTGGCGTCGACGACTCGGTGTACGACGTTGATGACTTCAGGTACACGGATCTCGGGTGTGACGTGTTCTTTTCGGGGGTGTCACTCTTCGGACACGTGGCGTTGTTTCTTACGGGGGTGGGTGGTGTTACTCTCTTTCGGGTGTGTGTTGTTGTTTCCGGATCGTGTTGCTTTTTATTTATTTATTAGGAATTTTTTTTGATACGACGACGACGACGATTCAACGAAGTCAGCACAGGCTGAGACACGCTGGGGTATCTGCCGTCGGGTGGTCCGTGGGGGCAGGGACCCTAAGAGGTCCGTTCTTGTGACCTCACCCAACGGTAAAGGAAGAGGTTATGTACTTTCACTTTGCACTTTCCCTTCAGCGAGTCAGCACAGACTGAGAAGCGCTAGGATACCTGACGTCGGATGGTCCGAGGAGGCAGGTACCCTAAAAGGTCCGTTCTCATGATCTCACCCAACGGTAACCTTTTTTTTGATACTCTACAGTAATTAAATTCTCCGTCGGGGAAAAGTCTACATAGTTTTACATACACACCGCCCATATCCGGAATCCCAGTTGTTTTATGTTATATACTGGAGTCTTTAAATGTTATGTCTTCTTTTGATTGTAACCATGAGTTCCTTCTATGTAGTATAAATACATGGTTTAAAAATCAGAAGTCAATGGATTATTATTTTACACTGGTAGTTCTCTAGAAGAGAAAGATTTTAGTTCATAGATGGATCGGAAAGACCTGGACACACCAAAAGGAAGAATGAGGTGTAGTAAGAGTATGAAGAGTTGTCCGGGTCTCGTCTCGTAAAGTACCATTGATACCTTACAAGACGTGAAGAGATGGAATAGTTGCAGTGGATGTATTATATTTATATATTAAGGTAGGGATATAAGATTCGTAGTTGTTATACTCTAATTTGCACTCTAATAAACTTTTAGATTATTATTCAAGAATTAAGATGGAGAACCTAGTTATTTTAGTAACTTAGTTTATTTGGGGTTCTGTAATTAGAGACCCTGTAGACAACTTTAACCTATAATTCGATAGTTATTACTGAGAGACCTCTCCCTTTACCGTTGGGTGAGGTCATAAAAGCGGACCTGTTAGGGTCCCTGTCTCCTCGGACCGCCCGACGACAGGTACCCCAGCGTGTCTCAGCCTGTACTGACTTCGCTGAATCGTCATCGTCATCGTTACTGAGAGACCTTTATTTGACCCCTTGATTAAACAAATAAGTGATTGATAAAATCGTACTACTTGTAGTATGAAATGATCGAACTACTATTTATAAAGGGAGGTTACGACTGAAGTTTCTTATAACTTCCCTTATAAACTAAGCCCCGACTTCATTTATGAGAAATGAGAAAGTAGAATCACCGGAAAACGAAATGGTATCTCCTTTCAGTATGTCTAACATTGTTTACTTCAAAATTTTTTTTAATACTTATATAGGATCTGTAATAAGATAAGGACCCCAAAAGGGTGACTGGTTAATAACAAAAGTCATATGGGGTTTCCTATTATTACGACTCGGCTTCTTTTCAAACATTTCGTTCTTTTGTGGTTTGTCATTTGTAAGAACTATTAATTTAGTGTTTTGTTAATAACTTTGAAAAAAACAGTTATGAGAAGATCATGTGTTCATTCTCCCTTTCACTTTCACAATCAGGGAGTCAGGACGAACTGAGACACTGAGGTAGGTACCTGACGTCGGGTGGTCCTAGGAGACAGGTACCCTAAAAGGTCCGTTCCTATGACCCAAACAAACGGTGAAGGAAGAGGTCCCTTATAAGGACTGGGTCCCCAACTTGGGTCTAGAGGACGTGACGTCCGTCTGAGAAATGACTGACTCGATAGTCTTTTCGGGTTCTGTCTGTATTAAATTTCTTCTTTATATGAAGAGGAGTTAGTAGTTATTCCCTATCCTCTTTGAAGAGTCTTTCGAAAACGGAAACTAAATAAATGGAATCTCTACTCTGAGTTCACAAAGGTCGAGTTTAACGATACCCGATCTTCACGTACACCCATAACCGTTCGTTTACTCGTTATCCTTTTAGTAGAAAAAAACCGAAATTACAATTTTTAGATTTTAAAATTTTTTTAGAGGGAAAATTTTATAGATCAGGAAAGTTTCTACACACGGTGTGTGTGGAAGGAGGAAGTTTCTAAGACTTTTTTGAGTTCCAGGTTTAGGGTTAGGGAATAGTGTTTTGTGACGTCCTTAACTAGTAAAGTTTTTCGTTTACCATATACCACCGTAGACATAGGGTTGATTTCTTTGACGAATAGTCGTTTATCTGGTCCTAAAACCTAAACTTCTTTGGAATCTTTAATAGATCAGTTTGGAGAAACAAAATGTCCCCCTTTATAACTCCTAATCTCACTAATGTACTGAACGGGTTCCAGTGACGATTAGGTTCTGGAGGTTGAGGTCGTGAAAAGGAAGTGGGTGAGACGACTTTTATGTCATTTGGTTAGCTGCTTAACATTCCGGAATCCTCTGGTCACGCATGAAAGTGGACAGTTGATGATATTATGAAAACCTTTAGTGACAGTTTTCGGTGCGGTAATGAGACTTTTGTCTGGCGTCCTAAACCACCCCTATAGTTTTGGACGGCTTCTTACTCATACAAAAAAAGGTTTTTCGTATTCATATAAGTAATATACAAATTATTATTATTGTTTTTGGTGTCATATACAAAGTTCCCGAAATATGTATTAAAAACTTTGGTGAGGTCTACGTCCAGGGTAATAGTAACTGTGAAGTCCCTACACCTTTGACTATGGGTCTTTTAAATACATGGGTCCCGGTGTTCGGTCCTTCGTCTCCTGGTCCTGAATTAGGGACTTTTAAGACTGACTCAGACAAAAAGTAGTGTGATTATGTAGTGTATTTGTACTTAGTAATGTGTTTTATGTTTTTCATTTGAACTGTAAAAGGTCGAGTATCTGTACAAGTCATCTTCTATTTTAAAAAAATTCAAAATACCTCCAATTTTTTCTGACTCTCTATGAAAATTAATGTTGGACTAGTGAGTGACTTGAAAAGTTGTTTAGCTAATTATGTCAGTATTGTGACTGTCAGTCTAAGAAAAAGGACATACTACGAGTTCGACTTTTCTTTTCTCCCTAATGTCTTATTATATTTGTTTTTTCCAGTTTATTCTCCTGATTCAATAAGTGTTTGATATACTAGTTCGAGGATTTACTAACTGTCGACGGTCATAAGGGTAATTCTACATGAGTCTAGTTATGGGAACTTGTTTTTCCTTAATTTCGTTTAAGTTTTGTAGGACGAAATTCACCTCCTGAAAAGTTATAAAAACTCTTGTCTACGTTTTCTTTTTTTAACCTATATCCTTCATGACTATAACGTAGTGGTAAATTCTCTCTCTTTTTATAAATAACGGGTTTGGTGTGTAAACACGAAATTTTTTTAATGTATCTACATCTTACTTTTTTTCCTAACCAGATAAATCTAGAATTTTTAACAGTACACTCGATAGACCCGGTGGAAGGAAAACTAACCCGGTGTGCCAAAATAGAATCTGAGAAGTTTCAGGATTTTCAAGTTTCAGGTTCCATATTTTTAGATGTCGAGGGTAGACGAACGGTAATAAAATACACTTGACATTTGAGAGAGTTCAAATGTGTGATGATCACTGGTAGGAGTTATTTGCCCTAGGATCCGTAGACGAGGTGTACCGGAGTGAAAGACATCGTCAACAACGTCTCAAGTGTCAGACGCACTGGGTTATGTTTGTGTGGTGTCCGTGGATTTAGTCGGGGCAAATCTAGTCGTATGTCTCAGAGATAGATGTGTCGGAAGAACCATATTAAAACTTGAATCACAGTACCTTTAGACTCGAGTACTGAACCAATAATATTTCCTGATCACCCTCTACCTTCATTTTCTTGTGTGTATCGTGTAAATCAATGTAGAGGAGCAGAAGGAACCCCCCGAATCGAATGCATCCATTCCCTACAAACTCCCTCTACTACCTGACTGACAACTCTTTGACAGGTGCCTCTTCCTTATAGGTTCGACTTGAGACTACCTTTCCCTTCCTGATCCCGTTTGCCGGGCAGGAGTGGGATTTTCGCACCCAACAACAAAAATTAGTAATCACGTCTAGAAGGATGTCTCCCTGTGTACCTCAGAGTTCTGGTGTAAGACTTTAGGACTAACTGAGTAGTATTAACTAATCCTTCGTCTTGTGGTCGTCCTTTCCTCTATGTCTTCGGGAATCACTTTCAGTGCCTAACTAGGATTACAAAGGAAAACAGCGAACTTTTACCTTTCATAGTTCTTTGTCCGTTTTGACTACTGGAGTTTCTCCGTTTAAGTACCCAAGACTGGTCTAGATTCCTTGAAGAGAGAGATCGAGGTGCTGTTAATATAATTCTTTAGTAAAGTTATATATAAAATCTTTCGATAGTAACGATTCCTAGTTAATTCCTCTTCCGCGACAAGTAGTAAATTGTCTGTCTTGTGGTTGTAACGACTCATTTTGTTCAACTGAAAGTATCAGTTTAAATAGTGTGTCTGGTATTCGTCTTGAAACAAAAGGAGAGACCAGTCACTACTAAAGAAAGTGTCCTGTACGGACTGAGAAACCTTTATCCGGTCTTTCCGAGAGGTTGGGGTCTTTCTTAGAAGACTAAGTGGTTTGGGATTTCTGGCGACCAGATTTGTAAAGGTTTTCTTTAGATTAGGAGTCATTGGGATCTCACAAAAAGGTTTCTAGGGTTTTGTGTGTTTCGGAAGACAAACTTCAAATAGGAGGAAGGATTGTTTGTGTTCCTGTATAGAAGTATAAAATTTTAGAATAATATAGAAATTTTCATCGTTAGTGAATAAGAGAACTCCTACACAACGAAAAGTTGGGAGAACCCATAGAAGTAGAATTTTCGTCAATTCCAAGGAAGAGGTTTTCGAGATACTGTCTTTAGTGGGTGAATCTTAATTGGTAGTCAATCGTTTCGTACCTGTCACAGATTTGTACGTACAGACAGTTACATCCGCCCACTTGTCACACACATGTGGACGCCCGTGTGTCTGTACATCCGTTTGTGTATGTCAATGTACCGAATATCTTTTACTTATCAAATTTATTAATTGTATGTCAATAGGAATATTATACATTCATCTATATTTAAATGTATACACAAAAATTATATATGTAATCTAAAATATTTTAAATGGAAACGAAATTCTCAAGAGTATCATAATTGATTTTGTGGTACCAAGGAAAGATACTGACTTTTGTGAATTTTCTTATATAAAGGGAGGGATCATTTACGGAACTTAACACTAGACTAGTAGACAAAATAACTTTTTCTAGTCCAGAGAGGGAGATGAAAGTATAAATTCGTAAACTTTTACCTTATTTAATACAGCCTTTTTAGTCGATAATTAAAATACCCGTTAATTCGGACCGAAGTGCAATGTTTTATGAGAATTGTCACACTTGAAGTAAATTTTACGAGTTTTAAGGTCCTCCAGGTACATCCTCGAAAGTTAAAGCGTTTCGTGGAGGAGGTGTCCGGTCAAATCAGGAGGACACAGGTTATAAAGTAGTTCACTCTTGTCCTGAAGTGTCTTACGTTATGTGTCATTGTCCAAATCTTACTGTATGAATGTATATATGTGTTGTTGTCAGACTTTGCTATGTGTCATTATACAGTTACCGTTAATAGAGACCCACCTAAAATCCATTGAAAAAGATAAATCGACGAAGACAGTGATAGGGATGTTCTTGAAGGGAGGATGACAACTATATTATTGGGGGCCACGTACTTTTTTAAAAAAAAGTATTTGACTAAAGTGTTTGTAGTTTTATGTGTACTTAGGTAAATATTTTACACAAATAGTTCCTCGTCTAGACAGTTTTAGTTAGTCTATTTTTTGTAACACATATGACCCCCGAGACGGTCACTTTTCATAGAACCCAAGATTCTCGACGTACTTCTGGGTTGCTTCCGCTCCTTCCACCTTACTCCGTTAGAAGGGCGTCCTCTGTTATCTCTGTCCGATGAACACTACCTACATTGACTGGACCCGACCCACACCTGAGGGGTGTAATAGGTGATGTGTGAAGTAATACGTACAGTTCCCTTGTTTTCCTCACTGCACTGCAAGAGGTACTTTGGAGGTGAGGACACACCCCGGGCCGATACCCTGTGGGTTTCCAGAAAACATACTTACGAAGGAATATTTGGATTTACTACGACTGTCAAGTGGTGGGAAAATCTTTGGTCTCGTCTTCAATTGTCTGAACAGGTTTTTCCAAGGTTTCCTGAGGGCAGATTTTACGGGTCTGAAGTCACACAACGTCGTGCCGAGGACAAGGAGAGAGAAACATACTATGTGTGTCATGCATTTTGTGTCTCTCAATGTTCGTTTTTTAGATCGCATGGTCCTTATATGATAGATGGAGACCTGGTCTGGAATCCTTTTTCGGAGCGTAGTGTCACGGTTTTGGAGAGAGTATGATGCACCTCCACTCCACGATTGTCACATGTTATTCCGAAACAAGAATAAGTCTTATTTACTAGTCAAGGGTCCACTCTACTAGAATACTGTCCGACTGACCCACTTGTGTCACTTATCTTAGTGAATACTGTCCATTTTGGGGCGTGTGGGGTGTTTCTGTAGACGTTGTCGCGTCTCACGACCCTGTGAACACCCACCGAAGGGGTTGGGGGGTTTCTCTTCACGGTATGAGTCGCAAGTCACGGACACATAAGAGCCGGACGTCGACCGGTAGTCGTGTGGATAGGTGGTCTGGACAAGGCTCTCGAATCGAACGTAGACCCGTTTGGGGTGTGAATGTCGGTATTTACGTAACCGTAACTCTTTCTGACGTCTCCTACACCGAGAGGTCCACACCGAAATAAAAAGTGAAGTGGCCCAGTCGATAAATCCGGATCAGAAGAGGTAACCGAACTTCGAAACAAGTGTGGTAGAGCCCATTGTGTAGTGTAATAAGAAGGAATATTTTTGTTTATTTGAGTTTACTCGTAAGTGTCTGTCAAGTGGGGAGACTTGTGGAGACGGAAGGGGGAGTCTAAATACCCTGTACGAAGGCTAGGGTGGGTAGTGTTTCGGAGGGGACAAAATTGAGTCCTACCAGGTCCACAGAAAGAGTCAAGGAGCCCAAAGGGTGGACGGACCGGAGGCACCTCTACGGGCCGGGGTCCTCGAGTCGGACGGCCGGTGGTAGATCAGTCGCCCTCATGCCACGACGCCATCGGTCGTGAAGGACGGAAGTTGATCGCGGTACCGAGTGTAGTGACGTGAGCCGGCGAAGGGTGGACTGGGACCTCGAGCCGGCAGGACCCTCCGGCCTGGTTCTACCCCCTCTTACAAAAGGGTGAATCTTACCGAGGGGAGACTTGGTCACAAAGGTTTTACATGTGTCACGACCTCTTGCTCCACGGTCTCTGTAAGCAAGGATCGACTGAGACCAGTCTCGTCGGTCCCCAGGGTGTAGTGGTCAAATAAGACGTTATTCAGGTTGGGTGAATTCAAATTTGTGGTTCCTGGTCCTTATTTTCAACGCTAAGTTTCTCCATAGTGAACAAAACATTCCCTCACACCTCTCTTCTCCGTCCTCTTTATTAGTCCGGGGGTTTCCTGGGTCGGTTCCTTCGGTCCGGTGAGGTGAAGTGAACGCCGAAGGTAGGAGGGTGGGATGAACGGTTGTACCTGGAACAGGTAACGTCGGTGTCGGCGGCAAACACTGATACCAGGGAACGTCATTTGACTGTCCGACCATTAAATGCTCGTGCGACCCGTTGTGCGTCTCTCTGAAACGCCTTTGCTCAACCTCACTCTCGAGTGTGCGTCTGTCCGTTCTTTTACCCTACGGAGTAGCCGTGCCTCCCAAAGATAGAAAGTCCCGATCATGTAGTAAACTATGTATGCAGACGTGACTGCATATCGTATCCCAAAAAAAGGAAGACAATATTCGACAAATAAACCAGCAAATCGGTCTCTTGGAATATATTGTGTAAGGACAAAGTTTACACCGTTGTGCGTACCGTGACGTGAGGATCTTTTAAGTCAGAGGTGTGTCGTCCAGGGTACTCGGTTCGGCTTCGTCAGATATATTAACTACTTTTTTAGTTCTTGGTGGTGATCGTTATCATTTTCTGTCAGTAGTCGAGATGGGACCTAAGTTTTCGATCGGAAACCTACCATGCTAAAATCCCTGACGAGTTTTGATGTAAGTAGGACTAAAATTATCTAATGTACTCGGACTGACTACCTCCCTTTCCTCAGGTCAAAAGATTCGGTTTTGTGTACACTCGGATGAGGTCCGAAGGTCCCATCTATCTCATGTCCCTGTGTGAGGAACGGAGACGTGACCCCACAATATACTGGTGTTGGAAACGTAGACTAAAGGAATTGTTTCTTCGTCCCCTAGACGTCACGAACGACCCGACGAACAACCCGGTCTCTCGTGTCTTGTGTCGATGGCGACTCCGTGAAGGTAAGTACGATCGAGTTATTTGTTACACATAATATATTACTTACTCGGAAAAGACACTTGGGCCGATAACCTTTTGTATCCGTGAACGACGTATCAAATTCCGTCACATGTCCTCGTCAATGGGGAACAATCTAGTTTACACCTGGTTCCTGACATGTTTAGGTCCGTCTGATGTGTGAATCTAGGGAGACGGATAGTGGGATTAAAGAAAAAACGAACTGTTCTTTAATATATTATTTCTTACTAAAGTCAGTTGAGATTTGATCTGTCTCTTGTAAGTGTGTCATCGGTCGTTCGTGGGCTTATTACAACCGAAAGTCGAGGAACAAGGGACGCAACGGATTCTTTATTCGCCCCCCACCCCCCCACCAATCACCCTCTTCCTTCTCCTCCTCTCTCCTTTAGTCGATAGATACTTTTATGAATGTCGGAGGCTCAGAAGCTAAGGTACGTCCATGTTTAACAGTATGTACCTCCAGACTATTAGGTTTCGTGGAGAAAGTTCCGTTTTGGTTTCGACGATATCTCCATTTTTCTGTCTTTTCCGGACGAACCTTCTTGACGTGGACGGAATAGTTGACGACACCTACACGGTCCGTTCTACGATAAGTAAGTGTAGTGTGTCCCACTCGAATAGGGGTCTCCGTCAGGTCTGGACCGTAAAATAGACGGAAGGGTTGTGTCTCGTATTTTTTCGTCTTGGCAAGGAATTGGTGTCTGACCACTGACTCGATCCTTTCACCGGAGACTAACCGAGTCGAGGGGACCAAGTCAGTCGACTTCTCGCAAGGGAGCCTCTCACCTCCCGGCGAGCCTCGTGAGACGGTTCGACTCCCGACGGAGGGGTAAGCGGACCTAGTATATCAAGACGCTGTTTGTGCTTAGTCGTAGATTTTCCGACGAACCATGCAATCCTTTCCGTCCGCTACCTTATGAGATTTGTGTTGACGAGTAGAAGAATTACTTTGCGTGGTGACCTCCCCCCCACCCCTCGTTGTCTCTTTAAGGCATTATAAAAGTCTCTGGTAACACATTTCTGTCTACTTGTCTATGAGTAGAGCTAGGTTGTAGACATGAATTGTCTACGTTGACTTCTGTTTGTCCGTTATTTACTAATTTTTTTTAAAAAAAATTGGTTCTATTTTCTTTTCGTCCTATTTGTCTACCATTCTAAAGAAGACCCTTAAAGATGACATTTTCAAAAGTCATAAGAATGACTTTAGAGAGACGGAGTAACCGTTCTTTGATGGAGACCTGGGTTGATCACTCCAAACTTTTGCTTCGGTTTTCGAGAGTTTTCTGGAAGACGTCTACGTTTTAGCAAGAAAAAAAAAATCAAACTAAAATTTTTTAGTGGAAATCCGCTGTCGGTTATAATATTGAATTTAGGGAAAAAGGGTTACGAATCTGGAAATTATAAAGATTTTGTCGTGACCAGAAAAAGGTTTTTGGGTTAGTCTTTTCACGGTGACGGAAGGGTCCAGGGTGGTGTGGAGTTGAGCCAAACTGGTTCCAGTCCACGGTGTAACTTCGCATGGATCGATAAACGTCTAAAGACCAGTTGGTTATTCCATGATGTCGAAACTTTGTTCTCGAGAGATATCGAGTGACATTTTCTTCAGTCGAATTAAAACCTTTTTTCTTCAACCACTCCCCGTTTCTTGTATTAGATCTCTTCGACGTACTAAGTTCCCCATTTCGTTACTGGGTCTTTGAGTCTCAGACTCGGGTCGTAGTCCGAGGGACGATTAACCAGCCTACTGAGACCTGGTCAGTGGCGAAGATACCCAAATCAAAGAAGTGGACGGTTTGACTCCGTTCTTATTGGGTCTCTTTCTTAAAACGTTCAGATTTCACGTTATATTTGTGAATAGTTACTGTTGGGACGAAACAGTCGGCCTTCCGCAACCGACGTCAAGTACCCTTGAGTCGTGTCCTCACTGACCGACCGGGACCTGGGTCCTTTACTTCAGGCAGGAAGATCGGTCATAGAGACTTTTCGCATTGAGAATTTCCTTGTTTGGACTCAGTGTTCTTCATTGGGCTCTCGACATTGACGACTCGGCTCGTATCTGGAAGGTCCAGACATGACAGGGTGATCCCAGAAGATTAGAGTCGACGTACGGAATCTTTGTCATAGTTAGAAAAGTTTATATTTTCTACGGGTTCCCTGAGTGGACAGGAAGTCTCGGGGTCTTACGATCCCAAGAATGTCTACGGTGGACACGGATGTGGCTCCTAATGCCGTCTTCTCCCACCCACGTTGACCTTCCTAAAATATCTTTCTCTAAGTCACCGTCAGGATGGACAACTGTTGACACGGGACCTCGTTCAGTGAAGGATTTGAAGTCGAGAAGGAAGGTAGTTCGTTTTCCTGACCCAGTTTTCTGAACATTCGAGTTTAAAGACACAGTCTAAGACAAAACAAAAAAAAAAGAAAAAAAAAGACCGACGTGACGTTCCGAACACCCTAGAATCAAGAGGCTGGTCCCTGACTTGAACCCAGGTACCGTCTCTTTCAGGTTTAAAATTGGTGACCAGGAGATCCCTTAAGGGTCTAAGATAATAAAATTAATTGAGATAGTGATATCGGTATACTATAAAATCGGTCTGAGTTGTCTTTTAATTCCGTTCTTCCAGAAAAAAGAGGAATCTAAAAGTGAGGGGACTATCGAGTCAACCATTTCTTAGACGGACATTACGTCTTCTGGGGTCAAGTTAAGGATCCAGCCCTTTTAGGGGACTTCTTCCCTATCCGATGGGTGAAGTCATAAGACCCCGAAGGGAATACCGAGTCGACCATTTCTTAGACGGACGTTACACCCTCTGGACCTAAGCTAGGGACCCAAACCTTCTAAGGGACCTCTTCCCTTTCCGATGAGTGAGGTCATAAGACCGGATCTCTTAAGGTGATATGTCAGGTACCCCAACGTTTCTCAGTCTATGCTGATTCGTTTAAAGCGAAAGTGAAAAGGAACAAATTGGTAAAGTTGACTCTCATACCCATCAAAGACTTATAGAAATTTACCCTTGGATTGACCTATACCGTGTTTACTGACCAAGTTTTAACCCTTTCCGCATACTGTTCCGACATATAGTAGTGGGACGAATAATTTGAAGATACGTCTCATGTAGTACACTTTACGGTCCGACCTCTTTAGTGTTCGACCTGGCTTCTAGTGGTCCTTTTTATAGTTGTTGGAGTCTGTCCGTCTACTATGGTGAGATTACCGTCTTTCACTTGTCCTTGATTTCTCGGAGAACTCCTCCCACTTAGTTCTCTGACTTTTTCGACCGAACTTTAAGTTGTAAATTTTTTGATTCTAGTGTCATAGGTCAGGGTAGTGAAGTACCGGTTATCTTCCCCTTTTTCACCTTCGTCACCTTCTGAAATAAAAGAACCCGAAGTTTTAGTGACACCTACCACTGACGTCGGTACTTTAATTTTCTGTGAACGAGGAACCTTCTTTTCGATACTGTTTATATCTGTCGTATAATTTTTCGTCTCTGTAGTGAAACGGTCGTTTTCCGGTATAGCAGTTTCGATACCAAAAAGATCATCAGTTCATACCTACACTCTCAACCTGGTATTTCTTCCGACTTACGGTTAACACCACGACCTCTTCTGAGAACTCTCAGGGAACCTAACGTTCCTCTAGTTTGGTCAGTTAAGATTTCTTTTAGTTACGACTTATAAGTAACCTTTCTGACAACGACTTCGAAGTTATGAAACCGGTGGACTCCGTTTTCTCGGTAGAATGACCTTTTCTGCGACTACAACCCTTTCTAACTTCCGTTTTCCTCTTCCCCCACCACCTTCTTCTCTACCAATCTATCGTAGTGTCTGAGTTACCTGTACTAAGACTCGTTTGAGACCCTCTGTCACCTCCCGTCTCCGACCGTACGATGTCAGGTACGACTTGTTGTTGTTTGACGTCCTCCCCTNAATTTTTCTTAAGTAAACTTAGTCAAGACTACTCTACCTACTTTGACCTCGGTTAATATGTCTCACTTCATTCGGTCTTTCTTTTTGTGGTTATGTCATATGATTGTGTATATATACCTTAAATCCTTCTACCGTTACTGCTGGGACATACGTTATGTCCTTTTTCCTGTGTCTACACATATTGCCTGAAAACCTGAGTCTCCCTCTCCCTCTCCCACCCTACTAAACCCTCTTACCGTAAGATTGTACATATGATAGTACATTCTTAACTTAGCGGTCAGATACAGACTGCGTCCCACGTCGTACGAACCCCGACCACGTACCCCTACTGGATCTCTCTACAACACCACTCCCTCCACCCTCCCCCCAAGTACAAACCCTTGCGTACATTCTTAATTTCTAAAATTTTAAATTTTTTATTTTTATTTATTTTTATTTAATTTATTTATTTATTTATTTATTTTTATTTCTTGTCCCCGAGTAAACACTAATGTTTGTATACGTCATACCTGTAGATTGAGTCCCGTCCGCAAGTCCTACCTCGTGACCTGGTTCGTTTCATAATTATAGAACCACCAGGTCGTTGGGAGGCCGGTTTGGGGAGTTCCAGATGCTTGTCTACATTGTGGCCGAGACGGACAAAGGGTCCCCCTATCTTTTTACGACTTGTTCAACAGTCTCCACCCTCTTGGGGTCTCCAGGGGATTAGGTCGGGAGTAAAATTATGGGTCTTTCCAAAATTGGAAATACCGACATAAGTTTCGACATTAAAAGATATAAATTCACAAGGTAGGGGTAAAGGAAGAACTCTCCCAAAAGTTCTATTCCTCACTCCTCCTCACCCATATAGGGTCCTCCTTAAACCATTTTATTTTCTTCCAGTGAAACTACCCTTTTGGGGATAAAAAGGGAGAGGAAAGTAAGGTTTTTGATTAATGTTCAGTAAACCAGTGGGTGTTCGACTGTGGACTTTTAGTTACTTATCTGACCCCTCAGACGGGGATCGTAAACCTAGAGGTCTAGAGGTGTCGTATTCGTGACGTCTGGAGGGTCCACCGCGATCACCAGTTCTTGGGTGGATAGTTACGTCAGTCTACGGTCTTTGTTCCCAAACTGGGGTCCCAGTCCTTCTAGGGTACCGTTGGATGAGATCATAAGAACGGATCTCTTGGGGTACTTGTCTTTTCGGACCGACCTCCCGATGTGCAAGTGTTTCACAGTTTGTGTTGACTTCGTCGAAGAGTACGTCTTAATGCGCGACGTACATGTTCAACGGAGTTCCGAAGTTGGGTGACAAGTCCGACTACGGTCTCAAGTCGGTCACTCTGTGAGTCGGACCTGAAAGGGTTTCCTTGAGACTCAAGGATCTTTTACTTGAACTTTGAGTGTTCTCTAAGAACGTTGACTGGTAAAGATAGAGTGCTAAGAGACTTTACTCTCGATCGACTGTCATTGCTCTCCAGGGACCCTCGAAGGACAGGACAAAGTCTAGAAGAGTTTTCGGGGGTCGAAAACCACTTTCCCGGAACTCTAGGACACTCCAGATTCAAGACTCCCAGGTTAAATTCCCACAGTATAAAGTGGCGTCGTTCTGCGCAACTTGTGGTTTATTCCCTAACCGTAGGAGAATCAAAACTAAACTTCTCAAGGGGTCAATTCGTTGACCCCGAAGGGTCCACCGCGATCACCATTTCTTGGACGGACGGTTACGTCCTCTGTATTCTCTCCACCCAAGTCAGGGACCGACCCCTTCTAGGGGACCTCCTCCCGTACCGTTGGGTGAGGTCATAATGACAGACCTCTTAGGGTACCTGTCTTTTCGGACCGGTAGATGTGAGGTATCCCAACGTTCCTCAGTCTGTCATGACTTCGCTAAATCGTACGTACGGTCAACCCACTAAACAACTCTCCTACTTCTTCTTTGGTAGACGGGGGTCCAGATGACAAGGCCAGAGTCCGACGTCGCTCCTGGACAGACTTTTCGAGTACCGAGTGGAACGTAACCACAAAGGGGTATTGGGTGGTAGAGAGTAGGGACTCATCGGAGGTTTGGTATGTCGGGTTTCCGTAGGAGGGTAAAACTCCAACGAGACGACTGACACAAAGGAAAGTTCAGTAGAGAGTGATACTAGTTGTCAAGTTTCAATTCTGGAATACTTTTCCGTAACGGACACACTAAGATAAAAGATTTACGGTGCACTAAGAACTATGTCTCCAGTAAGAACGTTAAACTGTTTACGTTAAAATCGAGTCACCTCCCTTACCATGCCAGGAGTTGTTTAGTCCCTCGAGAGAAGAGTCGAGCTCCGTGGTAAGCCGATCAAAAACAACCGAAGTTTGAAACTTTCTCAAACCTCAACGAAAAGGAATGGACCCGACCCGAAACCCCATATCGTGTGGGTACCTTAAGTACCACCTTATGTTTCCTGTTCGTAAAGAGAAAAGGTAAACAAACCTTTCCCTCTCCTCCTTCTTCTCTTTTCGGGTTTTGATCGACTAATCAAACTCAAAATGTATCGACACTAGTTCCCTCACCTATGTCTAAACCTTTGATTTCCCTTAAGACGATAGGTTAAAGGGGGTGCAAAGAGGTCTGAAATTGAAAACATTCGGGTACACACACAAGACGTCGTCCTGAGACTCTCCAGTCCCTGCTTTGTTTCCTTGTCGTAAATTTGAGAGTGACCGAGAGACCGATCCTTTCCCCAGGTTCCGGACGGTTAAGTCGGAGCCCCTAATAAAACGAGATTCAAAAAGATTCACCCGTATCACATGATCTACCAAAAGAGGGAGAAGACGAGACGTTCATGTCTATGTGAACAAGGGGAGATCTTTGGGCACACCGTAAAACTCGTAATTATAAACATTGGGGACAAGGGAGGGACTGTACGAAGTCTATAGACGGTGACCGTCCCATCTGTTTTTTGACTTTTGTTTTACGATGTTAGCTAAGGGGAGAGTCACCAGGTGACTCAGACTTAAATCTGGAATGATGGATCCGTCCGTACAGGAACTCAGAGACGCCCGGAGTAGACATTGTCCCTCCACTGTTCTCAAGACCTGGATTACTCAATTACATACTTTTCGTGTGTCTTTCACGGACCGTATAGTCTTCCGTCTCCCCTTTTATATATAAAAAAAATTTCCCTCATCATACCTTAGTCCCGGTGGGTGTAGCGGGTCGACGTTCCCGGGGGTGTGTGACGTTAAACACACTTACCATGAGGGTCGTTACCATAGTGCTCCTGAGAGGTCTCGTCCGACCAAGTCACTGAGACCCCGGTCCGACGAGTATATAGGGACTCCACGGAGAAGAGTCGACCTATTGAGAGTCACTCGATAAGACAGAAAGACACGCAGGTAGGTAGAGGAGCAAACATTTTACTCCTAATAGGGTTCTAATAGTACATTCTACTTTTCGGAACTATATTTTTTCATGAGTCTTACTACCGACCATGATTTGCGTCACGGTGTGTTCGGAGTCGACGACGAAGAGTAGAGACCCAAGACTTCGGGGACCACGGGAGACAGAGACCCCACCCTAAGGAACGGGACGGGGATTACGGGTGGACCAGGAGAGTTGGGGGTCGGCCCAGGGACCAGGGTCGATCGTCTCGGCTCTGGTCGTAGGACGAAGGACAACGGGATGAATGGAAGGACGGTCGGACGGGGGTCCGACGGATGGACGAAGTAGACCGGTCCGACCGACGAGGCATACGACTTCGACCGTCCCTGAGGGTCCGGTGGAGCCGGACTGGTGTTGAGATGGGAAGTCGGTGGGGGTGGTCCGAGACGTAGAGAGGACGGCCGGGGTCCCACGGGTTGTGACGTACCGCTGGAAGGGTTTCCGGACCGGAGAGCGGTTTGATCTTAAGACTGGAGGGAGTGGGGGTGGTCGTTCAGAATCCAACGGGGTCGGACAGTGATGGTGTCGATTCTTTCCTGTGACCACTTTTAGGACAATACGGTACTGTCCAAGAATGGTTCCTTGCGTTCTCCTCTCGTTCTTTCTCTTTGTCTCTCTCTCCCTAGTTTTCCGTACCTGTCTTTTGGGCTCTCTATGAACTTCCTTCTTACTTAGATACCTGTGTAAAAGGAGGAAGGACGGTGAGAACTACCGAGGTCCTTTTTTATCATGAAGTATTAAGTATTTTCACTCACATCCATACCATTTTTTTTTTTTTTTAGGGTACCTGATAAGTGGACGGTTTTTTACTGTCTAGGGAGGGGTACTGACTGCATAATGAGTCTTTAGAGAACGAAAGACTTTAAAAGAAAAAAATCTTTTTACGGGTAGAGAGCCGTTTTTGTGAGGTGTGTCGGTGTCAAAAACAATTGTAATGTGTTGAAATAAAAAGTACGAAGACGGTTTGACCCGACTCCTCTGATCCGGTCGACCGAAGGATATGTAGCAAGTTGAGTATGCTAGCCACGATTAAATTAGTAATCTGAGTTGACGACTGACGAGACCTGATGAAATCTCTGACCCTTGAGTTTCTACTCGTTCTACGCTGACATGGAGGACCCTCGACGGACGTTTAGCAATTCTGTTTCGTTTGGTTTCTCTACCGACGTTAGTCTCGAGAGTGTAAACCTCTTCGAGACTACTCTCCACCTTTCCTTAGACTCGGGAAATAGACGTTTCTTCGTCCTTTACATCTTCCCTTCCTAGTCGAAGTGAGTCCCTGGCCCCGGATTACTTAGTCAGTGGTTGAATGATGTCCCGGTACCCGTTTAGTAAAGGTTTACTCAGGATTAGACGATATTTCTCATTTGTCAAATGAAGAAAATTCAAATTTAAATACTTTACAATAAAATATAAAACAATGACGAAAATCCATCTTTAAGTCCAAAAAGGGAGACCACCCCCGATCCCCCGTGAAAAAGAGAAACTAAACTATTATAGAAAAAAAAAAAAAAAAAGTCTAGGTAAGTCAGTAGGTTATTTGTAGGTACTTAAGAATGACTCATGGACTATAGAGGAAGTTTGTCTTTGGTCTAGTACAACCGAGGATAGACTTTGGAAAATTCCAAAGGATAACGGGAATCCTACTTCAGAGTTAGAAATTATACTAGATCGTCCCGGAGTCGCAAAGAAAGGAGTGTAGGGACTAAAACGTGGAGACTGAGGAAAGAGGGAGATGTCGGTCGGAGGGAAAGAACCTGTATAGTGTGGGGGAGGGTGGAGACCCGAGACAGATCGGACTCGGGAAACGGATTTTGGGGTGTGGAGGAGGGGTGGGGGTGTTTAGGGTACTTGTACGTAAATCACTCCGACTACTTAAGGACAGACAGAGGTCTTACACTCAAGGTACCTTTTTCCTTAGTCCATCGAAGAGTGGTCAATATACGGGTAACAGCTCGTGTGTGTATGTCGAAATTCATCACTTATTAAGTGGTACCGGGACCTGACAACCGACGAAGACGTGAAACCGACGGTTTTGTCACATCATTGATTGTAGTTGTTGTTGTTTCTCGAGTGTTCTACATTACACCTATAAAAAATGGCGATTCCTTTGGGTCTTGTACTCGTAGGGATCTCTCAGGAGTTGTCAGAAGTCTGGGACTGACCCTCTATCACCAGGTCAAGTCGAAGTCTAAGAATACTTAATTACTGTGTCTCCACAATAAAATTGTTACGGGAATAAAGTTTCTTTTGTTAAATATATTACACAACTACTTTTTTTTTAGACCCTCGACCCCCCGACTACCTCTCTTCCAGGGTACTATAAAGTGTGAAGTGTTAAGACGTCTACTATAAGGGAGGTAGACCCTTCTAAAATAGGAGTTAAAAAAGATTGATCACTTAAGTAAAAGAACTTCCAGGTTGTATTTACAGTGGTTCTGGAAGGGGTCGAGGGAGTCTGTTAGTGTGTGAGGAAGATAAGAAGGGGATCGGGAGATAAGAGGATCTGAAGATGATTACCCGGTTGGTGTCTTGTCACATATTAAGTGGGTCGTCTGGACAAATAAGATGATGTGTTACTTGTTGAGCTCGTTCTTGGTCCTGCATCAGTCGAAACATGGGGTTTACGAAATGAGGTATCTTCTCGGAGTTATTTATGACCTACGTCTTTCACTTAATGTTAGTACTTTTCTTCTGGGTGTAAGACTCGGGACTGCTGTGACGGAGGTAGTATTAGGTACGGCAGACCAGATCGTCTGCAAACTCTAGAATCTCCCTATGTTGTCTCTTCCCTTACTCGGTCCTTGGACACTCCAGTTAAAATCTTGACGACATCTGAATCTTTTGTTTGGTGTTACATCTTTCCTCACTCCTTGAGTCCACACTCGACCTGAACCTAGTTACCGTCTCCGAAAGGAATCCACCTTAGATACCCGTCTTTCCCCGAAGGGTCCACCGAGTCACCAATTCTTGGGTGGATGTCACGTCCTCTGAACCCAAGTTAGGGACCCAGTCCTTCTAGGGGACCTCGTCTCGTACCGTTGGGTGGGTGAGGTCATAAGAACGGACCTCTCAGGGAACCTGTCTCTTCGGACCGTCCGATATCAGGTGTCTCAGCGTTTCTCAACCTGTACTGATTTCGCTGAACCGTACGTGCGTGTACCCGTCTTTCCTATGACCACTTACTACTCTCCTACCATCGTAACCCCAGGATCCCACAAAGGGTATGTGAGATCTTGTATAAAAACCTTTTTGAGGATAAAGGAAATAAAGGAATACCTTTTGTCGCGGTCTGACATATGGGGAGTTTCCGTCCTTGATACACAATACGTAGAAGTATATGGGGAGAGATTCGGTCACGGATAGTGTTATTGACCTTTTATCTTCAAGTTATTGATGTGACCCTTTTCGACTTATTTGACCATACTAGGTCCACTGGGGGTGTTGTCTTATATCAGGACTCACCTGGAACACAGAGTTCAAGATAGGTATAGAGTACCACGGAATCTGTGGTTCGTAGGATCTGAAAGGTGTCCCTTCACCCCTTTAGACTGATTGAGGTTTCATACCGTACATCTCGTCGTTGGGAGTAAGATCCAGGGTAGACTTCGATCCGGATCTCGACGATCTGAACTCATCCTGACAGAGCCCGTTACCTGACTAGAATTCAGAGTCCCAGTGTCATAAATCAAAGACGTAGGGTCACTCGTCCTTCCCACCTCCTACCAAAACGTGTGACGATCAGAAACTGAAGAGATGATAAAATACACCGGCTCTACTCGTTGTCGGGATCTAAGGTAAGAGGTAAAGAAGGAAAATCGTTATTTGGGTTAAAATGGGGGTTAAAATCGTTCCGTATACTGAGAGGTTGATGTGTGATGTAAAATGTCGGAGGGAACGTCGATCTATACTGGGACAAGAACGGTTGTCTCACACTCACTTCTACACACAGGTTAAATGTAGAGTGTAGGAACTTTCCCATCACGAACGGGTTGTATATGAGAGAAGGGGTAAAGAAACCTACACCGTGACTACTAGATTAAAGGTGGTCTGTCTCCCTGTTTCTTCTCCATAATCCGATTTCTTTAAACTCAGTCATTTACTAGACACTTCTCCCGATGAGACCACAGGACCTGACGAGAGGACTTGACGACCCACTTTCTCTTTCCACGAATGTAGATAAATCCGTAGAAATGGACCCCTAGTAAAACAATTTCGTTGAAGATAATTGATTTTGTCGACATGCTTTCATTGATTTTATATCTCTAATAATCTCGTTCTTGCTCCGTTAGACTTTTTTTTTTTTACAGGTATTCCATCTGTGACTTGAGTGTTTTTCCGGGGAGTGATCCAACACCGTATAGAAGATTAAGAAGAAAGTGTTTTACAACCGGTTTGGTTCTACCACCAACCAGGCTCGTTTGGGGGAGAGATGGGGGAGGTGACGGTAATTTTTATCTGTGACAATACATTTATAAATCGGTGTCATTCAGATAAAATTTTAACCCTTGTTTTTGTTTTACAACTATTCGATTTTTGTGTATATTTAGCGGTTAAAATATGATGAAATAGTTCCGATTTTAGAAGTTGAGTAAACTCAAAAATTTAACTTCGTCTAGTAATGTTTCTCTTTTATAAGTGGTGTGAAAACCGCTTCAGGCATTCCTGACGGAGTACCTCTAAAAGTTATATTAAAGAGAATCAAGGATTAGACAAACCAGTAAAGGAAACGTCAGGACCTACCTTTTAATCAATCTCGTGATTCAGGTTTTGGAAAGGGGTTCTCCGTGTTTACCTTTGTTTGACTCAATGAACTAGATTTAAGGTTGAGAGTCTTCACTGAGAACGTAATTTATAAGTTCCTTTTATTATTAGTGGTGGTATCTTTTATCACATTTAAAACCCTGTTTATTATTTTTGTCATATGTAAACATAACTATCTTTTGTCTCCTCTTACACCTTTTTAATAGTTATTAGGTAATATAGACATCCGTACAAAGTATTTAGGTTTTTGTATTTATTTATTCGTATATCCGACCAGTGTGGGTACCGAAACGTTTGACAAACCGTTACGTACAAAGAATTATTGTGTTTCACTAAAGTGTTTACAAATTCTGACTATCTGACTTTTAATTTTTGTTGTTATAAGTTGATTTATAAATCCATAATACATAAAATGTCGTGGGGTGGAATGACGTAAAGACTGAAACACTCCCACCCATTCGATATTTATAATTTACTGGGAGATCGGAACCTATGGAATCTTTAGATAAAAGAAAATTTGACCCTTACTGTTGTCATAGTTGTTAAAAGTTTTTGTCATCAAATTTTTGTTTTTGTTTAATAAAAAGTATCAGAGAGATTCAATGACAAAGTCAGTAGTTTAATTTATAGTTTTTGATGTTTTATTATGTACTTATTGACCAATTAGACCTTCATTACAATTTTGTAGTACGAGGTCTCCAAAGAACCCGAGGAGATTGGTAAATTTGGAGGCCTAGTGTTCCTGTAACAGCCCATTCCTCAATCTCTTCCGTTCAAGTCTTTTTCTTACTCTAGTCGTGAAATGTCCTTGTCTAGTGGAAATGACTCCGCTCTTCCCCGTCGTCAGTCTAATCACTCGACGACGTGATTGGGTTCTTTTCTCATACATATATATCCGTATATATACCTTGAGATGACAGAACTCCCCCGGACAAGAAGAGGTTCCGACAAGTCTCATCAATAGAAAGTTTATCGACCCCGTTCCTTAAGACCTCTAGCCGGTCTCCGACCTGGCCGACCCTCGACCCGTTTAGTTGGAATTACAGGTAAAAAAAAGAAGCCCACTCTCTCAAGAAACAAAACGTATCTTACCACCCCTCCTGGACCTTCCCTCAAATTGAGGTCCGATAAAACTCGGCACATTGAAAGGAGGTCTGTACTTGGTCTGTAAAATTGTATTAAACCTATATAACTGGACGTCACTTTCTTTATGACATCTATGATTATCAAGTAAGGTCTTTTGCGTCCCTAAGCATTTATGTAACAATACTTAGAGTCTCTTTCTTGATGATCGACTGTAATCTTTTTCTTATAATAATCATTTACAAGTCTAAATGGATTGACTTACTTCTTTAATTCTCAAAAGGCGACAGTCCATGGAAATTTCGAAAGACAACTTCTTGACTTGATTGTCTGTTACAGTCCTTCTACCGGACACCTGAAGTTGATTATGTCAAAGTGAAGACTATTTCTATGGATGACCTTTTCACTCGATACTTGGTTTTGTCATTGAAGCCTTTAGTAATAGGATAGAAGTCAGTTCGTAGGTCAATGATTCTTCTTCTTCTTTTCCAGGTCATTCCTTTCCTGCCTGACTGGTTCGATCGGCGTATCGGTCAACACCGGCAACAGTGTGCGGTTTCAGCGATTCAGTATAGGCTGAAAAACGCTGGGGTGACGTCGTGTGGTCATCTCAGAAAGTAAAGGAAAGTGTAAGTCGAGAACAACCAATACAAATGAAGTAAATTGGTGCCTTACTTACTTGCATTTTATTAGTCTCTCTCGACTTCCCAATCTTTAGTACCCTTTCAAAGGATTGTGTGTGTTGAGACTTTGGTGATTTCTTCTCTTATTTTATCTAAAAGTAACATAAACAAGAGGTAGATGAGTAGATGCCGGTAGCGATGAAGTGTTGCAGAAAAGAGTGAAATAGGAAGGAAGTAGGTGAGTAATGTGAAAGGAGTTTTGTATATGAATACTGGGTCGACGGACGACAAAGAAGACGAACTTTGGTTGATTTCGTAAAAAGATCGACATGCCTTTAAAAGATGTTTAGAAGGGAAACGTTTAGTTGAGAGATGGAATACTCTGGAAGGTGACGGTTAAGAAGGTATTTTTAAACCAAAAGTTCCGTAAAAGGCTACTCATATAAATAAAAAGACTGATATTTTATAAACATTCACCATACCATCTTTTGAACGTTTTAAGTCTTTTAATGTTTCTATTCTTATCTTTAGACCTCAAAATGATACTTTGTACGAGAATTATGAAACCATAGTAAGAGACACACATAAAACAAAGTGTAAATCTTGTATGATATACATTTGAAAACACAAGAGAATTGATATTTTCGTGTTCTTACAGACATGTTAATGTATTATAACGTAGTATACTTATATGATCCGTCAAGAGTGACAAAACGAGAATGTTTATTACAACCTTAATATAATCAGACATTAAGTCTAATAAAAGAAACCGATCTATTGTCTATAAGAACCCAGTTTCACTTACTTGTAAAATTCGGAGTGTAAGGGTTTACGACATGTCTTTCTCAGATGGTTAAATGTATAATGATAATTATCAAACTATACTTCAGGATCAAGAGTTGGGAAAAGTCGTTTTCCTATTATCCTCTGGAATAATAGATTAAAAAATTTAGACAATTGAACTAAGTGTTTTTCACCGTAAAGTGACGACGAAATTAAACATGAAAAACGAATACTTGTATGTATATATATATATATATTTTATGACGTGAAAAAGTATTCGTACCGTTTAAATGACAGAGACTTACTCCTTAAGGATATAGGTTTATTGTCTCTGACATTACAAGAACCCGAAGGGTACATCGAGTACCATTTCTTAGGTGGACGGTCACGTCCTCTACACCCAAGCTAGGGACCCAATCCTTCTAAGGGACCTCTTCCTTTACCGTTGGACGAGGTCCTAAGAACGGACCTTTTAAGGTACCTGTCTCCTCGGGCTACCAGATGTCAGGTACCCCATCGTTTCTCCGTATGTATTGACGTGTGTGTGTGTCAGTGTGTCACTACAAGAACAGTCGTCAGTAAAAACCTTTCAGAACACTGATACCGTAGACTCCATTACCGAGAGTTGTAACCGTCTTTTGTTCTTAGTGGACACCTCAAACACACACATACACACCGGTACGATGTATCGTACACCCTAGAAAGGACTGGTCCCTACCTTGGGTGCGGGCGACGTGACTTTCACATCTTAGGATCGGTGACTTGAAGATTATCTCGAGAAAATGTTAGACAAATGTGAGATCTTTGAGTTTGAGTCATCTACGAGATGGTGGATATAAAAGATTTTTAAGGTGACAATAAAATCACCCGTTAACTTACTCTTCTGGTGGTCTGACTCTGTCTTTGTCAATGTATAGTGTGGACAGTCCACTTATTCGATGGCGTAGGTAAGGAATCGGTATCTGCTTCTCGTACTATGAGATTTGATAGTAAAGTCAGATACGACGAATGGTATGTAGGTCTACCGTTTAATCCTGGGACACTCTAGATGAAAATCGTTCACTGTATTGGGACGGGGATGGAGTCAGAGTAAAGATTCTTACTGGAGCAAAGTGTACTTTTTCTTTCATTAGATTTATGACTACATGGTAAACGAATGTATGGGTCATGAACCGTCTTCATAAATGTGTCGTCTATCCTATTTGTAGACAACGCTTAAAGGTTTTACCGTGGGGAAGGTTGAGCTCCTCTCGGAGACGGACATTAGATACCCGGTTCTTATTCATAGCTATAATAAGTAACTAAATACAACTACAAATGGTTTTATACTCTAGGTCGATTGAAAATCTGAGTGACTGTTAGGGTGAAGTAAAGATTTGTTGGTTAGGAGGGGAAGTGTGTTAATTCGTAGTATGACCTTGTTGTCAGATACCTATAACTATGACCACCCGGAGGAACCACCGAGTCTACCACTTCTTTGACGAACGTTACGTCCTCTAGGGTCAAGTTAGAGACCCAGCCTTTCTAGGGGACCTCTTACCGTTGGGTGAGGTCTCTTAAGACACCTGTCTCTTCGAACTTCCCGACGTCAGGTACCCCGACGTTTCTCAACCTGTTCTGACTCACTAAGAGTGTGTAACTATGACCATAGTATCCTGAATCGTGTGAGTCGTGGGACTGTATTGGACCCGTTTCCTTCTCGAGAATAGAGTTGGAGTCTCGATCCGATCGACTGTGTTATTACTTCCCTTTATACTCCCAATTTTTTTTTTCTTCAAGACTCGAATCTTCCTTTTCGAAGGAAGTATAGTTGAGACCATTTGGGGTAAACTGACCTTTTATAGTCGTAATCTTTTGTCGGACCCGGGTTAGCCTGAGAGGGTCGTAACAATCCTCGGATCTGGGGATAACAATAACAAGTCAGAGGTTCAGTACAGGTTAAGAAGTGTCAGGGTACCTGACGTCGTGTGGTCCGAAGGGACACGGAGTGGTAGAGGACCTCAAACGGGTTCAAGTACCTAGTGAAGGAACCACTTCGCTTCCCCGAACGTATTAGGTTACTTCGATACTCAGTACGACACACCCCGGTGGTTTCTACCTGTCCGGTGTCACCTCTGAAGACTGGTTTGTACTAGGCGACCTCCTCCCTTACCGTTTGGTGAGGTTATATGATCGACACTCTCGGGGCGTTTGACATATTTTTAGGGATGAGTCAAGTCAAGTCAGCGAGTCAGCACAGGTTGAGAAACACTGGGGTACTTGACATCGTGTGGTCCGGAGGGACAGGTTGTGGTTGAGGGCCTCAGGTGGGTTTGGGCACAGGTAACTCAGCCACTACGGTAGGTTGGTAGAGTAGGAGAGAGCAGGGGAAGAGAAGGACGGGAGTTAGAAAGGGTCGTAGTCCCAGAAAAGTTTACTCAGTCGAGAAGTGTAGTGCACCGGTTTCATGACCTCAAAGTCGAAGTCGTAGTCAGGAAGGTTTCCTTGTGGGTCCTGACTAGAGGAAATCCTACCTGACCAACCTAGAGGAACGTCAGGTTCCCTGAGAGTTCTTAGAAGAGGTTGTGGTGTCAAGTTTTCGTAGTTAAGAAACCGCGAGTCGAGAGAAATATCAGGTTGAGATGATCCCCAGTGTTTAACTTGTCGTGTTCTTAGAGACGTGTTGAATGAAATCTCTAATAAAGGAAGGAGTGTCCCCGTCTTTCACCAGTAGAGGATGGTGGTGTCTCTCTGGTAAGACCTTCCTGCTCTACCATCCTCTTCTGGTTCAATTCACGAGTCTTGGTCATGAATTTGACAACTCAGTCTCGTCTCCTCATTTGAGTACAGGAACTGTTTAGACATTGACCTTCTTCAGTGAGGTCAAAAGGTTGTTCTTTTTTTTCCTGTCTTAAAGTTTTAATCCATTTTATACTCAAGTTTACTTAAGAAAATAGACAAGGTGTCTATTTCAGCGGTCACATAGTCATAATGGTGCGGTTGGTGGAACCCGAGAACCATGTTTAATTAACTGTTACTACTTATCCGATAAACTTGAAGTTTTTAATTTAGAAATATACCGGTACTTATAAGAAATACCAAATGATGGTGTCGAGTCCCCCCATGAAGTTAGAGACCCGTGTCGACTCAAGTCTCTTCGTTTCACTTGTGAGACAAAATAAGACAAGTAGAGAGAGGTCCCCGGAGAAACGATCCGAAACCTAACAAAGACGGTACCTGTCGTAGACGTTTTTTCGGAGTCCTGTCTTTTCGAACCTCCGATGACCCGTATTATTCGACACTATTACGTAGGTTTTCTTTCCCTGAAACAACTACAAAACTTGATCCATTTTCTTTTTTTCGTAATTGTTCGTGTGGTTTGAACCACTGACCTTAGTCGTTTGGTCCTGTGTATACAAATTCACATTAATGTTCCAGTGTGCAAGTGTGGATCCGTGGAAATCGACACACAGTGACATTTAGTGGTGTGGTCGTGAAAGGAAAGGGAAGTAAAAAAAAAAAATGAAAAGATTTAAATCACGGTAATGTTTACGACAATTGAGTCTATTAAGAACCATGGATACGTGTTTCCTTTACTTAGTGTCAAAGTCACTCTAGGTGGTTGAATTTACAGAAGAAAAAACATGTAAAGGTAGAGGTTACTGTTGTAAGGTCAGTGATACGTAGTAAAAGACCACAAGTGGGACCTCCTAAATATGTAGACGTATTTCGACACATTTTCTACAGAAATATATATAAATGATCTGACATGAAGAGGAAAACTTTTAAACCAAGGTACTTTATTAAAAGTATAAGGGAAGATTAATGGTTTACTTTATGTAATTTTTTTTAGAATTGAAACTCTTTTTATATGGGACAATTTTATTAGATCTTTAGTTTCATTTCATTTTAGAAGAACCCTTCGACAATCTGCCACTAACCGACATTTTTAAAAAAAAGGGTTTTTCAGTTTCGTTTATTGTTATCGTTTCGCTATCTGTTTGATCCTCATTTGGAGATTTACACAGAACGTTAATGTGTGCAAGCGAACGAGGAACCTTCTTCTTTTCGATACGGTTTGTACCTGTCGTATAATTTTTCGTCTCTATAGTGAAACGACTGTTTCCAGGTATTTCAGTTTCGATACCAAAAAGGTCCTCAGTACATGCCTACACACTCAACCTGGTATTTCTTCCGACTCTCGACTTCTAAACTACGAAAGTTTGACACCACGACCTCTTCTGAGAACTCTCAGGGAACCTGTCGTTCCTCTAGTTTGGTCAGTTAGGATTTCCTTTAGTTGGGATCAGTTATGATTTCCAATTATAAGTAACCTTCCTGACTACGACTTCCACTTCGAGGTTATGACACCGGTGGACTACTCTTCTCGACTGAGTGACCTTTTCTGGGACTACGACCCTTTCTAACTTCCATCCTCCTTTTCCCCTGCTGTCTCCTACTATACCAACCTACCGTAGTGGTTGAGTTACCTGTACTCAAGCTCGTTTGAGTCTCTCTATCACTTCCTTTCCCTTCGGACCGCACGGTGTCAGGTACCCCAGAGTTTCTAAACCTGTACTGAATGGCTGACTTGTTGTTGTTGAACGAGAGACCGGGTCAGTTCGAGCGGTCTGGAATTTGTGGAGGTGAAAATAGAATATGTAGTCGGGAAAAATACGAGTGAATTGGGTGCAGGACCACCTTAGATCTTTGGAGATGAGATATAGTCTCACCTATTTGTCAGGTTAAGGAAATTTTTTTTTTTTTTCATTTTTAATACGTCGACGTCGGACTACTGGAGATACCAAAGAGTTACGGTGACAAATACAGTCGAGTCCTACGATATTGTTGTATATGGTATGAGACCCATCGAATTTGTTGTCTGGAAAGAGTGCCTAGACCTCCGACTCTTCAGACTCTAGTCCCACGGTCGTCGAGACCACAGACCGTTGTCGGGAGGGGGTACAAATGTATGTCGGCGGAAGGACGTTGTAGGAATGTACCATCTGAGGTGGGAGTACCGGAGTACATTTAGACTTCACTTCACTTTCAGCGAGTCAGAAGAAGCGCTAGGGTACTTGATATCGGACGATCCGAGGAGACAGGCACCTTAAGAGGTCCGTTCTCATGGCCTCACCCAACGGTTAAGGAAGAGGTCCCATAGAAGGACTGGGTCCCTAACTTAGGTCCAGAGGACGTAACGTCCGTCTAAGAAGTGGTTATCTCGGTGGTCCCTTCGGATGCGTATATTTGGATTATTGGAGGGTTTCTGACGTGACGGTTTGTGGTAGTGTAACGGTTAATCCCGAAGTTGTGTACTTGAACCTCCCCTCTGTCTCTGGAAGTCGGGTATTTATGGTTGGTCGTGAGGAAGACGTAGAAAAGAGGTAAAGGAGGAGTGAGGTGTGTTTAGAAGTAGTTAGATTTTAGGGATGGAGAAGGGAGAAGAGAATTGGTACTTGTCTACTAGAGTGCAGGGACAAGGGGTCCCTCGTTTGTTTCGCTCCAAGGGAGTTAAAGGACGACGTAGAGTGTTTAATCTGGAGGAAGGTATGGTAAAGTCACCTTCCCCATAGACTGGAGGAAGGTTCCAACTAGAACAGGGGTCACGAGTTTTGGGTCGATCTCGACTTTAGATTCCACCCGGTCTCTCTCCACCGTACTCCAGGGTCTTCACGGTAGATGTCAAGATACACTTACATGCTGAGAGGTACGTCACACCGTTCGATGTGAAGTGATAAAAATTTTTCTTGAGAAGGTAAACAGGGTAAAGGATCCCTAGAATTAATTATTACCACGTGTAAGTGAGGGATATAATAATCAAATAGCAAGTTCATTAATTCCTACTTTACATTCCCGTTGATACCGAAATCCCCCAACAATCGATGTATTATACCTCTCTTTCTGTACATTATTGGTGACCGTCCGTGGTGATTCACCTGGGGATGAGACCTCCCAAAAATGAATGGTTGTGTTTCAAGATCGAAAAGGACATTTGTCGTGTTGACAAAGTATTCAGTAATACTCTCAAGGTCTGTCCACACTTACGTTTTCCCGTGGAACCCCTCAGTTAAATTCAAAGGATCTTCCGACACTGCCTCTTCCGTTACCGTTGGGTGAGGTCACAAGAACGGACCTCTTAGGGTCCCTGCCTCCTCGGACCACCGACGGCAGATACCCCAGCGTGTCTCAGCCTGTGCTGACTTCGCTGAATCGTCGTCGTCGTCTTCCGACACCGGTCTGATCAATGACACATTTAGTTCCTACGTTGAGAATCCGGATAAAGAAGGGAATAAGGTTGGTTCTAAGTAAGATAGTGGGGGTTCTTTTACCACTACGACACTTGTAAATCACCTACGTTCGACTCGTAAAGTATAGGAAACTGACTGAAGAGGCGGAGGTTTTAGTTCCAGTCCGGTGCAGTGATTTGTCCGAAACCTTTATAAGGTGAAGGATTTAACGTTTGTCAAAACGTTCGTCGTGTTTGTCCTTTGAAGTCAAGATCCGTGACAGTTTTACTGTGGAAATATTCGAAGGTTTAAGTCATTAATGACAAAAGGAATGCGGGTGACTGTCCGGACTTTAACTCCGGACGAGAGTGTTCCAAAAGTTGAGACCATGGAAAAAACCCTCCACACCCTTCTTCCCTGTTCTTTTATAGAACCCATTCCAGTCCCAGTCTCTACACTTGGTACAAAAGTGATAGTTCCGAAATGGGTATTTAAAGGAAACCAATCTTTTATGTATAATTTTTTTAAATAAAACCGACGTAGTCTAGAAACAACGTCGTACACCCTAGAATCAAAGGACTGGTCCCTAGTTCGGGTGTGGGGGACGTAACCTTCTACCTAAGAATCGGTGACCTGGTGGTCCTTTCAGGGTTCTTTGTGTAAAAACTAGTGAGTGATATAGATCTTTGTGAAGAACTCTGTTTCATTAAACACCTATGACAAAAACAAACTGGGTCCTTCGGGTCTGGATGAAAGTCTCTGTCCTTTATCCTTGGACCCCGGGTCCTCTCTGTTATAAGTGTCCTCGCCTACTTTCAACTCAGTCTGGTCTTCCTTATGTCCCACTTTCACTGCTTCGTTCCCACTTTGTTGTGTCGTCCCTCTTTAGACACCCGGTCCCCACTGTCTGTTTGACGTACTCCACGGTTCATTCATTGATCTTTTCATCCGATCAAGGTCTCCGGTTAAGATAATTGCGTCCTCGTGTCCGGTTCTAGCGAAATTTTCAACTTCGCCAATTTGTGTTTCTTTACGTAAATCTCTTTTAGTCAGGGTACACAGATTGTAGGAGTATGACTCCAAATTTAAAATGATAGATACTAGTCCTTCGTTCAGAGATAAAATGTCCTACGAAGTGCCAACGGAGGTCGTTCGCTATAGCGGACGGGTCGGACGTAGATTATGTATATAGTGCCTCCGGTCCAGGGAAGACCGGGTGACTAACAAGTGGTCGGAACGTTTAAGAAAGGTTGTGAAAACAAGGGTTCGTTTCTCTCTTTTGTTTGCACTCCGGGTACGTGACTAGTCTCGTCCTTAATTTAAACGTCTTTGAGACCAAAAATTCAAAAATTCAAAAAGTCTTCAAGTATGAGTTGTTCTGTATCAGGTTTAGGAATAACCGGACGACTCACTGAGATTTTCCGACCATCCGGGTTGACGGTTGTATTCATGGTTGTGCTGAACAATGGAGTCTATGTGTGGCCCTCACAAGAACAGGAAACCTATTGTGTTCAGTTTTACATGGCGGGTTTTGAAGGGGTCCGTACTGTTATTTGGTGTTCCAGTTACGTTGATAATCCAGTTTACTTCTTTGACGTGTACACTTGAAAAACTCACATTCTACACTCCGGAGTTCAACAAGTCCACACACGAAGATGGTATTTTTTTTTTTTTTTTAAATTTTTGGAATCATGTAATCCAAGCTATTCGTAATTGTTTTTTTCTTTTTTCTTAGTCCATGGTTTAAATATCTATTTTACTAAGTTTCGGATTGTGGGGATTGTCTCTACGAAGTTATTCAGACGAACAGTGAACCTCCCGACACCTCGGACCGTTATGACGGACCGTGCACCCGGAGTGTAACCTTGTGCCGGGTGGTCATGGACAATCTCGAGAGTCAACGAGGACTCTACTTCGTTTCAAAAGGAACCGGGTCAAATGAATTTGTAAATGAGGTCGAGGAGTTTATCGATAGTAAGATGACCTAACAAACGTATGCGTTTGTTCAAGTTTCGTCAAGTTTCGGACGTTTCTTTTGTTAGACGAAAACCTACTTGCCAACCTCGTTCAGGTATTGCTTCTTCTTTCTAACAGACGACCAAATAACAACAAAAAGAGCATGTTGATACGTTTGTTACTAAGGTCGGTACCACTAGGATGTCTGTCAAAAGGACCTAAGTTCCTTCCGTGTCGATTACCATTTATAATCCTACGTTCAAGACCTTTAGGTACACTGACGTCAGTGGTATGGTGATCGGTCGAATTTACCTCGGACTTGTCATGTTGGTCTCGTAAACTAACAAATGAGTAAATGACATATTCCGAGGTTGAGTTCTTTAAGTTCCGAACTGAAGGGGCCACACAGTCAAACCGACACTCACAGTTCTGGGGGTAGTTAGCAGGTCTGTTGGGTTCTAATTACCTCATTCTTGGGGAACTCTACATTTTACTAAGCCTCTTACCCTCATCTCTCAAGGTTTCGATTACGCCTGCGACCCAGTCGGATGTTGAACGGTTCACTGGAATAAATTAAGGAGACCGAAAGTCAAAAAAGGTAGACGTTCGACTTTTTGACTCACTGAGTTTTTATTTGTCGGGTCATAGGTGAGGGAAGGGTTCCTAAAATACAAAGAAAGGTCAACCCTGGACTCATTTGGACGGTAAGGAGAGATGATGATTCCTTATGTCTTCGGTTTTTTGTCCAAGAACAAAAGAAAACGAACTAACGGAGAGAAGACTTATCGGAAAAGGTTCTGACTTTTAGGTTTATAAAGCGGACCCTTCTACTTCTTTTCTTCCCTCTCTGCTTCAGTATCCTTTACAGTAGTTTGCGTTCGTCCGTGCTCTTCCGAGTTCCTTTCGAGACTAAAGGTTTGAGCGTCGACGGTGGACAACCGTAAATTCTTTTTTACAACCATGTAGGTGACACCTCTTGTTATGCCTCTCAGGAATTTTTTCTTTTCTTTTAGAGAATTAATGGTATCCTAGGTCGTTAGAGCGAGGACCCGTATATAGACTTCTTTTAGTATTAGGTCTTTCTATGTACATGGGGTCATGAATGACGTCGTGATAAATGTTATTGGTCCTGTTCCTTCGTTGGATTTACAGGTAGTTGTCTTTCTATTTCTTCGACACCATGTGTGTGTACCCGACAATGAGTCGATAATTTTTTTCTCAATTTATCACCGTAAACGTCATCGTACCTTTCTGGATCTCTAATGGTATCATCCACTGCATTCATCTGTCTCTTTCCGTTTATAGTATAGTGAATATATACCTTAGATTGAAAAATTTTCTATGTTTATTTGAATAAATGTTTTGAATATATTTCTTTGTCTGAATTGTCTATAACTTTTGTTTTGAATGTCAATGGTTTCGCCTTTGTAGCCCCCCTCCCTATTTAGTCGATATGAGGTCATTTTAATTTTAAAAAATTTTTTAATGTGCGTACATCAGGGATCTCTACTCCGCCCGACTACCAAGATATTTATATGTAGTGTCCCTTATTCCGGTTCCCTAGAAATTTAAAACCGAAGGGTCCACCGAGTTACCATTTCTTAGGGGGACGGTTACGTCCTCTGAACCTAAACTAGGAACCTAACCCTTCTAGAGGACCTCCTCCTTTACCGTTGGGTGAGGTCATAAGAACGGACCTCTTAAGATACCTGTCTCCTCGGACCACCCGATGTCAGGTTCTCCAGTATTTCTTAGTCTGTATTGACTCATATGTGTGTACAAAAAATTAAAGTGGTACTTTTTATTTTATAAATATAAGACATCACCCAACTTAGCACGGGGGGTTTTTTGTATATAAGTGTAGGTTTAAGGACCTAGGTGATCAACGTTGGAGTGAACCTTTTTCCTAGAAACGTTTACGTTAATTCAATTCCAACAACTATACTGCAGTGGGACGTAGTAGACCCATCCGGGATTTAGGTCACTGTCCGCAGGAAGATCCTCTGTCTGTTCTTCTGGGTGTCTGTGTCTCCTTTTCCACTGCACTTCTACCTCCGTCTTTAACCTTACTACATCAGTATTCGGTTCTCCAGTTCCTTACGGTTCTCGGTGGTCTTCGACCTTCTTCGTTCCCTGTCTTAGAGGGGATCTCTGAGTCTCCTTCCATTGGCATGACTGTCGAACTGAAACCTGAAGACTGGAGGTCTAGATACTCTTTTATTCGGACAACCGAATACGGTTGTCAAACACTGTGGTTCAAACACTGTTAAACAATGTCATCGGTGTCCTTTGATTATGTGAGGTAGGTAGACGTTAGTTTGAGGATTTAATTGGGACATAGTCATGTGACTTGACAGGAAAAGCGATGGCGGTAGAACGAATGCATCCTCGGTAGTAAACTCTTATGAGGAGTTACAAAACGTCGATAATGTGACCGTGTCCCCTGTTGACGATGGATTTCTAGGGATTCAGGTAAGACAGAAGCTCTTTACTTACAAATACCTCAACGACTTTAATTCAGTTGGATACACTATTTACCTTTCTCTTACATTAGACCATAGAGGTTTAGACCAAAACATAGGACTGAGACGGTACATAATAGGTATCCTTGAAAATTATTTAGAGTCAAAGAGACTGGGAGTCGACAGAATAAACGTTTTACCCTTTTTCATGGGTATGGAGTGTCACGATAATTTTCCGAGTCTGCACTTTCAACACACGTGACGTGTCTTTGGCTGTCACGGACGATGGTACGGAGAGTGATGAAGTAGAGGGGAGACTTTTGTCCATTCACCTCCATGGCTCGTCAGGTAGATTCTCTTAGTCGGTACCTCTGCCGATTATTGACCGGTGAGCACGGTTTAGACCTAGTCTTACAACAAAATAAATCATGTGAATTGGACTCTTCCAGCTAAACAGCTCAACCGGAGAGGAGACTTAAGGACACGATAGATCGTCTTAACACTCTTAGCTGAACATTCACTCGTCTATCCGGGTGTCGGTCCGAAGGACAACCCACATGTTCGCCCCGTCGGTCGTTCAGTGGTTGGGCAGGTGGTTTCACCATGAGTGCGCCGTTCGGAATGAGGGGAATTTGAGTCAATGAAGAGAGACAACGGAGACAACGGTTACGAGAGAGAGTGGGGTTCTGTCACGGGTTTTAAATAAATATCTTGACAAGAACGTAGAGATCAGACTTTTGTATTTGACGGTGGTCGAGGACCCGTGGCTGCTTCGTCCACGTTTGTCTCACAGAATTAATGGGATTATTAGTTAGTGCGGTTGCGTAGGCGATAGGTCATCTACCGCGGTACCGCAAAGAAGGGTCGAGGTCCCGTTTTTACCGTGAGTGGAGTTCGTCGTCCGGTACAGCCTAGGAAAACTTAAAAGATGAGACGGAAAAATTTAGGTTAGAGTAGTCGACCATAGAAGGGTTTTTCGGAGTGTAAAAGAATAGTCTACTAACATGGGGAAGGACAGACGGTCCAGACAATACCTAAAAAAGACGTTAATAAACCCCCTTTAGTAAAGTTACTCTAACACCCTTTGTTTACAGTAAAGTAAGGTAGTAGAACTGTTTTCGCGTGGACAAAATTTTTACGTAAGTCAAGTCAACAAGTCAGCGAGTCAGCACAGGCTGAGACGATGGGGTACTTAGCGTCGTGTGGTCCGGAGGGACAGGTAGTGGTTGAGGGGCTCAAGTGAGTTTGAGTCCAGGTAGTTCAACCACTACGGTAGGTCGGTAGAGTAGGAGACAGCAGGGGAAGAGGAGGACGGGGATTAGAGGGGGTCGTAGTCTCAGAGAAGGTTTTACGTAATCGGTTTCCCTTTTGTTCGTGATCAGACGAGGAGATGGGGAACGGATTCAATGACTTGACTTTGGACGTGCCCGCCCAAGATTATCCACACGTCAAAGAATTTCGAGGAGTCCACTAACACTAAGACTACGCGTCGCTCTCGATTCTCGTAATTTGGAGAACCATATTAATTCCGTCGCACACGTCATGTTTTATTTAGTAATCGTCGGTGAAGTAAAACAAATCCATGGTCCGACACGGTGGGATTTTCAATTAAGTTTTAATGGTCTGGTTGAGGTCCTGTATTGATCATGAAACGTTGGAGTTGGGAGAAAGGCACCCACGAGACAATTTATTGTACGAACCACCCCTTACAGATCGATCCTAAGATAGGGTATAAGTAAAGAAACATACACGGGAGTTAGTAGTGTGAATGGTGGAGGAATGGAGATTTGTCGTAATTAAGTTCATTAAATTTTCGTTAAATTTGTTTAGAGCCACTGACTTTACCTGATGTATTACAATATAGTTTAGTGACATAGTAGTTTGGGTAACCAAAAAGGACCTCTACATTGTTCTCACACCAGAATCAGGTATGATGTCGACGATATTGTTTTATTGTCTAACCCACCGAGTTTGTCGTTCGTAAATGAACAATGTCAAGTCTTTCGACCTTCAGGGTCTAGTCCCACGGTCGGATAACCCAAGACCACTACGATAAAGATACCCGAGGGCACCACCGAGTCTCCATTTCTTAGGAGGACGTCCCGTTCTCTGTGTCCTCTGAACCCAAGCTGGGGACCCAGTCCTTCTAGGGACCTCCTCCTTTACCGTTGGGTGAGGTCATAATGACGGGCCCTTTAGGGGACCTGTCTTCTCGGACCACCCGATGTCAGGTACCCCAGAGTCTCTCAGTCTGTACCAACACGTTCGTGCTACGAGAGAGACCGAACCTGTGTCTGTGGAAGAACGACTTGGACGTGTACCGACCCTGTCTCAAAGAGAGTGCAGGGAAGAGTAATCCCGCGATTACGGTGGTACTCCCGAGGTAGGAGTACCAGATTAGTGGACGGTTTCTGAGGTTTATAGAAGTGTAGCCCCCAATCCCGAAGTTATACTTAACCAACCCCCCTCCCTGTGTTTGTAACTCAGGTATCGTTCATAATAGGAGAATGAACTAGAAAGGAGGGTCAGTGTGCAATATGACTTGGGCTTAGAAGGTGTTACTACAAGGGAATATGGTCGTTTTACCCAAAAGGGTCGAATAAGGGTGAGGTGACATCAGAGGAAAACTCGTCATAATAGTGCAAGTACCGAAGTAGTGTAGCTATACAGGTCTGAGTCGAGGGAGACTTTAGTGTCTGCTCAGATGCATCTACGCACGTACGTGTGAGTCAGGACATGTTGAAAAAAGCTGGGGTACTTGACATTGGGTCGTCCAAGGAGACAGGTACCCTAAGAGGTCTGTTCTTATGACTTCACCCAACGGTAAAGGAAGAGGTCCCTTAGAAGGACTGGGTCCCTAACTTGGGTGTAGAGGACGTTGAGAAACGTAATCGTCCACCCACGAAATGGTGACTCGGGGGTCCCTCCGGACTCAGAAACTCCTCACTACCGATTTAGACCCTCAAGTCTCAAGATCTTAGATATGGTAGGTATAATCGTCACACTGAATTGGTGAGACTTGGGTCAAAAGAGTAGACATTTTACCCCGATTGCTATGAAAGGAGTGTCCCACCGATATCTGATTCACCTAATCATGCCCACTGCCCGAATCTTGTTATTGGCTTTGTACTATAGGAAGGTTGTTTACAATAGACAGCGATAACGATGACCCACCGAGGTCGACCTTCGCAGGACCTATGGCCTTTGAGCCACATAGATATTGACTTAAGTAATAAACGAAGGTCGGATAAGGTGAGAACCTAGGGAAAGAGTCATTTGTCGTAGTGACTTGTCTATGTACGTGGGGTCACAAGTGAGGTCATGACAAATGTTATCGGTCCTGACCTTCGTTGGATTCACAGGTAGTCGTCTCGTCACCTATTGCTTCTGCGTCGTATATGTACACATGTGACGTTATAATGAGTCGGTGTTTTTTCTTGCTTTGTTGCGGTGAACGTCTCCGTACCTACCTGGATCTCTAACAGCTTGACTCACTTGATTCAGTCTCTTTCTCTCTATAGTATAGTATAGTGAATATTCACCTTAACTTTTTCGTTCTCTCGAGGTCCTTTTGTAGATAAAGACGAAATAACTGATACGGTTTCGGAAACTGACACACCTAGTGTTAGTTGACACCTTTTAAGACTCTCTCTACCCTTATGGTCTGGTGGACTGGACGGAGAACTCTTTAGACATACGTCCAGTCCTTCGTTGTCAATCTTGACCTGTACTTTGTTGTCTGACCAAGGTTTATCCTTTTCCTCAGGCAGTTCCGATATATAACAGTGGGGCGAATAAATTGAATATACGTCTCATGTAGTACTCTTTGCGACCTGACCTTCTTCGTGTTGGACCTTAGTTCTAACGACCCTCTTTATAGTTATTGGAGTCTATACGTCTACTATGGTGGGAATACCGTCTTTCACTTCTCCTTGAGTTTTCCGAGAACTACTTTCACTTTCTCCTCTCACTTTTTCAACCGAATTTCGAGTTGTAAGTCTTTTGCTTCTAGTACCGTAGACCAGGGTAGTGAAGTACCCTTTATCTACCCCTTTGTCACCTTTGTCACAGTCTGAAATAAAAACCCCCGAGGTTTTAGTGACGTCTACCACTGACGTCGGTACTTTAATTTTCTGCGAATGAGGAACCTTCTCTTCAATACTGGTTGGATCTATCGTATAATTCTTCGTCTCTGTAATGAAACGGTTGTTTCCAGTCAGATCAGTTCTGATACCAAAAAGGACACCAGTACATATCTACACTCTCAACCTGACGTTTCTTTCGACTCGCGACTTCTTAACTACGAAAACTTGACACCACAACCTCTTCTGAGAACTCTCAGGGAACCTGACGTTCCTATAGGTTGGTCAGGTAGGATTTCCTCTAGTCAGGACCCACAAGTGACCTTCCTGACTACGACTCCGACTTTGAGGTTATGAAACCGGTGGAGTACGCTTCTCAACTGAGTGACCTTTTCTGAGACTACGACCCTCCCTAACCTCCGTCCTCCTCTTCCCCTGCTGTCTCCTACTCTACCGACCTACCGTAGTAGCTGAACTACCCGCACTCAAACTCACTTGAGACCCTCGACCACTACCTGTCCCTCCGGACCACACGACGTCAAGTATCCCAGTGTTTCTCAGCCTGTGCTGACTCGCTGACTTGACTATTGACCCTAGATTTTTTCCCCGTGTTCACTTGTGTAGATTGTTGTGTCTTTGTCTCAATGTCTACGTCCTTTGTTTGAATACCAATGCCCACCCTTTCCCCTCTCCATTTGACCCTCTAATCGTGATGACATACATTTTATATTGATTATTCCTCGATGGTCTCGTGTCCCCTGAAATGAGTTATGAGACAGTGCCGGATGTGCCCCTTCCTTGGGTTTTCTCACCTATATAGACACATATTGAGTAAGTAAAGTGACATGTGGACTTTGATTGTGGTGATATTTAGTTGATATGAGGTTATTTTTTAAAAAAATTATTTTTTTGTTTGGGCGTAGTAGTGACAACCGGATTAGTGGGATCGATCTGTGTACGAAGGGGTGTAAGTGAGGTGTCTGAGGTGTAGGACAGGCGAGATCGAGTCACAGGAGAACCGCTGTCGCGAGTCGACCTACGGGGTGAGATCACTCGAGTACAGGGGCGACCACTTCACCGAAAACGAAGTGGTCCTGACTTTCGTTGGATCCTCAGGTAGTCGTCTCCTCACCTATTCCTTCTACGTCGCATATGTATACATGTAACTTCATAATCGGTATCTTTTCTTGCTACCACCCCGGACCACAGACTCCGGGTCGTGGCGGAGAAGGAGAGAGAGACGGGCACCAGAGGACAGAGCGAATGTCTATTAAATGACTTCTTATTGTCGAGTCCGAAGAGAGTATAACTGAAGTGTGGTCCATAGTAAGACCCGAAGGGACGACGGAGTTACTATTTCTTAGGTGGACGTTAAATCCTCTACTCTCAAGTTAGGGACCCAGCCCTTCTACGGGACCTCTTCCTTTACCGTTGGGTGAGGTCATAAGAACGGACCCTTTTAGGGTACCTGTCTCCTCGGACCACCCGATGTCAGGTACCCTAGTGTCTTAGTCTGTGCTGAGTCGCTGAGTTGTTGTTGTTGCTCCATGGCAAGATTCCCTAATGAGACATGTGGCATATAGTGACTTAGAAGTATTATTGGGGTACTTCATTCATGTAAGACCAAAGACAAAATGTCTAATTCTCCGACTCGACGGTTTCCAGTGTCAGTCATTGGACGTCAATCTTAAGTTTGGGTCCTTTAGCCCGGGTCTCACGTACCGGAACTAGAGGTGTCGGGGACGGAGAGTCGTGGGACCCGGCCCGGGTCCCGACCACGGGTCCCCTGTGTCTTCCTACCCGTGGTTCTTCCCCCGGGTTCTGGGTAAAGGACAGGAGGACTTAAAAATAAAAAAATTTTTAAATTAAAAACGTAAAAATTTCCAACGAAAGGTGAATATCGATAATGTTTTATAACCGACGTAAGGGTACAACATGTCATGTAGGAACTCGGATAGAATGTGGGTTCAAACATGGAGGATGAGGGGTATACAACGGGGTTGGGGACGGGGGGCTGTGAGAATAGGTGACCAAACAAGGTACATGGACGCCCAGACGAAAAAAATACAATATAAGTGATCAAACAACCGAGAAAAATTTAAGGTGCGTATTCGCTATAGTATGTCATAAAGAGAAAGAGATTGAGTAAAGTGAATTGTATTACGAGAGGTTCATATGGGTCCAACGACGTTTAGGACGGGAGGACTTCGAATGTGAGGTCAACCCCTCTACTTTACACATACCAGGATTTACTTCGGTGGTAGACCTTTCTGTCGTCAGTGAGTCAATTTTTTCACTCAGGATGACCATATTTATGAAGACGTCCTACTTCAAATGAAGTCCGGTCTTAAACTTCCCTTCTCAGACCCTTTGGACCGAGGCGACCCAACGACTTATCTTCCATTCAATTACACTTCCCAGTCACCCCTGAAAAGTTTAGTCCAGTTTCTGTTACGTTTTCTATGGTCCGTCTAAATACTCTCTCTCAAAATCTTTTAACCGAAGACGGGAGGACGGTCCGTCTCTGGATTTCTACGACTGTAATTGTTCGGGAGGTTCCTCACCAGGTGCCGTACGGTTTCGAAAGTGTACGGTGCTCGATGACTTTCCCCCAAGGATGGTGCCAGACAGGGAATAGACGAAGTCTGTCCGTATGTGCGTGGACGTGGAAGTGATGGATGTCCTTAGTCCTTAGAAAAATTTGTTTTGACAAAGTTTCAGAGATTCACCGACCGAATGTCACGTCGTTAAAAAGTATCAAATAAATAATGAAGACCGACAAGACCCAGAAACAACGACGCACGTCCGAAACAGATCAACGTCAATCGCCCCCGGTGAGGGACAACGTCCCGTATCCAAAGGGCAGCACCACCGAAGAGGACAACACTTAGTACCCGAGATCACAGTCCCCGAAGTCATTAACACTGAGCACCCGAGTCATCAACGTCAAGACCTCGAGATCTCGGGTCCGAGTCATAAACACCGTGAGCCCGAATCAACGAGAAGTAACACACCCTAGAAGGACCTGGTCCCTAGATTGGGTACAGAGGACGTAATCGTCCGTCTAAGAAATAGTGACTCGGTAGTCCCTTCGGGTCGTTATAAAAATGTCACTTCTAAAAAAAAAAACCGAAGAGGGAGGAGAGGAACGAATTTTTTGTTTGTGGTGTGTTTTTACTCCCGTGAAACACTAAGTTGTTTAATCTTTGTACTAAAAAAATTTCTTTCTATTAAAAATTTTATAGTTTATTATACGTTGATTATCTATGGTTTCGAGATAAACGAACCGAAAAAGAGACGTATTATTTATGACGGTTCCAATGTGTCACTGATACCAGATTTACGTGTAGACGTCATCTTCTAAAACGTCTACGAATGTGTTTCGTTTTACAAATAATTACTCTAGACAAGTAAACTTATTCTTAAGAAACGTTAGTTGTATATGTTATTAATCGACACCAGAACCCGTCCAATTAATTGGAGAGACTCGGAATCAAATAAGTATGTAATAGATAGTTTATATTAATTGTTACAGATGGACTGTCGTGATAATTAATATAAACTATCTATTGCCCATATATTTGGTTACAGATGGAATGTCATATCCAAAGGGACCACCGAGTCTGCCATTTCGTAGACGGACGTTGCGACCTCTGGACCCAAGTTAGGGACCCAGCCCTTCTAGGAGACTTCTTCCTTTGCCGTTGAGTTAGGTCATAAAAATCGATTTTTGAGGGTACCTACCTCCTCGGACCGTCCGATGTCAGGTACCCTACCGTTTCTCAGCCTGTGCTGACTCGCTGATTGAGTATGTGTGTGGAATGTCGTATGTGTCCTAATTATTTTCTTAATTCACATTAGTATGCTATTTCACACTGAGTTTACATACCATACCGATGATAATAAGAATGGTTTATTTATGTCGTCGTAGTTTTACTCCAACGACGGTGACACACCATAACCACTACTGAGTCCTGAGGTCGCTTCCTTTGCAGACATCAATGTGTGTCATTGCTCCCTCACGACTACAGCTATCATAAGGATAAAATTTGTTTGGCCACAAACGTAAAATACGCAAACCGTCTTTAAGAGGTACACTTAGTTATTTTCACCTTTCAAAGAACTCTCGTGGTTAATAATACAAAATTTTTGTAAAACTTTTGCGTAGGACAATTACTTGTATTGTTTTGTACGAAAGGTAAAGACACTTTTACTTAAAGGTAGGGGTCCCGGGCGTACTTTATAGTACAAGACGGAGTATGGTTGTAAAGAAGGATATTAAATTTCTGTAAGTCGATTTAATAAAACGAAATAATAGACCTAAAAAGAAAGTTTCTCAAGACGTCGACAAGAGTATTGAACCGGGGTAAAAAAAAAAGTTTTATCAAGGACTATACAGACAATATAAGATTGGGGGTTTCTATCCTCTATTCAAAGTCATTTTTGAAATGTAGAAAAAAGGACGTCAAAAAAAGGGAAGAGACGAGATAAAAACATACTCGTAGTACAAACTCTCTTGGACGAGGAGTAAAAGGACGGAGTCACTACATTAAGTAGTCAAACGACTGAAACAATCTTTATGTCTTCAGAGCTCTTCAAATGTCATCTCTTCTTTCTAAAGTCTTTATCAACCTTCTACGACCCCAGCTCCTTCTTCCTAAAAAAATGTTGAGACTGAACGAGCAAGAACCGTGCAGCAACATACGTGTCGCATCACCTTAGGCATGTGACGCGTCGATCCAAGATTTAGTCGCCGCCAACCCAGGGGACATTCTTCGTGCCACGGGGAACGAGGTGGGGAAACAAAGGGAGGCTTGCTCGCGTCCCGTGTAAAGAGAGTGTAGGAGGCAGTGGGTGACGGGGACCCTCGGGGCCTGGGGGAGGGTAAGGGAAAGGTCTAGGGAGAGAATAGGCGATCGTGGGACACGGGTTCGGGGTGAGGACGGGAGACACATGGTCGTGAGCCGACAGACCCGTTCGTGACACGACCTCCACCACAGGTCGTCCTTACACAGGGTCCAATAAGTTTGGACCTTCTTTTGGTGTTGAGTCTGACGGTTACAGACAGGTAGACAGACAGATTGTCTGTATGGGATCGTCGTACCGGTTGGAGGTGGGACTCGGTTAGGACGGGGGACGGGAGGCACCTCGACCGTCAGCTACGTCCCCTTGGTTGAATGCTTTACTGTCGCCGTGAAGACAAAGGGATACTAATATTTCGTCTGCCCCTAGACTGTCGTGGTTGATCGGACCGTCCTGTTTCTTCCCTTCCTCCCTCTGGCTCCACGACCCCGTTGGTCAGTACAGCCGTAGACGTGGTCTTCTGGCCTTTAAGGTCACAAACACGTCCGAAGAAGACAAAAGAAGTTCCACCTCAGTGTCCCAAGGGGCTGAGAAAAAATCCCCCTTGACCCACCACTGTAGATCACCGGGGATGAATTTAATGGAAACCTAAGACTACGGTACTTTTTTCTTTACGATGCACCGAGAGTCTTTTGCCTTCCCAATTGGTATTCACGTCGCCGTCGCCGGTAGTTCAGGACCTAAAGACAGTGTCAGTGGACCCCGTCCACAGAAGGAGCGAGACGTAGACGTGGCGGAGTAGACATCCGTCCCTGTTTTAGCCATGACTCGAGTGCCCGACACTGCTCCCAACTGTCTCTATTACACACGGTTCGCAAGTCTTTTACGGACTGTGTATCACTCACAGGTCAAGTCAAGTCAAGTCAAGTCAACGAGTCAGCACAGACTGAGAAACTCTGGGGTACTTAGCGTCGTGCGGTCCGGAGGGACAGGTAGTGGTTGAGGGCCTCAAGTGAGTCTGAGTGCAGGTAACTCAAGTTAATCGAGACGTAATAAAATTAACTGTCTTATATAAAAAAAGTTTACACATTGTATTAGTAACCACGATGATTTAACCAATCGAGTGATCATAGGATGATGTAAACACAAACAGTATGTAATTTGTATAAAAATTCATGAATCACGTTGACGTATAGTTAAAGATGGGTGTGAGAACATCGTGATAACTCTGTCGGTCCTTCTACGCATACTATATAGTCCAGGATGTTCGGGAGTTGTAGTGGGAAGTAGAGTCCCTACACCCCTGGCGTGGGACTCTTCAAGTCGTAATAGATCCGGACGGACTTTTGGGATGTCGCCGGGTGCACGAGACCCAAATACATACTCTGCAGGTGTAGAATTCACTCTACTCGAGACAAATGAAACGGTGTCAGGTGTGGACAACGGAACGTGATTCGGAGAAATGAAGAGGAGAAAAATTTTTACATCAAATAGTTTCATATTAACTAAAGGTTGTAACACAATTAAAGATGACATGTCCTTTCACTAATAATATGTGTCCATGTGTAAAAAAAAGTATAAGAAAAGGTAATACCAAATAGTATCTTATCACTTATACTAAAGGACACGATATGTCATGATGTAACAACAAATAGGTGAGAGATATATTATCAAAGTAGACGATTAGGGTTTGAGGGTTAGGTAGAGAGGGGGTGATAAGGAAAAGGAACCGTTGGTGTCCGACAGAAGATACGGACACTCAGAAGACAAAGCGTCTATTCAAGAATACATAGTATTGACTCTAAGGTGTATTCACTAGTAGTATAAACAGAAAGAGACTGAATGGAGTGAACCACACTACGAGAGATCCAGGTAGGTACCACGACGTTTACCGTAGTAAAGTAAGTAAAATACCGACTTATCATAAGGTAACACACACACACACACACGCGCGTGCACACAAGTGTAGAAGAAATAAACAAGTGGACAGTTACTTGTAACTCCAAAGAAGGTACAGAACCAATAAGATTCACCTCGACGATACTTGTGACCCTACGTACATAAGAAACCTTAATCTCAAAAGAGGTCTATTTACGGGACCAAGTGAAAAGAGTAAATACAACGGACGACCGAAACTTTTGTGAACTCAGACTATGAAGAACAAATGTGTGATGTTCTGTTTCAGGGATATAGAGTAAGACCTTAACTTCCGAAAAGTGCCGGACGGAAAGATCGGTACGAAAGAAGTGTACTGGGGAGGAACGGTCCGTGTCAGTACGGTCGACTTGTCGACAAGGGTAGATCAGAGACACAGAAAGGACTCGGTCAAGGGTGACAGACAAATCTTACGGGGGGTTCGGGAACGGTCGCTTACGGACAAAGAGGAGGTTTCGGGTGGAAATTAAAGTGACTGTGGTGTCTGTGAAGAGGGACTGACAATGTCGGACACATTAGTAAAGGGAAAGAACCAAAACAGTAGTCACCTACCCCGATTATTCGAGGTATCCCACCACCGACCTCCGATTTACTCAATTAATTCGAGGACCATGGACCGTACAGTATACACCAGGTATTCTCTTCGGAATGATAATAGTAGCATAAGAAGAGTGTACTATTAAGATGAATGACAACATGAAAAATACGTACACAGAAAAATTTTGGTAAAATTTTAATACCACTTTATCCGCAAATAGTAAAGTCACCGTAGTTAATGTAAGTGTGACGAGACGTTGGTAATGGTGGTGGGTGGAGGTCTTGGAGTAGAAGGTTTTGATTTAGAGACATGGGTGACTTGTGATTTGGGGATAAGGGAGGAGGGGGCTTCGGAACCGGTGGTGGTAAGGTGAAACAGAGACTTAGACTGGTGAGATCCTTGCAGCACACTTACCTTAGTATGTTATAAACAGGTAAACACTGACCCGAATAAAGTGAACCACCGAGTCACCGTCTCTTACACGGACGACTACGTCCTCTACACTCAAACTAGAGACCCAGTCCTTCTAGGGGACCCCTTCCTTTACCGATGAGTGAGGTCATAAGAACGGACCCTTTAGGGTACCTGTCTCCTCAGTCCTCCCGAGGTCATGTACCCCAGTGTTTCTCAGCCTGGGTTGACTCGTAGGTGTGTGTGTTACGAGAGATACCCAGTCTTAAATATTCCGACTTATCACAAGGTAACATGCATGTATGGTGTAAAACAAGTAGATAAGTTGATAATTATTTGTACTCAACGAAAGTTGAAACACTTAATACACTTACACTTAGTACTTATTATTAGGAGGTTACTTGTGTCCATACATTTATAGACAAGTTCAGGAACAAAAGAAAAAATTAAATAAAATAAGTTTATATCAACTGAATATTTCAACACAATTAAAGACGAGATGTTGTTTCACTATCAGTATGTGTGTGTGTGTGTGTGTGTGTGTGTTCGTGTATATATAACAAGAAGTATAAGAAAAGGTGATGCCAAATAGTGTCCTATAACTTATATGAAGGGATACGATATATTACGCTGAAACAACAAATGCGAAGGATATATGCTATCAAACGGAGACGATTAGGGTTTAAGTTCAGGAACGAAAGTTTAAAACCCCCATATATGGATCTTCACCTTATCGAGTTAGTATACTATTAAGATACAAATTAAAAAACTCCTGGGTGACATAGTAAAAGGTGTCTTCTGCGTGGTAACGGGTAAGGGTGATCACTACGTGTCTCGAAACCTAGAGACGTGTGGGAAAAGTTGGAACAAGAAAAGACGAAAAAACTTTATTACCGGTAAAATTGCCACACTTCGTAAGCGGTAAATGACAGAATTAAAGGTAAAGTGTGAAATAAAAAGTGAGAAACCAAACAGACAAAAAGGGGAGATTGTTTTAGTGTTTGAAGAAAAAAATTTTAAATGAAAAATTAACTTCCTATTAACGAAATGTCTTAACACAACCAAAGACGGTTTGTAGTTGTACTTAGTCGGTATCCATATGTATACAAGGGAGGGAGATCTTTGAAAGAGGGTGGAGGAAGGGGTAGGGTGGGATGATTCAACAGTGTCTCGGGACCGAACTCAGGGGACTCGGTATGTCGTTTAAGGGTGACCGATGGATAAAATGTATACCGTTACAGTCAAAGGTACAATGAGAGACGTATGTAGCGTGGGAGAGGGAGAGGGGGAAGTGGCACAGGTATTCAGACGAGAGATACAGACACAGAGGTGACGCCGGGACGTTCATCCAGCTAGGCATGGTAAAGAGATCTAAGGTGTCTATACGCAATCATATGTTGTAAACAAAAGGAGAAAGACTGAATGAAGTGAGTGGTGTTTGGAGAACTACTGTCTTTACCAGTATCTGTTAAATGCATAGGAAGAGAGTGGGAGGTAAGGTCCCGGGATCGAGGGTGTCCGCGGATCATACCTCGCGACGTGTTCAAACCCCGGAACTAGGAGGTGCACACCCTAGTCGAGGAGTGGGCCCTCGAACAATTTTTACGTCTAAGAGTCCGGGACGGGACCTTGGTCACTTGGTCTCAGACGTAAAATTGTTCTAGAGGTTCCCTAGACGATCGTGTAACTAACGGCTCACTGTGCTCCTACCCTCTCCGTCAAATGAAGTAAGACAACAATCCAAGTCAATGAAGGAGAGTATTCACGAGGTATTTACAAACAACTGACTTCCTAATTATTCATTTTAATTGTCGGAACAATTGTGGGTGGTAGTCCGTAGATGGTTTTTACACTTTTTCGTAGTGAACTTTTCATCGAGTTTCGTCCAACTTTTTTATCCCGTCCCCCTTGACAGTATCGGTTCTCCTCGGATTTCTCTGCGCTAAGTCACCGTACGCCATAGGACCTACCCTAGGACCCTGTCCTTTCCTGTGACCCGTTTTGATTCTTTAGCCGCATCTTACACCTGAAATCAAGTATTATTACATACTTATAACCTAGTAAACCCGAAGGGTCCACTGAGTCACCATTTCTTAGGTGGTCGGTTACGTCCTCTGAGCTCAAACTAGGGACCCGACCCTTTTAGGGGACCTCTTCCTTTACCGTTAGGTCCATAAGAACGGACCTCTTAGGGTACCTGTCTCCTCGGACCCCTGATGTCAAGTACTCCTACGTTTCTCAGTCTGTGTGGACTCGTACGTGTGTGCGCACGTTACCTGGTAAGTAACACTGTCTCCATGGGATCGTTACCTTCTACAATTGTCCCCTTATACCCTTGAGAGACATGATGGAAGTGTTAAAAAGACATTTGGATTTTGACGAGGATTGTATTTTTCAAATAAAGTTTTCCCCTCGGTCTCTTATCCGTCTCGCAGTTTTACTGTTGACCGACGTCTACACGTCCTTCATTGAAGACACAGAAATTAAAGGACGACGCCTTTCCTGACCATGCACGTCCTGGAGCATATTCGTTTCACTGTGGAGACGCCGTGATTCCTTTCTACCAGTCGTGGCCCGACAGGGTCTTAGACTGTAGTCCGGTCGGAGGGAGACGACCCGACCCCTGTCCGGAGACGATGGATTGTCCACTGAGTAGAAAGAGGAACTCCCCCCGGTAGACGATTTTCCCGTTGTTTTTGGACCCCAATTCCTGTGTTCTGTGCGACTCTTGATAAGATCGTGACAGAATAGACGGAAAGGACCCAACTTTACATGACAGAGCTCTAATTTTAACTTCAATATAGTCAAGAATCTCCTTTCATAACAACAACCCAGTTCACGGTACCCCTCGATTCAAAATGGTTGTCCACTGGTTCAAGTCGACGACGACGTTTGGGAAATGTATTCGAGGAAGAGAAATTCACCCTACTGACGAAAGAGAGGATCGAGGAGACATTGTATATATACATATATATACATACGTAAGGGAGGGAGAATTCGGAGAGAGGGGGTAGGGTGGGGTTGTGTTGTGACATTTCGGTAATAGGAGGTTAATTTTATTATATAATTGGAATCCCTTCATTCGTGGTAACCTTAGTTAGACATGATTCTGTTAAGCATATTAATCATTATCATTTCTAATGGTGATCGTAAAGAAGAAAGGTGACATGAAATCTATATCGCGGCGCACGAATTACACATAGTAGTAAGTGAGATATCTGGTGGCGATACTACGTCCACGACAATAATGGAGGTACCCGATGAATAATAATATGTAAAAGTTGTCCTGTCCTCTCTGACCAAATCGTTTCGTGTACTCCTTCTCAAACCCTGAACTCTAGTAAAGTTACACCGAAACTTTACCACCGTATCCTCAGTATGCAGATGGTCAGTCCCACCGTATCCTCAGTATGCAGATGGTTTTTCGTCTACATTATATTAGTACTTAATTATTTTCATATTAGTTGATATGAAGTTAATTTTCACTTTTTGATATGAAGTTCAATTTTTATTTTTGTTTTCATGTTATGGGTCTTTTACTTTTTGGTTTGTAAAGGACTGTGTTCTCGAATGTACGGTATGGGGCTATAATCTATGAACCCCGTACAGTGGGGAAAAAGCGAGTACTGTAGTGAACATAATCCTTAATAACAGACGTAAAATGTTCTCCTTATTTGAACTCTGAGGTCCTAATCTTTTTACTGTGGACTCAGTGTGTCGAGTGTTCACCATCTCGACCTAAGGCTCGGGTCCATACGGACTACCGGTTCGGACACGGGGAAGACAACCCTTGTGTGACGGGTCGGGTCCTGTCACGACCGGGTCGGTATCGATCTCAGAGTGTAGGTAAGCTCCGGACCGTGGTTTTTCCTGGGTTTCCTTGTGTCTGGTTCGTGTCGTTGGTCTCTCTCCCCTCTAATTTGGATAAAGGACACTCTTTTCCACTCTCTTACTTGAACCGGGGTACTGTTCTACTACGTCCTACTACATTAATAACGGGATGTATACACGTCCTGAGGTCGCCTTTTTTTCCTGTCTGTAAGACCCACTAGTGTCCTTCGTCTGACTTTCAATTCTTCCGTTCTTGATATTTCATTATCTAAGTCCAAACTATGTTACTTCTTATGTCTTCTTCTTTGTCAGGACATCCTCTTAATAAGGTGAGTACCCCGTCGATTTCCGCCGTAGAAGTGTCCACTCTCTCATGTTTACTAATTGTCCTTGTCACTAGATCTTAAGATCTGTTTGTAATTCTAGGAACGATTGGGTCTTTGTGTTCTGAGCCGATAGGATTAGGTCTCAAAATGATATATCTCGTGGATTTATCTTAAGATATGTCTGGTGTACTCCTAGTACTCAAAAGTTTTCTAGTTTGATAACTTATACACACGTACATGTACGTACGATGCATCGAAGTCCGTACAGTCTAAGACACGCCGGGGCACCTGTCGTCGTGTGGTCCGAAGAGACAGGTACCCTAAGAGGTCCGTTCTTATGACCTCACCCAAAGGCACAGGAAGAGGTCCCCTAGAAGGGTTGGGTCCCTAGCTTGGATACAGAGAATACAGAGAACGTAACCGTCCTATCTTATACACATTAAGTGTCGTTTGTATAACTTCTGACGATTGTAAACTTCCTTCCTGTAATGATACTTATAATTTACAAGAGTTCGTCATCCATGTGTCTTTAAAGTCACTCTCTTTTATGATCCAGTGTTTTTTACTCGTAGACTCCCCACAGAAGTCCATACCGCCCCCAACCCCCCACCGAAATCATATCAAGGGAGCTCGTAGACGCGACCTTAAGGACCCCAAGTGTATCGTCTCCCCAGGACTTCTCCCATGGACCTCCTTTGATTTGGTTCGTGGTCCGGGGAATCTTTTCATACGAGACACGTCTCTTCAGGAGAAACTTGGAGCAGTACGTTGGTAGTGGTTCCTTAGTCACTCTGACACCCTCTACAGAATTTTAGTGTTCCGGGACCCTGGAGACGTCATTCTTCCGAGGGGGAGGATACTGTGAAGTCCTCTGACCGACCAAGAACGAAGTCCTCTTACCTTGGAAAACGGCTAAAGGTCTGAAGTGCGGTATCCTACCTTCGAAGATCAGACGACCTAGTCATGAAGAGAAGACGAACAGAGGAGTAGAGGAGACATCCATTCAAGTGATCGATTCGTTCAGTCCGAAAGGGTTTATCAAATCTTTTTGGGGCTACGATGGGAAACTCTGTGACCCTACACGACTAGTGGTGATCAATCACTGGGACTTCGTAGTTAACGTCAAGTAGATGGGTTTCTTTGTTCGTCTACCTACCGTCTGGTGAATTCGACAGACGACTCCGTTGTAGTGGTCTCCTTTACCAAGCCCATATTTCAGTGTACTTAGTCAACACGCAGTGGTACGGGTGAGGGTACTGAGTCTGCCACCGGGAGTCAACAAGTTGCCGAGTCCTTATACGTACTTGTTGTGGGATGTCAAGTTTTTACAGAAAGGACCGGGTCATATCCAGAGGAAGATCTCGAAAGAAGAAAGACTACCGAACTCACGTTAGATTTGTTGGTATTAAGGTTTAGTTATGTCTTTTTGATGGTCATCTTTTTATAGAACGACCGGTAGAAGTAAAGAATCTCCAGGACACGGAGCCTCTTGGTTACTATTTTTGTGAATACGTCAGTGACCCACGGTCATAGTCTTTAATTTTACAAATTAAATTAAATTAATAGGTTTCATGGTAATTAGTTTTCCTGTTTTTGTTTACCTTCTCTTTCGTGAAATTGGGTTCCGACTTGTGAGACGATAGAACATGTTTGTCGAGTAAACAGTTTTGGTACTCTGGTGCAGAGGATTAAGGTCTTTTTTTACCACGATTCTCTCGACCAAAATCACGGGTGTCGATGTTCCTAAAATCAGTGTTTTAGAGAGTCCTGACAAAGTGTTTCGAGTTTTTACGGTATTACAATTTATGGCATGAGGGGTCGTGATTGTGGGGATTTTTTTTTTGAACAGTAGAGGCTTAAAACTACAGGAACGACACTATCGGGAATAATAGTGTCCGTTACCGAAGGGCCTACCGAGTCGCCCATTTCTTAGGTGGTCGTTGCGTTCTCTGTGTCCTCTGAGCCCAAGATAGGAATCCAGTCCTTCTAGGGAACCTCTTCCTCCACCGTTGGGTGACGTCACAAGAACGGACCCTTTAGGGTCCCTGTCTCCTCGGACTATCCGACGTCAGGTTTCCCACCGTTTCTCGACCTGTACGGACTCACTGATTCGTGTGTGTGTGTAGTGTCCCTCATGGGATAATTGACGAAACGTCCCGTCCATATCAGAGGTTGGACGCCTAAGTCCGGGTCTGTACTCTAAACGATACTTGTTACTTGACACTCGTCTTTACACACAGTGAAGACCTCTCTTCGAAACGACGACGACGATTCAGTGAAGTCAGCACAGGCTGAGACACTCTGGGGTATCTGTCTTCGGGTGGTCCGAGGGGGCAGGGACCCTAAGAGGTCCGTTCTTGTGACCTCACCCAACGGTAAAGGAAGAGGTTACGTTCTTTCACTTTTCACTTTCACTTCAGCGAGTCAGCACAGACTGAGAATCGCTGGGGTACCTGACGTCGGATGGTCCGAGGAGGTAGGTACCCTAAAAGGTCCGTTCTCATGACCTCACCCCACGGTAACGGAAGAGACCCTCTCTTCGAAATTCTCAGTCATTTAACGAAGTGACCCTAGAGACAAGTGAGATAGTGCCCCGGTCGCTACAAGGTCTATTCTGGACAAGGCAGTTGGGTCCAGAGTCTCACGTCTACCGTCCTCTCCTCGATGTCGTTTGGACGTCCTTCGTCCTTCGTGTTCACTCTTTGCTTAAGCACACCAGTATTCAGTGACTCTGAAAACCCACAAGAACAATGGCACCTTTTGGATCGGATAGGAGTGGTGATTCGGACGGTAATGGTTCAGTCAGTCATAGACCTTTTCTGAACGAGAAACACTAGTGTTCGAGGTCAAAACCTTGACAAAGTCCGTCTATGTACGATTTTATGCAGAAACTGTTTTTAGTCCGTAAATGAGTCTACGAAAAAGAAATTCGACAGTGATTTTTATCCAACTGAACGATTGGACCCTTAGGAGATTGTCAACAAGAGCGAGAGTGACTAATGATGTCATAATCAGTCTTTTCAGTTTTTATGTATCACGTAGACAATACTCGTTGTTTCACTTTGTAATCGATAAGTATCGTTTTACTCGTGAAATTCCTCCAAACTCTGAGAGTAAGTCTCTGGGTCTTTTTTTTTTTTTTGTACATCCTTACGTCATCATCTTGTTGTAATTTTAATAATTACCGTTCTATTCATTTTTCTTTTTTTACAAGGTAAATCTTTCACGAAACGTATTTGATATATAAGGTATTGATGTCCTCCTTACTTTGAACGAAAAAGATGAGACTTCTCCGAAGATTCTCGGATAAAATTTAAGTCCAACGACACCTTTGGTAATCTTAAGACCTTCCCTAAGGTAGTATTGACGACGTATTGAATCACGTGTACCTTATCGGGATAGAGTGACCGAGTTGAATTTTGTTTCAATACTGAGACCAAACTTTGTGACTACTTGGAGACTTAAACTCCGAATTTATAGACATTTTGTTAATTCCGACACTGTCACTATGAGGAAGTTTGAAGGTATAAACGAAAGTTTCTCCATCTTCGTTGACAGTTGTACTGGCACTGAGTGTCAACTTGGTAGACTTCGGTTCAGTGCTACACAGTAAGCACCATGGTCCGTCTGTACGGACACATACACACGAATCCATACTTCCACAGACCCCTCCTATAAAAATAACATATTGTCGTTAGTGACACGAAACCTGTTTGGTGTTTTCGGTGAGATGTTTTTATACTAATCAGTATCGGTTGTAAATAACATACTATAAAAATTAACAAACGTATAAGTACGTTGTTAGAATGTTCCGTCCATGATAATAGTAGAGGTAAAATATCTTCCCCTTTGACTTCGTGCCACTCAAATGTGCTCAACGGGTTGTAGTACATCGTCAATCTCCATTTTGACCCGTCAGACCGAGGTCCTAAAAATTGGTGATCCGAAAGACGGAGGGACTCACCTTTAGACGTTGATGTTTATGTTCTGTTCAAATCGAGTCTAACCCGAAGGGTCCACCGTGTCACCATTTCTTAGACGGACGGTCACGTCCTCTGTATTCTCTTCGCTCAAGTTAAGGACCCGAATCCTTCTAAGGAACCTCATCGTTTACCGATGGGTGAGGTCATAAGAACGGATCTTTTAGGGTATCTGTCTCCTCGGACCACCCGATGGTAGGAGCCCCAACGTTTCTCACGTTTCTACGTACTGACTCGTAGGTGTGTCAAGTCTAATTCTTGTACCCGTGTCGTGGGTGAGGTCACTAAGAGCTCGAGATCTCATATGTGTCTCGACCCCGACAAATCACTTTCACCTGTAAAAATCCGGGAGGTACGTCTTTAAGACTAACTTGCACAGCTCTCACTCTGGTCACGTGGACGTAAAAATATCGTGGGGACCACTAAGACTTCGTCCACAGGACGTCTGGTGTGAATCTTTTTATGACTGGATGGATTTAAGTCGACTACTTGTCAACGCCTGTCTACTTTGGTGAAGTGGATCCGTTTCCTTTCGATTCTTTGTCTTCTACCGGAAATTTTTTTGGGAGACTCCTGTCTTTTAATTTTTTATTTTCAGAATTTTGTTGTTCCAAGAACATGAAATAAGGAATCTTAAAAGGAACCTGGAAACTAGTCTCACATAAGAAGTTTAAGACGTGTGTTAAGATTCTTCATGTCAATAGACTGAAAGTTCTTATGTCTCTAATCTTCGTTTTTATTTTCTTCTTTATCCCGTCTTTGTGACTGTCGTTCCCTAGTTCCGTCCATCTTTCACTCCTTCTTCCGTCCTCTTCTCTCCTCAAATTTTAATGTAAGTCCCTGAATGGACCTCCAGGTCACCTGACATCGAGTGGTCCGAGGAGACGGGTACCTTAAAAAGTCCGTTCTTATGACCTCACCCAACGGTAAAGGAAGAGTTCCCCTAGAAGGGTTGGGTCCTTAGCTTGGACGCAGAGGACTCTGAAGACGTAACCGTCCGTCTAAGAAATGGTGTTCTCGGTGGACCCTACGGATCTCCAGGCGACCAATTCTGAGACAGAAGATCACGTCTCCCACATCCAAACTAGGGACCAGTCATTCGATTCTAAGGTGTACCGAGTACCGGTTTTTTGGTTTTGTATTTTACATTTGTTATAAGATTATTTAAGTTATTTCTGAAATTTTTACCAGGAGTAGTTTTTTTGAAAAATTTTCGAAGTAAAATTTTTTTATGTTTGTAAGTACGAAGGGATCACCGCGTCACCTATTCTTAGAAGGACGGTCACGTCCCCTGTGCCAAGCTAGGGACCAGGCCCTTCCAGGGGGCACGGTGCTTCGTTGATTCGTGCACATGGTGTCGATGGGTCGAACGAGATCTCGAACGTTCGGTGTTGATGGTTCGGGTACACGGCGTTGATGACTCGGACACGTGGCGTTGATGACTCCGGGAACACGGGTCTCGGACACGAGGTGTTGTTCTCTTCGGTGACGCTACTCTTCGGTGTGGGGTGTTGCTTCTTATCGGGGACGAGTGGCGTTGATCTGTCTGGGACATGTTTCGTTCTTCCTGGGTCACGTCGGTTTTATTTATTTATTTATTTATCTCTAATTTTTCTTTTTTTATGTCTGTAAGTTTCGTCACGGCTCCGAACCCTCGTATTCACGACTCTAGGATTCGGGAGATACGTAGATCTCCTTCCTGTCTAATTTTTTTTATAAGGACTACAACCTGGTAGGTTTTTGTTTTTCCTCCCTTTAAATTACTAAATAAATAAGATATATGAGAGAAGTTTCCTACGACTATAGTTTATAAACCTCTTTGAAAGGTAAATCTTGTCGACTTTGATAGTTTGTTTCAAAGCCTTTTCGCCCGTCCACTAGTAAGAGAGGGCACCCGACCTCTTCACATTCCGTCAAATACCTACCTCCGCCCACTTCAGTCCCCTCTTTTCCCATCAGTCACCGGTCTTAGATCCAGACCCCTCTTCTTATTTGTGTGTATTACACTGAACGGGGGACGACAGACGTTTCACATGCAACGTAACTGTCACTAAGCTACTGTCTGAAAGTACGACTTGTCTCTGGTTATAACGTAGTCACGAACGTGAGCCCCATAAAAAATGATCTTACATCGACCTTTTCTTGTGAAAGACTCGACCATTGAAAAGTTGGTCTGAGGAAAGGTACGTCATTTTAACCTACTGTCTTCAACAAAGTGCAGTAAAGACCAATAGAGATACGGACCTCTTACAGTAAAATGTTTTGTACGTAGAAAAGTTAGGGTAAAAATGAGGACTACTCGGTAATCTTAACTGAGGTTTTGAAACTACACCCTGACAGGACCACCAAGTCCCGAAGTCTGAGGCACAAAGGTGACGTTTTGTGCCCAAACTAGAGACTAGTTCCTTAAAATCTAGGACGTACGGTGTACCACTCCGGTTTTTGTTTTTACAAGTTACGTATCCACGTATACTGTTTCACTTTCAGTGAGTCAGCACAGGCTGAGAAACTCTGGCGTACCTGATATGTCAGGTACCTTAAGAGGTCCGGTCTTATGACCTCACCCACCGGAAAGGGGAGAGGTCCCTATAAGGGTTGGGTCCCTAGCTTGGGTTCAGGGGACGTAACGTCCGTCTAAGAGAAGGTCGACTCGGTGGTTCGTTCGGGTTCTTGTGACCTCACCCACCGGATAGGGAAGAGGTTGTCTAGAAGGTTGGGTCCTTAACTTGGTCCCAGAGGACGTAACATCCACCTAAGAAAAGGTCGACGTTTACTGTTTTGTCTACCTTTTTACTTCTCTTTAGTAATGAGAGCCGAAAACTCAAGGGCCATAGATCGTCGGTACCGTGTTGTGTCAGGGAGGCATGTCCACTCACTCATCTACCCATTGACCTTCCCACTGACCTACTGATCTATTTATTTAGTTTTCGAAAAGACTATTATGTCTTCTATCATAGAGGAGTCGTTTCCTTATAATCCTTATTGCTAAGTTTTTCCAGTTTTGTTATTCATCTGACTTATATCAGTCTGCTGGTGGTTTGTATATCGACACACGTACACACGGGTACATGAATACGTTTCCTTGTTCTTATCTCCACAATCAAAGGTTATCGAAAGAGGGAGAAAAGAGACTGATAAGACGTGTACCTCAGTGACACGCTGTCCGTCCTCCTGGGACGGTGCCTTTATGCCCGACGTATTCGTTATGTGTGCTGACCGGTTTCTTCGTCCTCCTAGGTATCGGCCCCTCCGTCGTCCTTCCCATTTCTTCCGGGTCCGTCACCTACTTTGGAATTTTGAGTCTTTTCACAGTGATACGAAGATAAACAAAGGTTGAGTTCAAAAAGGTAGGACGTCGGATGCCATGACTGAGTACAGGTAGAGGTTCAGTTTCAGAGATCTCGAATCTCTAGGACCACGACAAATGATCCTCAGGATGGGTAAGCCTTTTTCTCGGAAGAAGTTGACCCTCCAAGGATCGTCACAGGTACACTCTACGGTCCCGGTACTGTCCAATTGACTCTCTCAGTCCTCAAAGGTACCGATAGACACAAAACCACTTCACTTCTACCCTCGACCGTAAGAAGAGGACTGGATCCCATAACGGATAAACCCCGACTGTCCATCCTTGACCAGTCGTGAGTACTTGTCTCGTTCTCTCGATATAACTGTTCAATTATCTTCGTCTCTGATGTGTACCGGGGTCTTTATTAGGAGCACTGGTATTGAAAGTCACAATGTTCATAAAGTCAACGGAGACCCCTTATAAGGAGAACCAAGGTTTCCGTTTCTCTTTTGTGTCACGGAGGGAAATGTATCTTGTCACTTCTTTTCCAATTCGGTATGTGACATGATATCTTTTGTCTTCGAACGGGTTGTCCAGGTTGATTTCTCGTTATTATTTTGTCGATAAATTTTTCAGTAAATGATGTCTTGGGTGGATTCTGTAGGATGTTATGTTAGGTTACTTGTGATCTCTGGGACTTTGGGTCCCTTTAAGGAGAGGTCCTTTCGGTCCACAAATCTTGTTATTATTTTCTTCGGTTGTTTCCAGGTAGATCAGTTCCGATACCAAAAAGGTCACCAGTACATGCCTACACTCTCAACCTGATATTTCTTTCGACTCGTGGTTTCTTAACTACGAAAACTTGACACCACAACCTCTTCTGAGAACTCCCAGGGAACCTGACGTTCCTCTAGGTTGGCTAGGTAGGATTTCCTTTAGTCAGGACTTATAAGTAACCTACCTGACTACGACTTCAACTTTGACATTATGAAACCGGTGGACTACACTTCTTGACTGAGGAACCTTTTCTGGGACTACGACCCTTTCTAACTACCGTCCTCCTCTTCCCCTGCTGTCTTCTACTCTACCAACCTACCGTAGTGACTGAGTTACCTGTACTCAAACTCACCGCTACCTGTCCCTCCGGACCTCACGACGTCAGGTACCCCAACGTTTCTCGACCTGTACTGACTCGTTGACTCGACTTGACTTTTCTTCGGTTAATTGTGGGTGACTCGTCATAAGATCGTCCGTGACACGGGTGTCGAAACATTTGTATGAGAGGGTAACGTAGTACTTCCGGTCATTCTTATGTTAAGTTAGAGTCCAACGGAGTCTATGTCTTGATCAGACCCTTTACATGTGAGAGTATGAAAAATCGTAGACAATACAGTGTTGAAAAAGAAAATACAAATTATTTCAACTTTTGACCCCCTTTTTGTAAAAAATTTTCAGTAATATGTTTACCCTAAAGTTTGAGGTAGATCTTTATTCCCATCCCTTCATACTTATAGTCAATTTTCTTTTTTAGTAAACCCGCACTACACTTTTCTTTTCGTTCCACTTTTCTGCTTGGACCACTTGCTTCGTCGCGAGTCGCTGTGCTCAGAATCGGTAATGCTACGCGTTGAATGTCACTGTCATAGCGTTGTAGTAGTATGTGACGACGAACAACTTGTTTTCGGAAGAGTTTTCCCCTTACCAGAACAAATTTTCCTGTAAAGTTTCACTGGTTGCTCGATACTAATGAACCCACCACCTTACTTGTCTGGTAAAGTAAAACCCGGAGGGTTTCTGTTAAACCCCTTTCATTTTAATACGCCCTCATAAGTAGTATATTTATCTATTCAGACAGGTTTCTTTACTTCCTACCTTACCCTGGTCCAGTCGTAAGATCTCTCGAGATTGCTAATTCCGGTTCGTCAATTTCTCGGTGGATACCTCTGTCTTGTTCGTCAACGTGAGGTCAGTTCTGTCTCCTTACGGAGGTTTTAGTTCCCACTCCTCGTGGAAGTGTTTCTGCTTTACGAGATTTCTCTGATTTATCGTAAGATACTACCGAACATTTAACCGTCACTTAAATACTACTGAAAAGTCTCTCGTAAAGTCCTATCCCACTACTCTGTTCTTGGGTTTGCGAGGACAGACTCTTCATCTAACCTTTACTCCTTCATTTCGGTTACTTATCTTCCGACGAGAAGGGTCATTTTCTTCCTCTGTCTCTAGGTCGTCCTCGTCATCATCATGGCGCCTTCACAGACAAAAAAAAGGACGAAACTAAAGTCTTACCCGAAGGGTCCACCACGTCACCATTCCTTAAACAGACGGTTACGTCCTCTGTGCCTAAGGTAGGGACCCAACCCTTCTGGGAGACCTCTTCCCTTACCGTTGGGTGAGGTCATAAGGACGGACCTTTAGGGTGCCTGTCTCCTCAGACCGTCCGATGTCAGGTACCCCAGTGTTTCTGAGCCTGTACTGACTCGCTGATTCGAGTCGTGTCATGTCGTATCACCTAAATGTTGTTCAAAGACCACTTGACGTTTCACTAAGTCAAAATATAATATATGATATACAGCAAGGGACACGATATGTCTTCCTATAACGACGAATAGATAAGTAAAATATATATCACCAAAGGTAGATAATTAGGGTTTGACTTAAATAGCAGGGGGACGGGGTCAGTGGAAAGGGGAAACCATTAGTATTTAAACAAAAGATACAGACACTCAGACAAATCCAAAACATTTATTCACTTAAACATAGTGTAAAATCTAAGGTGTATATTCACCACATATACTATAAACAGGAACAGACTGAATGAAGTAAAGCACACTGGTAGAGATCCAGGTTGGTACAACACCTTTTACCGTAATGAAGTAAGGAAAATGCTGTCATTATAAGGCAACATGTATACATGGTGTAGAAGAAATCCGTGGGGAGACGACCGTCTGTAAATCTAACGAAGGTACAGAACCGACAACATTTGTCACGACGATACTTGTGCCTCCACGTAGATAGAAAAGTTTAATTCTCAAAAACAGAAAAGACCTATATATGTGTGTCTCACCTTAACGACCTAGTATGTCATCGAGATAAAAAGTAAACAAATTCCTCGAAGGTATCACCAGAGGTGTCACCGGCGGGTTTAAACGTAAGGTCTTACCCCATATAAATTCATGTTGACGTCGGTCTCCTCAAGAGACCCCCGTCCCCCCTCTGATCTCAAGGTCTCGTACTGTTTGTCACTGTTAATTTACCGTTGTACCCGCTGTCCCACTCTCCTAGTTCTTGTGTGGACCTCCTCCTTCGGGACCTTTCCTTTCGTGCCCTTTAAAGAAGTCCACTTTGCTATGCCTTTCCTCTGTGTGTCGATTTGACCGCGGAGTTTATACAAAATATATTTTCATATATCAATTAGGCGATGGACGTAGACACCGAACGAGGGTTTTACGTGCTTTGTCCCTGAAGGGACCACCAAGTCACCGATTCCGAGGTACGAGGGTTACGTTTGTCGGACTCAAGCTAGGGACCAGTCCCTCGATCTGGGGTCTACGATGTTGATTTCTAGGGCGTACGACGTTGTTTCTAGGTTCTTGGACACATGGTGTTGATTCTGGGTTTCGTCGGTTTATTTATTTTTATTTGTATTTTTACGTACTTTATTGGCTCGGTAATTTCGTTAAAAAAGTTTCAGACAAGACATGAAGTCTTGTCTTGTCATAAATTCATACTAAAGTAAAATCTTACTAAAGTATATTTTATTTTAATATCAATCCGTGAATCTCCCAATTTTAAAGTTCATTTCTTTTTTCAATGGAAGTCGGTTGGTTTCAAACTGAGTTACTTTTGTCCTCATAATTGACGTAGTTGGACAGAAGGGAATTGTAAACTAAGTAGATCTTTACAGTCGTTCCACTTTTCAGAGAATGAAACTTTTACAAAAGAAAAGCTTTTATAACAGTTTCAGATCCTCTTATAAACTGTGGGAAAGATTCATAATTTTGTCACGGATATAAGGGAAGAGCATGGAAATAAACACTTAAGCACTACTAAACACCTCACATTTTTCATATACAAAATAGTTCATATTTTTATAGTAATTTCTGAAGTGTCTTACAGTCCGTTACGTAATATGTACTTTGACTCGGAACTTTCTTTCTTTTGATTTTTCGACTTTCAGTGGACTCCAAAAAAAAAAAAAAGAAAAAAAGTGAAAGAAGTCAAAAGTAGAGAATGAGAATTCTTCCCTATATCAAAAAAGAAAATGAAATGACTTACGATCGAAAAATATAAAACAAAAGGAGGACTTTTCTCGTAGAGATTCTCTTATACTTAAATTTTAATTCCGATGCATGTTAGTTTTTATTGTCAGAGATTAGAAGTTTGTACAGGTTGTAATGTTTGTTCAAGGGAGTTTTGACAATACTGATGTTAATCAGGTAGTGTTTTTGAGTTCCCTCCTGAAGAGACCACCATGTGACCTATTCTTAGGTGGACGGTTACGTCCCCTGTGCCCAAGTTAGGGACCAGGTCCTTCTAGGACGTGCGGGACCTCGTTGATTCGGACACTCGGTGCTGATGACTCCGGGGGTAGGGAGCTCGGGTGCGAGGTGTTGATCTCTTCGGTGACGCTACTCTTCAGGCTCGTGGGTGTTCGTCTCTCATCGGGGACGACAGACGTTAATCTCTCTCGGACGTGTGTCGTTGCTTCTGGGTCTTGTTGGTTTATATTTATTTTTATTCTATTTATTTGAGTTCTCTCTGTTTCCCGGAGAGTCAAGTAGGGAAGTCGTTGGACGAATCATGAACGTAGAGAGGGACGGTTTGTGGAGACGTAGTGGAAGTAGGTTTGTCTGTGGCGAACTTGGTGATTAGAATAAAATCGAAGAGGTTTATTTGGGGTAAACAAAGTAAAGTGGTGAGTAATACGAGACTCGCTTCCCGTCTCTACTTAGTGTGTCAGCTGTCGACAGTTTCTTTTCGTCACAACCTTTACCCTTCGATCATTAATAAAATGTTTCTTGTGTTGGTTACCGAGTTTAGTATGTTTTCGTGTCATAAAGTAGAACGAAACTTTCTTCATTAACTAAGTGAAGTTCATGTTATATTTTGGTACTTCTCATTAATTCTTAATATGGATAACGATGTTAAAAGGATTGTGGAGGAACAAATAATTCAACCTGTTTTTCGTGTTAGAAAGAAAGGTTTCTTTCCGGTCGTACAGTATCTAGAGGTGAAGAAGTTATACTGACTGAACGCCTATATTCGTACCTGTAATAATTGTTGCACGTTAGTGATGTAAACAAAGTCGGGAGGAATGCCTTAGTCTATTAAACTGTAAACAATACTAAAAAAGAATTACTTTATTGTCCTTCGGTTTCTTAATGTCTTTCAAATTACCCCCTAGGAGACCTGGGGTCCTGGATACTACTACAACGGTGTTGGGTCGATAATCTAGTACAGGACCGGAGTGTTGACATTAGTAATCCCGGGTCCACTACTCTCGTTTCCACAAATCCCGACAAGCCTCCAACGGATTTAAAGATAAAGAACTGTTACAAGTGTGAACCTTTACAACTCCGCCAGGTTCTTTTCGTTTTGACTTTATTCGACTCCTTTTTTTACTTTTCTCTTCCTTGAGACCTATTTCCGGTGATACCCCTACCCTACCCATATCATGGCTGACTGTAAATTGTAATTAAGAACCCTAATTGAAAATTTATCGAAAGGGGGTCTCATTGACCGATAGACAAAGTTTTTGTTGACTTCACATTTTGAGCTTCTTCATTTTCGTAAAGACAATAGTGTTTCGGTTCTTCTGTCGGTGATGTCCGTGTTCATTCCAATCTTGACACGAAATCTCTGTGTGTGTGACAAATGGTGCCACCGGTGACTATGCAGTCCACTTCTTCGTGGCACTTACCGAGTACCGTCCTTCTGTAGTTTACCGTCCTCGTGGGATTGAACAGATCCCTGGTCGACAAATGGTGAAGTTCGACTTAAGTCTTTTTATGTTTCACCGATTTTTATTTCTAAACATCTGTGATCAAAACAGTAAGAAATCGATACTACCGATAAAAGGTGGTAAAAACGTACAGATAAATTCGTCAAAGGTATTTCGGAAATGTATTCCTTGTGACATCAAAAGAATGACCTTTTGGAATTTTACCGAAACTTTCTAATATACCATAAAATCGAAACTTGACACTTTATTTCTCAACTATTTGTGGACGGAACACATTTACACACACGAGTCAGGACAGACTGAGAAACGTTGGGGCACCTGACATCGGGTGGTCCGAGGAGACAAGTACCCTATAAAAAATCCGGTCTTATGACCTCACCCAACGACAAAGGAGGAGGTCCCCTAGGAGGGTTGGGTCCCGATCTTAGGAGTAGAGGAGACAGAGGACTTAACGTCCGTCTAAGAAATGAACCACTCGGTAGTCCCCTTCGGGGTCGACGGAGTCGTCAACGAATAAATGAATCGTATAGTTGAGACTGTCCGTAATCGAGTAGCTAGGGGTAGTCGTATAGTAATGTGTTAACTTTCTCACGACGTGGAAATCACTGGACAGTGGCATGGTTATACCTTCCACCGTGAGTAAATTTTTAACGTTTTAAGCTTTAGATTGTAGTTTATAATTGAAATTTGGATAAACGGTAAAACCGAGATCGAAGATGTGACGGTCTGTTCATTCGGTTAAAAAAAAAAAAAAAAACGACGTGGTGTGTCGTACACCCCCTAGAATGAAGGGGGTGGTCCCTAACTTGGACATGGGGAACGTAACCTTCGAGTCTTAAAATTTGTGACCTGACGGTCCTTCATGGTTCTGTTGAGACTTAAAGTGGAAAGAAGAAGAGTTAGGATGGGATAGAGGGTTTAGAAATGAAAACGAATGTATTTAATCCATATTAAAATGTCTTTTGTCCTTTACCAAATTTTCTTAAAGAGAAAGTGCAGTATTTTTTAAACGTTCGAAGTCTCGATGTCGAACCTTGTCATTCCACCGTTGGTCCTTTCTGTTCCTGTAAAGGAGGTTTAAGGAGTTTAACAGGTAAAGTCAGAGAAAATAAGGTCTATGTTCGTGTTTGATCTAGTAACGATCGGGAGTCGGACATGTCACTCGTATACTTTTTCCTCTTTATTCTTTTTATACGTAACACAGAGTTCACCCGGTCTAATTTAATTTTAGAGACCGTGTAAAGTTTACGAGGTACTCCACTTTTATGAACAATAATACTATGTTCTCGACGAGTAAAGTATCCTCTTATTTGAAGCCCTTTGACTTGAAGTTTCTTCAGTCAAAGGTTGTAGTGGTACCCTAAAAGACATCAAAATTTCCTTACCACGGGGATACACCAAAGATTTTTCTAACGTCTGTGACAAGTCATAGTAGAGTGTTCAGTTACGAATAAGATGGTATTTTGGCAGACAAAAGGAAACACGTAAAAAACAAATGTAAACGAAAATTTAATCTGATATCGACACGGATCTCGTAACTTCTTTTTGTAGTCACGTACACTTTACGACACAACGAGAAGGTTGTGCACAACGAGGTAGGTAGAGGCACAAATCATTTCTCCTACCCTCCCATCGTGTCCGTTTCTCGTGTCCGCCACTACGTCTACGACTCAACGACTACGTCGTCCACGGAGGTCTCCTGTGTCCCGGTCCCGGCGGGGACGGAGACATACCCACGGGTCCTCTCTGAGGACCCTTGAGAGTCTTTTCTTCGAGGCACGTTCTGGTAGGGGAACTCTACTCTGAGTTCCCGACTCGAGTTGTTAAGGGCAAGAAGAGAGGAGGGAGTAGGAAAAGGGAAAAGATGGAAGAGGAAAGGAAAAAAGGGGTGGTCGAAGTTGTATATTTATGTGATAGCAATTTTGTGTGGGAGAGAACCGGAGAAGAGGGAGGTTAATCGAAGGGGAAAGAGGTGAGGGACAATGACGGTGTGAGGAACTTTTCCAACAGTCTCAATTCACCGAAGTTAGAGTTAGAAAGACTAGAGAGAGACACCAAAATAAATAAGTAAAAAAAACGACAACACCCAGAAACGACGACACGTGCACGAAGCAGGTCAACGTCGCTCGTCTCCGATGAGAGATCAACGTTACACATCCGAAGAGTAACGTCACCGAAGAGAGTAACACGTCGTCTCTGATCCACAGGTCCGAAGTCCTCCACGTCGTGAGGCCGAGTCATCGACACCGAGCCCCGAATCAACGAGGAACCGTACACCTTAGAAGGACCTGGTCTCTAGGTTGGGCACAAGGACGTAAGCATCCGTCTAAAATTAGGTGACATGGTGGTCTCTTCAGGGGTTAGAAGGACGAGAGAGAACTTAGGTAAGATTATTTTGAAAAAGACGGGTCACTAGGTGGTCTTAACCAGAAGAACTCTAGTGGTTACCGGAGGCACACCAATTTAGGAAGTCACTTGCAGTCTACGTAGATTGAACTGGTCACTGTCGTGAACTGTGTTAATAGTAAAGAGGAAGGATTCTTGAGAAAGAAAGTAACCGAAAGTCCGTAGAAAGGGTCAAAAGACCGGTGAGGAAACAGAGGAAACAACTAGAGTAGAGGAGTTGGAGACTTGATCATCAAGGGTTGGGATCTAAGTGGGTCCTGTTACTGACTGAATTAGGTCGTCCTCACCCAGGGTCCGTGTTTACCCAATAATCTAACGGGTCCTCTTACACCCGTCCTAACTCCTTCCGTGTCGAGTCAAGGGTCGGAAGAAAAGAAAGACAGATGTTAGTAAGAGAGTCTCTGGAGTAGTAGGACAGAGTACCAAAAATTATGAAAAATGTTCGCCTACAGCATCAAACCCAAGTAGACTTTCGTCCCGGACTCAGTTCCTAAGCCCACGTCGCTCAAATAAACCTTTCACTAAGGTAATTAGTCCTCCCTCCCTCACCTCTCTTATTCTCTCTCCTACTTTTTTCTTTGTATATAAAGGTCTCAGTAACAAAACCCGTTGTCCCTGATCTAAGACGACCGGGATGACTTTTCGCATTTCTTAGGGGGAGGGCGTCCTACGATTTCTTAAATGAGTGAACGTAGTAAAGGTTGACCACCTCCCAAAGGGACCTCCATAATCAACGAGACGTGAAGATTCGATGTTCCTCGAAGTCTCTTCCGGTCTATGTCTTTCACTCTGTTCTCAAACATGAACTCCACTTAGACTCGAGCCTCGTTAGACGGATCCCGTCGCCACCATCTATAGTTTTCACCTGGTTCTCCATGAATACCGTCTGTAATGTAGACTACGGAGGTTTGACATATATAGCTCTGAATTGAAAGGGGGACTTGAGGTCTGAGTCCATGACTAGACCTAAAAATTGTCCATAGTGTTTTGCATCGTGTAAGTTTTGGTTGAAAGACTAGGTGAGGGTAAGGGGTGGTAAGAAAGTCAAGTCAAGTGAAGTCAGCGAGTCAGCACAGACTGAGAGACGCTGGGGTACTTGACGTCGTGTGGTCCGGAGGGACAGGTAGTGGTTGAGGGCCTCAAATTGGTTTGAGCACAGGTGACTCAGCCACTATAGTAAGTTGGTAGAGTAGGAGACAGCAAGGGAAGAGGAGGACGGGAGTTAGAAAGGGTCGTAGTCCCAGAAAAGTTTACTCAGTCGAGAAGCGTAGTCCACCGGTTTCCTAACCTCAAAGTCGAAGTTGTAGTCAGGAAGGTTACTTGTGGGTCCTGACCAGAGGAAATCCTACCTGACCAACCTAAAGGAACGTCAGGTTCTCTGAGAGTTCTTAGAAGAGGTTGTGGTGTCAAGCTTTCGTAGTTAAGAAGCCACGAGTCGAAAGAGGTGTCAGGTTGAGAGTGTAGGTATGTACTGATGACCTTTTTGGTATCGGAACTGATCTACCTAGAAACAACCGTTTCATTATAGAGACGAAAAATTATACGGTAGATCCAACCAGTATTGAAAGGAAGGTTCTTCATTTACAGAAAATTAAAGTACCGACGTTAGTGATAGGTGTCACTAAAACCTCGGGGAGTTTTATTTCAGACAGTGACAAAGGGGTAGATAAACGGTACTTCACTACTCTGGTCTACGGTACTAGAATCAAAAGACTTACAACTCGAAATTCGGTTGAAAAAGTGAGAAGACAAAGTGAAGTAGTTCTCCGAGAAATCAAGAAGAAGTGAAAGACGGTGTTGCCACCACAGTATACGTATAGACTCCAATAACTATAAAGAGGGCCGTTAGAACTAAGGTCGAACACGAAGAAGGTCGGGTCGTAAAGAGTACTACATGAGACGTATATTCAATTTATTCGTCCCACTGTTATATGTGGGAACTGCATGAGGAAAAGGATAAACCTTGGTCAGACAACAAGGTACAGGTCAAAATTGACAACGAAGGACTGGACGTATATCCAAAGAGTTCTCCGTCCAGTCCACCAGACCTTAAGGGTGGAGAAAGTCTTAACAGGTGTCAAATAACACTAGGTGTGTCAGTTTCCGAAACCGTATCAGTTATTTCGTCTTTATCTACAAAAAGACCTTGAGAGAACGAAACCTGATTTTACCTGACCTTACCCACTTAAATTGAGTCTACTGGTAATATAGATGATGACACCCGTCCTTAGGGAATCTTCTTTACCTCATCGGTAGTATCAGTTGTTTTCTCAGACTTTACGTCATGAACCTACGTTAGAGTTTCTGTTCTCTTACTAGAGACAAGTAAAGGTTCCGTTTGGTAAGTTATAGTGCCATTAGGTTCAGATACGGGGCTGGTCATTGCGACTTCTTGGACTTCAACTTACCAAGATACTTCAGATGTTCTGGAAAATCTTAATTGTAGGTTTTTGCTACAGGAAAAGTAATATCCCATGATCTTACGTTTTCATCCTTCAGTTCTTTGTGGACCTCATTGTCCGTTTAAATCGGAACCTCGTGTCTTACTTCGTCCCGTTTCTGATTATCTTGTTCTCTTGTGTGACCAGTATCCGTTCTCTTGGTGAAGTTCTCTTTCGTGACCAGTATCGTTTGTAGAAGAAGATTGTTGTGTTCTCTTCTGAGATGTGTACCTGTCGTGGTCTACCAGCTGTGTCTTTAGTCTGACTAATATAAGAAACGTCGGTTTCTACCTCTTCGAGATATGTCAGTCGTTTTTAGTTCTGGCCCTCACCTGACACCGAGTCTAGTACTTGAGGAATAACGGTGTAAGTCTGACTTTAACTTCTTTCACCCCCTTTGGTGATTTGGTAAGTCCATACTGGATTTAGTTTAGGGAATACTAATATGTCACCTTCACTGTTATCTAAATGACCTGATCTAGACTATCTGTCTCACGGACTACTTGATACATACCTGTGTCCAAGCACTGTAACATGTCCTCTGTCCCTAGTTCTGGTAGGGGTTCTTTTTCTTTACGTTTTTTCGTTTTACCGACAGACTCCTCCTGAATGTTTATCAACACTTTTCTACTCTTCGTTTTTCGTTTTCTCTTTTCCTTTCTATATGGGTAAACTTACGTCCCAAGGTTTCTGATCGTTCCTCTCTATTCTTTCGGAAGGAGTCACTGGTTACGTTTCTTTATCTCTTTTTGTTATCTTAGCCTTTCTGATCTCTAGAGAAGTTCTTTTAATCTCTATGGTTCCCTTGTAAAGTACGTTTCTACCCGAGTTATTTCCTGTCTTTACCATACCTGGACTGTCTTTGTCTTCTATAATTCTTCTCCATTGTTCTTATGTGCCTTCTTGACATGTTTTTTCTAGAAGTGCTGGGTCTATTAGTACTACTACACTAGTGAGTGGATCTCGGTCTGTAGGACCTTACACTTCAGTTCACCCGGAATCCTTCGTAGTGATGTTTGTTTCGATCACCTCCACTACCTTAGGGTCCACTCGATAAAGTCTAGGAGTTTCTACTACGATACTTTCACGACGTGATTTATACGGTCGTTTAAACCTTTTGAGGTGTCACCGGTGTCTTGACCTTTTCCAGTCAAAAGTGACGTCAGGGTTTCTTTCCGTTACGGTTTCTTGCGAGTGTGAAGAAAGTCAACCAGTCCGGGGTTTAGAAACTTCATTAGGAGTCGAGGAAAAAACCAGTGAGGGGTGCAAGTTAGGTAGTCGTTTAAGATAACTGAGAGGGAAGGTTTATATCGGTCTGATATTGATGAAGAGTGTCAGAGGTGAAGGGTCAAGGTTCTACAGGAGTAGGGAACGGACTTTACGTAGAGACATTAGAGGACTGACCACAGAGACGAAGGTGGGAAGGAAAGGAGAAATTTAGATGAGAGTCAAGTCGTCGGTCTCTAAGATGATTTTGTATTCTTATACATTGAAGGTCCTAGCCTTCAATATTAATGTCCTTAAGGGACCACCAGGTCATCAATCCTTAGACGGACGGTCACGTCCCCTGAGTTAGGGACCAGACCCCTAGGGTGCACGGTGTCTCGTCGACTCGGGCACGTGGTGTTGACGACTTCGGGCTCACGAGATCTCGAGCTCACGGTGTCGACGATTCGGGCACACGACGGTGAAGGTCCGGAGACACGAGGCGTCGTTCTCTCCGGTGGCGTTGTTCTTCGGGGACCGACCGTTCCCTCTCATCGGGGACGCGTGGTTGTTGATCTCTTTCGGACGTGTGTCGTTACTTCTGGGTTACGTCGGTTCTTATTTATATTTATTTATTTACTTTTTACAAAAATTTTTTCTTTTACGTTAAGGGACGAGGTTTGATGAGTTCTCGAAGGGAAGAGTGGACCTGATTTTCAGTTCCACGTTGTCCTGGTCGGGGGACACTGGAGAATCTAGTGTAGGCGATGACTGGGAAAACGGAGACTTTGTAAGGTCCGTACTAAGACGGAGTCCCGGAGACGTGAACGACATTAGAATTGGTGAAGGGAGGGAAAGAGAAGAAGTCCAGAGATGAATTTACAGTAGAAGAATAACTCCAGAAAAGGTGGGTTAGGAGAAATTTTGACGTTGAAAGAATTAAAAAGAAAAACTGTGAATAGTGTGAGATTGTACCATACACAAAAAGACAAATAGAATGAATAAAAGTCAGAAAGGACGACCTTACATTTGAGGTGCCTCTATCCCTAAAACCAGGTAAAACGAGTGAATGACGACTAGGGGTCGTAGATCTTATCATGACCGAATAGTATTCGGGTTATTTGTCTTCAAGTTACGTACCTACTGTTATAGTTATTAATGTTGGTAATAATTATAAAGAACTCATAACAAGTATACGTTCCGTGATATTACACGTAAAAGTACATAATTGAGTAAATTCGGAGTGTGAGTCTAATTCTCGATTCAAAGACAATAATATAATAATAATAATAATATAATAATATAGAGGTAATACGTTTGACAACCCGAAGGGACCTCCGCGATCACCATTTCTTGGACGGACGGTTACGTCTTTTGTATTCTCGACGCTCAAGGTAGGGACCCATCCATTCTAGGGGACATCCCCTCGTACCGTTGGGGGAGATCATAAAAACGGACCTCTTACGGTACCTGTCTCCTCGGACCACCCGATGTTGGGTGTCCAGTGTGTTTACTTCACTGAACCGTACTTGTGTGCGTACGTTTGACGACTAATTTAATGTTTCAATGTATTAATAATTTGTCTATATTTGGTCTATATTTAGGTTCTTATAGAGTAGGTTTCGTATCTGAGAATTAGTGATCTTTTATGACTCCGATTAACGATTATAAGTTCTACTTAGTAAAGAGGTTTAAAAATCCCTTGGTTACGACGAGACTGTTACTACGGTCCCACCTACTTGAGTGTCAGTCTTTTCTCTCAGATTAGTCACTGAACTCTCGGTTTCCACTCTTCTTGTGGTGTTCACCCTCCCAGTCTCTGTGTGGTCAGTAGTCCTCCTCCTTGTGTAGGTGTGAGGTCGTAGGAAAGTCGTTTATTGACAACTCTCGGAAGACGACTAGTCGTCTCAAGAGTCGGGACCTTTAGTCTACCGTTTGTTTAGTCTGGAATATTGGATCAGCCTCTTTGTTATTAGTCTACTTATTTGAAAATTATATTTTAGACCATCACGTTTCACCACCAGTCGCTCTCTCCCGACATTATTTCCCGTCGGAGGTATCGACTACAATCTGGGGACTTTATTTCCCGTCGGAGGTATCAACTACAATCTGGGGACTACCGAAACTTCGGGGTAGAGAGGAACGAGGGGAAGACTGTGTGCAGTCCCCTACGATCCTCCTTTCGGTTCACAACGGAAGGACCCGAGACCACCCTTCGAGTTTGATACGTTCTCGATGGGGTCGAGTTTCAGGTGGGTGGTAGTTTCAGTGTCGGTTATCGGGAAGGGACGAGAGGTCCGGTAAAGTCTGGACGGGTTTAAGGACAGGACGAGAGAGTGTGTACGAGTAACACTCATTGTGTAGAGGAGTATGGGAGGAGGGAACACACCATGGTACTTGGTTTAAAACCTTGGAGAGGTGGTCTGTTCGGGATCTGGACCCAGTAGACTCGTTTCCGGAGTCACTTCATTTCCTTGCTTCCTTCTCGTCTCTCCCACATCGGACATTAGGGGAGGTTTACCTTTCTTTGGTGAGTCCTGACTCTTAAGGTCCCTAAGGGTACCACCTACGATTTGGTTTCCCAATGAGCGAACAACCGATAACGACCCCGAAGGGTCCACCGCGTCACCATTTCTTAGGTGGACGGTCACGTCCTCTGAGGCCGAGCTGGGGACCCAGCCCTTCTACGTTGGGTCATAAGAACGGACCTTTTGAGGTACCTGTCCTCTCGGACTGTCCGATGTCAGGTAACCCAGTGTTTTCTTATTCTGTGCTGACTCGTGTGTGTGTGTGTGTGTGTGTGTGTGTGTGTGAGCGCGTGTGTGTGACCTTGAAGGTCTGGTTGTTTCCCGTATTACCTCTCTTCAACACAATGTTTTAATTTCGATGGGTTTTACGTAGTCACGTTGTACTTGTCCGGGAAGTGGTCCCGGGTCTAAGTGTGCACGGGATGTGCTCAACTACGCGCAAGAGGACTGAGGTCGACGTAGAGGACAAAATGTCGTGTCTGGTCGGGTTCGGGGTAGTGACGAGAGTAAGTGTGTTGGTCAAGAGGACGTCTGTTTGGTGAGAAATTGACGTGGAAACTTATAAAATAATAAGTCTAAGGGTCTATCACTACGTCAGTAAAGTGGTAGTAGTACGTCATACATATTGCCATAGTAAACATAGACAGAAGGACCCTTTCTTCGTCTTCTCTGACAATAAGATTACAGAAGAGGAACCGTAGGCTGGTTCGGACTCTGGTTTACTCGTTAGACAACCAGTTTTTATAAAGTACACATTAGTGCACCACTTGTCGAACGTCACTCGAAGCCCCTTCAGTTCCCCTTTCCTCGTCCCCTAGGCATGTAAATCACGAATTTAAGATTATTTGTGGTCCCTTGAGTGTGTTCGCCTGTCGTCGTTCCTTTCCTATTTCTGTGCTTGCTTGCGACCCTTACCTTTTGGTTCCTCGCCAAACAAAGTCTTCCGAAGTATCTCCTACCGCGATATAGCGAAATTCCTCTTTTTAGATCCAACAATCCCTCTCCTGTAGTATAGCGTCCCTTTGATCTCGGTCTCGATTCCCTACCGGGTATGACCAGTGTACCTTCGTTTCCGTTCATAGGACTATTCTCCTCTGGTATCTTTTCCGATGTGACTCATCTCTTTCCACCGAGTAAAAGAAGGTAAAGTGTTTGTGAGAGTGACGACTCGAACTCCGACTACGGTTTCCTAGACTCCCTTCCTATTTGACCCTCTAACCCTGACTACATATTTGACTCATTGATTATTCCTGGATGATGTATCGGGTCCTTTGAGAAGAGTTTTGAAACATTACCGGATATACCCTTTTCTTAGATTTTTTCTCTCCTATATACATATTGTAAGTGAAACGATATATGGGCTTTGATTGTGTTGTAACATTTATTTAATATAGGATTACTTTTTTGTAAAATTCTGGAATTTTTCGTTTCTTTGTTGTTTTGTTCCGGTCCTTCCTTTCAAGTAAGTGATGTATAGGAACCCAGACCCACCTCCCGTCCCCTCATTCGCCCCGTTCCCCCCCCCCCCCCAGAGTCAAGGTCCCTTTTTCACAATCCTACCTGTTTTCTATTCCGACACCCGGTTGTTCTATGAACTTCTTCATTGTGACTTAATTCTTTGACGGCCTGTCTCTCTCCTGGAGTTCCTTCCCACTGGTCGGGAGGACCAAACGGACGGTGTCAGAACCTAAATCGTGGATTGTACGATGGGAGTGGGACCCTTTGGGCAGTCGAGGGTCCTGACGACCAGTGGGGTGACGTGTTCCATCATTCAGGGTCGTTCACATACCATAATACTATTACTTCATTCCTGCCGTACTTTCAGACTCCCACTTAGTACTGAGTTTAGTGTCAGTGCCCAATGTACCCTGTATACCAAGCCGAGCCTTCCTTCTGTGAGGTCGTTGACCTTTGTGTCCTGTGGCTCCTAAGCTCTCGTCCGTCCTCTCACTCACGAAAAGGAGACCTGGAAGTGATAACTGTCCATAGTAGAGAAGTAGGAATGGACGAAAGAGTGGAGGGGTCCACGGGGAGGGAGGACCGTCGCGGAGTCCGAGTCCAAACTCGGGACCCTCGAAGGTCCCTCGACCTCCTCTCAGTCACCTTTGAGACCCTTAGGTACTTCCTTCTAGGTCCCAATTACTGTCTCTTGATCCAGTCTCCGTACCTTTTCTCCTCTTCCGAAATTACAACAGTAAAGTGCGAAAACTTTTACCTATAAAGGAGGTAACGATTCAGATGGGAAAAGACAGTCGTAGGCCGAGGGATTTTACATTTGTGACACCAGAATGTTTCGGTCCCCGAATTCCGAAACGAAATTAATTCCAAGTTAATCCCCTCCCGCTCGAAAGAGTAAAGTGTAAGTCCGTTCTTGTCTCACGTCGGATCGGAACTACTAAGTTCGCAGACCTATAAGTTCCACCCCATTTGCACCGGTTCTTCCCTTTTCTTTTTTCCTTGCCTCCGTGTGCTGGTTCAGACTAAGACGTCTGGAAGACAATTTTGACGGGTCGTCTACCAAAGTTTATATCTAGGTTCTGACAGTCTCGACCTTCTTCAGGAGAAGGGACCAGGTCGTAGAAACAAAGTGTCTCTTCCTTATCAAGTATTCCCCCTCGCCTGTTTGGGTCCGGTGTGTCGGTCGTGCTCCATCTTGGGTCTCGACTGTAGAAGTCAAATTGGAAGAACGGACATTCCGTGTAACCTGGTTTCTATAAAACGTGAGTGTCTTCAGTTGTTGGACTGAACGATTAAACGTTGATTAAGTTAGGTAGTTGATAACTTTGACCGTATAGATTGTGGTACCTATAGTAAAATTCCTACGACATTACGTGATGTATAAGGAATGCGTGTCTTTTATTTGTGATACCAAATTGATAGACAACCCGAGGGGACCACTGAGTCTACCACTTCTTAGACGGACGTTACGTCCTCTGTGTCTAAATTAGGGACCACCTCTTCTAGGGGGCCTCTTCCATTACCGATGGGTGAGGACATAAGATCAGACCCTTTAGGGTACCTGTCTCCTCGGATCACCCGATGACATAATGACTCTACGAAATTATTTTGTTAAAAATCCCCGAAGGGACCACTAGATCACCAATTCTTAGGTGGACGGTTACGTCCTCTGTACCCAAGGTAGGGACCAGCTCCTTATAGGGTGTATGGCGTCTCGTTGATTCGGACACGGTCATCGGAAGTGGCATCGGTGACTCGGACTCGAGATCGCGGTCTCTTGATGTCGATGCCTTCGGGCGTACGGGACCTCCGGTACGAGGCTTTGCTCTCTCGGGTGGCCTTGACCTCTCTCGGCCCCGTGTCGTTGCTTCTGGGTCGTGTCGGTACTTGTTTTGTCAGAAAAATTTTTTATCCGCTTAAGTCTTTAGTTTTACGAAGAAGTGAAATGACGTAAAGGATAACGGTTTCTTCTAGAGTTGTATGAAGTTTGGGAAGATGGAATTTTTGCAAAAACCATAAAGACGACCCTCTAATTGTTCGTCCAGTTTATTATTATCGATCGTGACTTGAGCACCCAAATAAACATAACGGGGAAATGAGGAGTGTCGTGACACCTCCCGGTGATAATAGGGGGAGACGTCTACTCTTTTGACTCCGTCGTTTTAAACTGGTTCTAGGTGTCGATCAACTATCACAGTCGTATACTTGCGGTCTTCAGACTAAAACCTCGACAATGTGATTTGTTGAAGAGATTTAGGATAATGGTGTTCGTGAACCCGGGATCAGATGGGGAAAACAGTATGACTTTAGAAGGATTTATTTCGTGAGAAACCTTTTTTATACAAATCTGTGGAAGGTCTATAAACAGTTAAAAACAAGGGACCTTACTCAGGGTGTCAAAGTAAAGGAAACATGTCACTCACGACTCACGATTCGACGAAGTCAGGTCAGGTTGAGAAACGTTGGGGTACCTGATGTCGGGTGGTCCGAGAAGACAGGAACCCTATGAGGTCCGTTCTTATGACCTCGCCCAACGGTATGGGAGGAGGCCCCCTAGAAGGGGTGGGTCCCTGTCTTAAGTGTAGAGATTGCAGAGGACGTAACCGTCCACTCAAGAAATGGTATTCGTAGTGGTCATTCCCGTGTGACTACTTGCACTCATTTACAATCACAACGATTTTACTGAACGTTCTAGAAACAATTGTTAGAGAGATCCTTTCATTTATGTAAATTACATGAAAAAATCGTCAAGGAAACATATGTGACTGAATTAAATATATGTTTATATATAAGTAGATTAGTAGAGATTTACCGAAGGGTCCGCCAGGATCACCATTTCTTAAACGACGGTTAAATCCTCTGTATTCTCTGCGTTTCTACGCCCAGTCTTTCTAGGGGACCTCGTCATGACAACAAGTGAGGTCATGACGACGGACCTTTTAAGGTACCTGTTTCCTCGGACCGTCCGATGTCAGGTACCCCCAGCGTTTTCCCAGTCTGTCTTGACTAGTTGACTCGCGTGTGCGTGTTAGAGATTTACCGGAGTGCGAAAAAGTGAGGGATGTATGTGTCGTGTTGACCCTCGACGAACTTCCTTCGTGACGCAGAGGACAACGGAAGCACGAACCAGAAGGAGTGGGGAGAGAGAGGGTATGGAGTGGGGGTATCGTGGCAGATGTCAAGTCATTTATGGTGTCTGGTCTTGACGTCGGTGAGGTCCCTTTATAGTTCTCCTTGAAAGAAGGTTTTGTGTGAACTTACTAGGTTATGTAAATGATTCTTCAGGTTGACGGGGACGGTAATTCATTCACTATAGTTCTCTGTAAGTTTTCTGTGTCTTTGGTTACTAGGAGACTTTTGTACATTAGACCGATTAAAATTTTCCTTTTTTTTTTTTTTTTCCGGACCTTCAAATGTGACGTACTACGTAAATAATCCGACATTTTACATGAAGTTTTGTAACTAAAGTCAAATTTTTCTCTATGTAAGTCATTCAGATAATTGTAATACTTTAAAATGTAGGGGAGTCGTTCTTATACACGAAGGTCACAATGTTCATTTAGACATAAAGGAGTGACTGTTGTCCCAACTACGATTCGGGGGGTTTCTTTGTACAGGTCGATTTGCGTACGGGTCCAAAGAGAAACGGCACCAGGGAGAGTGTGTCTCGTTCCTTCTCTCTTGAACCTACACCTACCCGTTTGGCTTCCCGGTTGTAGTGGATTCACCATCTCGACTCTGTGGGGATTTCCCTAGACTACAGTGTCGGACACGGAAATTTCCCGTAGGTTGTGAAGACCTTGACTTTTACGAGACTTCTATCGTTTGTCCTTTTACTGACTGGTCGAATCACCGTTTCGGGGGAGCGGGGGACGTTACCAGGGTAAAGACAATTCCGGACTCACTCCTCCTTCTCGGTCCGCGTTTCTGGATCTCTAAGGAGTCGGATCTTCCCACACACACCACACAAACACAGGCACACACGAGTCACCACAGATTGAGAAACGCTGGAGTACCTGACATCGTGGGGTCCGAGGAGACACGGATTCTAAGAGGTCCGTTCTTATAACCTCACCCAACGGTACAGGAGGAGGTCTCCGAGAAAGACTGGGTCCCTAGTTTCGACGTCGAAACCGTAGAGGACGTGACTGTCCACCTAAGAAATGGTGACGCGGTGGACCCTTCGGGTCTATCCTTACAATAACAACAAGTCAGTGAGTCAGCACAGACAGAGAAACACTGGGGTACCTGACGTCGTGCGGTCCTAAGGGACGGGTAGTGGTCGAGGACCTCGAAGGAGTTTGAGTACAGGTAACTCAGCCACTACGGTTGGTTGGTGGAGTAAGAGACAGTAGGGGAAGAGGGGGACGGAAGTTAGAAAGGGTCGTAGTCTAAGAAAAGGTTACTCAACCAAGAAGTGTAGTCCACCGGGTTCCTAACCTTGAAGTCGTAGTCAGGAAGGTTACTTATAAGTCCTGACTAAAGGAAATAATAAATGACCAAATTGGAGGACCGACAGGTTCCCTGACAGTTCTCAGAAGAGGTCATGGTGTTAAGTTTGTAGTTAAGAAGCCACGAATCGGAAAAAATACCAGATTGAGAGTATAGGTATGTACTGATGACCTTTTTGGTATTGAAACTGATCTGCCTGGAAATAGCCGTTTCACTACAGAGACGAAAAATTATGTGACAGATACAAACAGTATCGAAAAGAAGGTACCTCGTTCGTAGAAAATTAAAGTACTGACGTCAGTGGTAGGTACCACTAAAACCTCGGATCCTTTTATTTCAGACAGTGATAAAGGGGTAGATAAACGGTACTTCACTACCCTGGTCTACGGTACTAGAATCAAAAAACTTACAACTCAAAATTCGGTCGAAAAAGTAAGAAGAGAAAGTGGAGGTAGTTCTCCGAGAAATCAAGGAGAAATGAAAGACGGTATTGCCACCACAGTAGACGTATAGACTCCAATAACTATAAAGAAGGCCGTTAGAACTAAGATCGAACGCGAAGTAGGTCGGGTCGTAAAGTATACTACATGAGACGTAAATTCAATTTATTCGTCCCACTGTTCTATTCTACCCCTATTGGAACCGTATAAACTCCCGGAGTTTCTTCCGAGAACATCGACCATTTTATCGGTGGTTCTTTTTACCACACTTTACTCCTACTTCTCGATACGACTGTTCACAAAACCGTTCTCCCGTCTAAGGATGAACGACTACGTTTAATTTGAGAGACCAATTCAGGGGGGGTTGTGGCTCACCACACTTCCCTGACGGTGGGGAAATTCCAATGACGTTTTTTGTGTCTCCCTTCACTCCCCGATTATTCGGTCGTAAAAGGGTGGCACCAACAAACCTATGGGGACATCGACTCCAGTGGACTCCAGAAGCGTCAGAGGTCGTCGGAAACGGCGTGCACTTCTACGGTGAGATAGTCGTAGACGGTCAATCCCCCCTCCGTCTAAATCACACCAGACCCATTTATGGTAAAGGTTTTCATTGTCCTTGAGTTTGGAGGGTCGAAAAATATTTAAGAGGAGGGGTCTACCATAGAAGAGTTTTCTGTCTCGTCGATGTGAACGTTCTCAAGAAAAGGAGGGGATAAATCTTTCAAGATTTATTAAACTGTGTTGTCAATCGATCACCCCCACCCTCCTTCACCCCTCCTCCCGTTTTCAGTGTACTTTAGTTCTCTTTTTACTTTTTGCATTCCGAAACGAGAAAAAGTTCTTGAGACGATTAAGGAGACCATAAAGTTGAAAGGGACTTATCCTACTGAGTGAGAAGTCGAAAAAAAAAAAAAAAAACTCTTGTCCAGAGAAAGAATAATTGTTCTAAGTCCATTAGTCGTTACACTATTTTCGTTCTCAAAAATAGCGTGTCACACAGACACAGTATATGATAGAAATTAAGGACAAAGAATTGTGGACCTCCTTTTTATGTCGAGTTGTTGAAGAGTCCATCCTTTTATTTACTTGTAAAGAGGGAGTGAGTGTCGGTCGAGAAGGTTTATTTCGGACAGTCCGAATTCTGGTTCTACCTGAGTCTCGTTGAAAGAAGAGTCCGACAGTTTCATAGTCTTACGTGTCCCAATCACGTAAATTCGAAGTAAAGTATAATTTTTAGGGTGATCTTCAATACAGAGCGTTCGTCCAGACTTGTGAAGGAACGTCCGTCCTCAAGACATCCCTTTCATCCTCGCCCCTGATCCCATATCTACCGTTCCGAAATACCCGACTCACGAGGACCCCAGAGGTGATCCGGTCAGAGGGTCCTAAGGTCACGGTCCGACACTGTTACGTCCCCGTTCTCGTGGGACGTCCCCTTAATTCTCGTTTCTGTTAGACATTGTGTGTGCCTCCCGTCCGACTGGAGCGGCGGACGAGACCGGAAGAGCGTAGAAATAAAATTCGGGACAATGACGTATTACCTGTACTTTTCGTAGGTGTTTACGGCTAAAAATGAATTACGAAACGTATGTTTACTCCTCCTCCTCCACCGCAAAAACGACAGATCCACAAACGACAGACCGAAATTTTTTTACCTCCTGTCGTAGTATATGTCTCAACGACGATAACCGCTTCCGCGGGGAGTGTTTTTATGAGAAGGTTAACGTTGATTGGAAACTCCAGTCTTTTGCTTCAATGTCCCGTCTCTCAACGGGACCGGGAAAATAAGAAAGGATTCGTGACACGGCACGACGAACTCACTTACGATTCAGCGAAGACAGTATAGAATCCCTGGGATACCTGAAATCGGACGGTCCGAGGAGACGGGTACCCTAAGAGGTCCGTTCTTATGATCTCAGTCAACGGTACGGGAGGAGGTCCCCTAGAAGTACTGCGTCCCTAGTTTGGGTGCAGAGAAGACGCAATCGTCCGCCCAAGAAAGGGTGATCGTGGTGACCACGACGAATTTCCACGGAAAAAAAGAGCCACCCTACTCACCATCCCAACTCCGTCTCTTCGGCTGATTCGCTTGGTTGGAGTGCCCGTCGTCTTCACTCCCCTACGACTCTGTCTTCGCAAGAACAGTCACCAATTCACCGGGGGTGACAATTCACTTATGTAAAGGTTACAGGAGTAGGTTAGCAGACAACCGATCCGTTAAAATGTTAAGGCCCGGGAAGTTTTAGAGTCTGGAGACCCTTCCTCTTCATTTCCCACTGCAAGCACACTCTCTCTTTTCAGACTGTAACAGAGGGGGTGTAATATTCGTTGTAAGTATCCGGATCGCCCTCCGTTCTTGACAGAATTTACCTGAGAAAGTAAAACATATAAATAAGGGAAGGAACAAGGGGTTTAATAACTCCTGTTAAAAGTTTTTATAATCCTAAAACCTTACATGGGTTATACCTGATTCCGGCAGGAACGACCGCTTCCAATGAAATAGAGTCTAATTAGTTAATTTTTAGAGGGAGTTTAAACAAGAGAATTCGTAAAGACTTCAAAATTTTGAAGTTCTTATTTAATTAAGAGGTATTCTGAAAATTTCGGGTGGTATTGTTACTCTTATTTTCACAATTTGTTTTGCTTCTTATCTAAAACTACTCTTACTGTTGGAGGTCTTCGTCTCTGACGTCGTGTACCCTTCACTATAACAGTTCTATGAAACCTCACAAGTCTGATCAAAGATAATTATCTCATGGTAAACAAGAATGATACCTAGGGTCCCGGATACCTTGTGCCGACTTTCTATATCATGGTTTAGAACCGATACGGAAGATCACATTGTATACTGTTCCCAGAAGACGATGTCGTACTCTAGGGGAGTAAACTGTGGCCAACCGATTCATATGGTTCTTGACTTGGTCTCCGATCCTTCTTCAACAGTACTTTAGGTCGAAGTTTTTCCGTCACTTGAACCGGTTTAGGAACAAACCCACAGAGATAGAGTTTTGTTAATATTACCTGAACGGTGTTCTACCGCGGGTATCTGGTATGACGTGTGGATGACTGGCGCAGTGTCAAATAGAACCTCCCGTTTCTCCAAGGGTTCTCGGATGAATTTCCAGAAGAGACGCCTGAAGACAAAGTAATGCAAGATTTAATCAGTATAGACTCTTAGAACCAAACCTATCTTTATTATTATAAGATGACTACTAGACTACTCACGGGATTATCCCATCTATGACGTTATTGGGCGATATAAGTGCTATAGTACTCCAAGAGCGGAAACTCATGCTTAGACTCTTCCGTAAACATATCATAAGACATAGGATGACTAAATGTTTTAGTCAGTAAGGTGCTTTTTACTTAGGACGAACCTGGGTTTGAAGTTAAAAAGGATTTTCTTTATGCAGACGTGTGTCATGCCTTGTTAGCCCCACAAAAGCTCAGTCATATTTGAGATGGAGGTGTGTACGAATAAATAGACTGAAGAACAAAATCCTTAGAGTTTCGATTTTTTGTGCGACTCCGTTCTTTGTGTCTGATTATGTAAAACTTTATAAGGTATTGCTGAGTTGCACTAGACTGAGGACCACCTAGATATAAAAAGAGTAGGAAGAACGAAACTGGTTTTCGTGGATTGGGGAAGGTTTACTCCCGTGACGTGAATCCTACTGTACGAAGAGAAGGATCCCCACGTTCCTTCTCTTTCTTAACGACACTCCGTCGGTCTCAAAGGGACATAGACTTCCCTCCTTCATGAAACGGCCTCTCTAAAAAGTAAAGGGCCAACCAACTTTCAGTCGGTCCCGCGGGTAGGACATCGGTACGGTAGTCGCCCGACCGTCATGACGACGTACGGGGCGTAGGAACCTCGACGGACGGTTTAAGATGTCGTCCCTCAACCGTCGCGGGGTTGGACGTCCCTCGTGTCTTGGTCCGAAGCCGTCGACCTACGGTTTCCGTTGCCGGGAGTTACTCCGCCACTGTTTTACGTCCCGGACCCCTTGGACAAGTCACAAGTTCGACCGTCCCTTTTGACCCCTCCTAGTCTTCCCAGGGGTTTCTTTCCGTACAGTCCTTGGATGACACTAAAGGGTTCGGCCCAAACCCCCGCTCTCACCCTCACGACCAACGAAAGTATTTAGGACGGTTACCGTCTCAAGGACTTAAGACATTTCGTAGTTCCTACGAGCGGACGTTACCCTTGTGTCTTGTTTGTCGGAAAATTCCGTTCTCCCCTCACTCGAACACTAAGACCCCAAACGATTAAGAATTGGATCCGTGTGTCACGACCCACCCGTGACGTCCTGTCAGGAGGGACCCGGGAAAAGCCAAGACGACAGACGGAAACCGGAGTGCCCGGGTGAAGTCTGGTACGTCAGGTTAAGCCGAAGATGATTTCTGTTGTCCCCAAACCACCCGCCACCCCGTCTCGACCTCACGCTGGACTAACGTCTATCGGTCGCACGAGTTTTGTCCACTACTCGTGAGTCCTGACGGCGGTCCGGTTCAGACTGAGTCTCTACTTGCACCTACCACACTCCTCCGTCCCCACCCCGTGACTCCTTTCCGACAGGACCGGAGTCTGGCCGGGAAATAATGTCGGGTCAGAGACGAAGTCGAGAAATTTCGTCTCTGATTCCTAAGGTAAAGAAGCAAAATAATAAAAAATATCCTTATATTAACAAAATGTCACAATCAAAGACGACATGTTGTTGTGCTTAGTGACACACACACACACACACACAATCGACGTGTCAGCACAGGCTGAGAAGCTCTGACGTACCGGACGTCGGGCGGTCCGAGGAGACAGGTACCCTAAGAGGTCCGTTCTTATGACCTCAGCCAACGGTAAAGGAGGAGGTCCCCTAGAAGGGTTGGGTCCTAGCTTGGAATGAGAGGACGTGACGTCCACCTAAGAGATGGAAGACTTGGTGGTTCCTTCGGGCTTAGTCGATGTATCGGGGAGGGATCAGTCGGAGGGAAGGTAGGGTGGGAGAGTTAGGGTGGGAAGATCCAGTATAGAGAGGCGCTTTTTATCGTCCTGGTCGATATTCAGTAAAAGTTTCTAAGTCCCTGACACTCCACCCCCACCCCCACGACAGTGTATCTGCTCGTGTCCCCGGGGCTCTCCACGACACTGAATCAGCTCCAGTGTGTCGTACAGTCGCCACTCCTCCCTGTCCTCGGACCCGGAGGACGGAGGTCCGGGTCCTGTGAGACCCGTCTTTTCTTTGAGGATGAGAGAAGGGTCCGACCACGTACGGATGGGGTTCTTCTATAGAGGGGTCTCTACGGAGAGACGATCAGGGAATAGTCTCGGGACCTTGTCGTGTCTCCTTTCTTTGATGTCGACTGGGAACTTGTTGTGTCCAAACTTAACGAACACAGGTGAATGTATTCCTAAGAAAAGTTGTCATTTATGACGTCATAATGTACTACGTTCCAGTCAACTTAGACACATACTTGTTGGTGCCTGTACCTCTTTGGCACCTATACCTTACCTCTCCCGTCTGATATTTATTATGTGTTCTCTCAACCGTCTCGGGGATTGGGGGTACGAGAAGTTCTCAGTTGACATTAGATCTTGAGTCCAGGGAACAAATCAAAACTACAAGTCAGCGATTCAGGCTGAGAAACGGTGGGGTGTCTGGTGTCGTGTGGTCCGAAGGGACAGGAAGTGATAGAGGGTCTCAACCGAATTTGAGTACAGGTAACTCAGTCACTACGGTAGATTGGTTGAGTAAGAGACAACGGGCGAAGAGGAGGACGGGAGTTAGAAAGGGTCGTAGTCCCAGAAAAGGTTACTCAGCCAAATATATCACCATTAATTTGTTGTATAAATTTTCCAAATCCATTACAAAGGAACATAAATTTTTTTTTAGTTCTTTATGTGTAAAGGTTAGAGAGATGGATAAATGTTTAGAATAATAGGGGGTAACAGTTTGGGTCTGGAAAGGAACCGACCGGAAAACACCTTTCGGATGGGAAGGATGATATGAGTAATGTGGTCGTCGAACACTTCGGGACCTTATCAGGAGTAACAAACGTGTATCGAAAGTTGGAGTGGGAAGGTCGATACAACAAACGAGGACCTCCGATTTCGGAACAACTAACGGAGAAAGAAACGAAGAAAGAGAGAGAATGACTTTTGTAGACTGGTTAGTAAGATGGGTCTCGTCAGTGGGTCCTGTTCCCTTACCGTACCCTGGTCACAACGAGTGTCTTTATCCTAAAGGAAATACTGTAACCTGTTCGTCTTGTTTCGAGACTCTTTTGTTTTATTCAGGAGTCTTTGTCAACAAGGACTTCGCACTTCCTTCACGACTTGGACTTGTATATGCTCTATTGTAGATAAAAAGTTTCCTCAATTTTTATGTCTGATCCTTTGTTTTATTTCTGTAAATGTTGTGACTAGAACACGTTTGAAACCCGTTTTAAACGACTGTTTCTAATTTAGGAGACTTAACATAATTCCTTTACTTACATGAAATATAGGTTCCTCTTATACTTGAGATTAAGGTGTAAGACAAAGATGTTTTTTAATGTGACCGACTATTTACTACCGGGGACAAAAGTAATGTCGATTTACCTTTACAGAGTAAATACCCAATACGACTTATATAATCGACCCTCTAAAAAAAAATTCATAATTTTTATGGTTCTCCAGATTGGGTATATGATCAATTTTTCGTCTTAAAATATATAGACGACATAGTCTTTTAAACACTAAGAGGATGAAATACCATAAATTGCGGATGTAAAATTTTTCTTAAGTTATTTAAATCTTAGAAGTTAAAAATATAGAGAAAATAGTTTACATCGAGTCTACTCTTGACTTGGTACAGATCAGTCAGTGACTACAATATAAAGGAAGACACTTAATTTAAGTCATTTTTAAGAAGTTCTAGTTTCTTTATAAATAATCTGGAATGGATTTTTAGACCGGGAAACAAGCTTGGGTTTACACGTGCGACGGTCACGGTCTACTGCCATTAATTGGGGACCCACTATAAAAGACATTTTGTTTAACCATAAAAGTCCCGTTAAAGGATTACCCTTTTACAGGTGTTTTTGTTTCGACGTAACACTAGGTTAGAGATGCGACCAGTAGACGTTTCGGGATATACGGGTTCCGTCATCTCGTTACTAACCCTCGGGGTCAGAACCAGAAAATCCTGGTCCTCTTGTCTTAGCCACTTAAGGTACCTTTCTCGTATTGTTCCTAGAGTTGAAGTTTATTTCGGGAGGACTAAAGAGAGTTGTCTGGGAATCTGAAATTATATTAATAAGACTCTGTAATTCTTTATGTCTACTGAAAAGGGTAAGGGTAATCGGTCAGGGTTTGATAAGAAAAGGAGGGAACCTTGAAAAAGTGACGTCTTAGGAGACACGTATCTGTCTAGACACTAAACTCCGAGTTCTTAGACAAGTTGTTTGGTACTTAAATGTTCCGTAGTAACAACATATCGACGTACTTGACTCATGAGTTCCCTTTGTAAAGGTCTTATTTCTTTTCCCGTCAGACATTACCCCTAATGTATGAAGACAAAGTTACACGACACGTACTAATTTAGGTTAAAAATTTTTTACTTTAATTTTATTGGTACCCTTCATTGTTTCTTTCATCCGTTGACCGATCTTCTAACGTTAACGACTAATACTCTCTCAAATGATTTTAGTGATGTACTTTTCAGATTTAAAACTATCCCCCGACCTCGTACCTGTGGAACGTCCTTCTTTCTTCTTAGACCCTTTTAATCAGGTACCAGTTCTTCTATGTAGAACTATAGATATATATCTATATAGATATTGGATCCTCTATATAGATACCGGATCCTCTATGTAGTGATCTTTGTGAAGGGAAGTAATTAGGAGACTAAAAGATTTTTTCTGACTCGGAAAGGTTTTTGTCGAGACACATGCCGAAGAGAAACAAGGAGGTTTAGGTAGTTTTTCCCTCTATGAAACGTTCATTAGTTTTCGATCACAAACCAGATCGTAATAACCTTCCTATGTACGGACCCTCACTCTTCTGGTTTACAATCGTGATTAAGATAGGTAAGGTTGTCTTTCTACTCATTCAAGATCCCTAGATTGTATTTTGTACCACTGATATTAACTTGATTGTTATGACGTACCGTATAGACTTTCAATGATTCTCTCATTTTGAATTTGCGACAGTGGTTTTTTTTTTTTTAACATACATACACTTCACTATCTACGTAATTGGTCGAAATAACACCATTGACAAAGTATTATCTATATGTATAGTTTTACATTTTTAGATAGTCCTGTATTCGGAGTACACCCCGGAAACAGTACGAGTGGGCCAGTGACGGTTATGAACCTTATCACGGACCGTGTATCAACCACGAGTCATTTAAAATCAACGTACACCCTTGCTTACTTAGTTGACTCGTCAGGGAAGTCAGGTGGTGAGAAGATGGTTTGGAGTGGTATTTACGTCCAGACCTTGTCTGATTAAGCTCGAAGTCAACGTTGCGAGATAGAGGGGTTGTAGGTACCGGTCTTGTGTAGTTACTGAGGGATCCCCTGTTCGAGGGTCTTCGGACCTGTCACTCTTCCGATCTTTCAGAAAAACCCAGGGGGCCACCGAGTCACCATTTCTTAGGTGCACGGTTATGTCCTCTGTACCCAAGTAAGGGACCCGCCCTTCTACGGGACCTCTTCTTTTACCGTTGGACAAGGTCATAAGAACGGACCTCCCTCGGACCACCCGATGTCAGGTCCCCCAGTGTTTTCTCAACCTACGTTGAATTCTTCAACGCAATTTGTTCAACAAACAATTCGGACCACAGTGGTCGTTCTAGATTTCGTTGTAGGACGAGGACGAGGGAAGACGGGGACCCTTACGACAGGTTAGGGTAAAGGTAAGGGGCTAGGCAGGGGAAGGGAACGGGACAGGAGTATAGAAACAACACTTCGCTGTCGTCGTCGTCGTCCCACAATTCGACATAAAGAGTTCGAAGAAGTCTTCTTTTTAGGATCTCGAGAGTCCGGAGGTTCTAAAGGACTCACTCAGGGCGTTTGGTCCTCTAAGTGAGAAACTTCAACCCGACTCCAGGTTCCTCGATCTGTTCGTCATGGTAACTGGTCTTTGTGGTCGATTTAAATGATGTAGTGAATGACGAGTATGACACACCGGTAGACGACTTTCGTTTATTAGTAATCTTCTACTAGTTCTCCTTCTTTTTATCATAAAATGTAGAATCCCACAAGGAAGACCGACTTTTACAACAACTAAAAAATGGAAGTGTAAACCTTAATTTTCCCACACACACGCACACACTCTCACACACATGTGTACGTGTATATATGTATGTAAGTATGTCTATGTATATGTATGTATGAACCAAAAAATGTATAAACACCCCTTTTATAGATATTAAGCAAAGAAAACATTTTATTTATTTATCTTTATAGAAGTAAGAAGTTTATCAGTTGACAATTTGACTCTTCAGAAGAACAGGTCCCAAGTGTGTCTAAACTAATTTAGTATAAGTAAATTGTTTTTTATTTTAATGTATCTTTTTTAGTTTTATTTAATGACTACGTTTTATTAAATTTTTTGTAACGAGGAGAAAAACTTGGTACCTCTTACAGACGATTCTAATCGAGTTTGTGCAGAGAAATTTGTTAATTTCTCTTTGAAGGATTTATGTTGATGTTATATCCCAAATCTTTTCTTTAGTGAAAACGAGGGTCCGTCTCCCGAATAGTTCGGATATTATTATTTTCTCTTGTAAATTTCCGGTGTAAGTTTGTTTTAGTTGAAATTCTACTTTGTAGGGGTTGGAAAGAGTAAGGTCCAGGAAACGGCCGACCGATAGAGACGGACTTTGTGTAGACGGGAGTTGAGACGGGGAAGAACTTTTCGGACAAGTGGTGTCGTCCATAGACAGGAGCGGGTGAGTAGACCACATTTTCCCAGAACAGAGGTTACTCTCTGGTACTTGTAGGGTTCCCGTCAAAATAAGAAGTTTTAAAGGTCTCTAGGAACGTGGGTTTTTCAAGAATCATTATTTTTACACAATTTAACTTGACTTAATTCTCTTTCTTCCCGAAGGGTCCACCGTGGTCACCATTTCTAAGGTGGACGGTTATGTGTATTCTCTACGTCCAAGGTAGGGACCCATCCTCCCGTACCGTTGGGTGAGGTCGTAAGAACGGACCTCTTCGGGTGCCTGTCTCCTCGAACCACTGATGTCAGGTACCCCAGTGTTTCTCAACCTGTGCTGACTGCATCGTTCGTACGTGCTTCCTCTTTCTTCACTAACCTTTCTTACCACCACCATACTCCTCTACCTCTCTATCTATCTCTATGTCTTTGTCTCTACTCTCTCAGCCCCCTCTCTGACCCACGTCTCTTCCCTCTTATACTTTGTTCACATACTTTACGATGACAATACCTAGTCTTAAAGTCTAATCTTTTCAGTAAAAGGTGATACATTGATAAAGGTCTCGTGTCTTGATCTATTTGTATATTTCAATACATATGTATATAACAATACCCGAAGGGACCACCGAGTCTCCCATTTCACAGACGGACGTTACGTCCTCTGGACCCAAGTTAGGGATCCAGTCCTTCTAGGGGACCTCTTCCTTTACCGTTGGGTGAGGTCATAAGAACGGACCTTTTAGAGTACCTGTCTCTTCGGACCATCTGATGTCAGGTACCCTAGGGTTTCTCGACCTGTGTTGACTCGCTGGAGTGAAAGTGAAAGTAACAATACCTCTCCATAGTGGACGATTCAAGAAAAACCACGAAATTGTTCGTCTACTCCAAAAATTATACGAAATTTTCTTTTTTCTAGTTCTCATGTGTTAATAAGTGTTGTCGGTTTCCACTTTCGTTGGGTTTACAGGTAGGTGTCTACTTACTTATTTGTCGTAAACTACGTATGAGTGTCACCCTATAACGAGTGGGAACTTTTCCTTACTTTAAGACTACGACGACGTTCTACTTTGACTTTTTGTAATACGATTCACTCTCTTCGGTGTGTGTTTTCCTGTCGACAACATACTGAGATGAATGTACTTCATGGATCATCAGTTTAAGTGTCTTTGTCTCATTGATCAACGGTGGTCCCCGTCCTTCCTCCTTCAAAGTCAGACCCTCCTACTTACTCAGGACCTCCACCTGTCACCACCCTAAGGGTCCACCGTGATCACCATTTATTGGATGGACGGTTTCGTCCTTTGTCTTCTCTACGTCCAAGTTAGGGACCCTTCTAGGGGAACTCCTCCTGTACCGATGGGTGAGGTCATAAGAACGAATCTCTTGGGGGCACCTGTCTCCTCGGACCACCCGATGTCTGGTTTCCCAGCGTTTCTCAACCGGTGTTGGCTTCGCTGAGTCGTATGTGCGTTACACTTACATGAATTGTGGTGTGACGACGTGAGACTTTTACCACTTCCGCCAGTTAAAATAGTACTAAAAATTTTTCTATTTCCTAATCCTCTCTCCCAGACCTCACGTCTGAGTGTCTATATTCAATGGAGTGTAGACCCAGGGAGTTTATAGGGTGAACCATGTGTGTCAAGACTCTCGAGTGTCAGGACACGTAAGGGAGAGGGCCAAGGTTCCCTCGGTTCCACCACGGAATAGGTATCGCCATCTAGGGCGTCGAGGTACACGTCACGGACGTCGATCGTCCCCAAGTAATTTATACACGTCTCAGTAACTTTTCCTTTTTTTTTTTGTGTGTCCATTATTTGTCGACCTTCTTAAAGAAAGGGGGAAAAAACCTTGTCTCCAACCTTCTCCCCCATTTTTCAAGACTATTTGACCGGTCTTTCATCCGCATAATCTCTAATTGTGTAGAACTAGAAATCTCATTGACTCTTAGTTACTTTCCTACCCTTTAACAAGAAATTATCGTTGAAGTCAATATTATTCCTTTTGCTTAGTAGTATATATTCATTCTAGTTAGGTTCAATCTCGAAACTTATTTTCTCTTTTCTTTTATTCACTAGTTCTCCCCGTACCGTTTGTAAAATGGATCTTTGACTAATGTATTCTCACCTAAAAATATAGAGGACTTGCTACACAAGTCTCCTTTGTTTTCTTGTGTTCGAAGGTACAAAAGTCTACACTGGCATCTGTCTTTGTTGAGGAAGCACCTCTTTTGTGTGTGTACGAGACACCGAGTTGATCCATTTTTCTGCAATTTAATATTTTTGCAATTTCGTTTGTGGAGACCGGATCTCGTTGAAATATCTTGTCAGCAATTCTACTAATAGAAGGAAGGTATTAAAGGAGGAATGTCGACAGTGACCAAAGTTGAACTGACGTCGTTTGTCTTGTTGGATAAAACGGGAAAACTCGTATACGGGTAGTGGGAAGTCTGAGTCCGAGTGAAGGAAAGACAAATTAAGAGGAGTTAAGCATCATGGTAGATAAGTCGTGGTGTCCGACTTGTGACCTTCGGATAAGTCTCTCGGGAATAAAGGTGGGATTTTTTCTACAGTGGGACCCGTCTCCGGAGACTACTCTCTCCAATTCTATGTCGACAACCCGTCGTCCGTAGAGTTTTCCTCTACTCTTAAGACGGACGAAAAGTTGTTTGGAGAAGAAAAATTTAATTCAATTAATTGGGTCTTTGAGAGTAGTCAAATATAGTAGAGTCCGTCGGACGGGTTCGGGACCCATGGACCTGATTGGACAGAGGGCTACGAAAGTAGTCAATCCTCTTTCACAGAGGCAGACGGGACCCGAAGTCCCTGACCAGTCAGTCCCAAAGAGTCGGAGTCGTGAGCACTGGAACACCCAGTCTCCTGAGGAACAACACCCCCCGATAGACACGGGACGCCTTACTACTCGTTGTGAGGACCGGAGATGGGTGATATACGGTTGTCACCAACAACAAATCAACGATTCAGTAGACTGAGACGCAGGAGTCCGAGGAGACAGGTACCCTAAAGGGTCCGTCCTTATGACCTCACCCGACGGTAAAGGAAGAGGTCATCGTGGGGGATCTACGTTGTTGGGTCTCGTAGAGGTCCATGACGACGTTCAGAAGCCCCCGCCGCCCACCCTCCACCCCCCTCGTTTTAGCGGGGACGACTCTTGGTGACCCCATTTTACTCTAAAGTGGGGTGGAGTGTGGTGGTGGTCTTTGAAGTCAGACTTGGGAGAAGGGGGGGGGGGGGGGGGGGGGGGGGGGGGGGGGGGGGGNGGGGTGGAGGTGACGGTGAGAACTCTGACACAATCTAGGTCCTCCCGGGTAGTCGTCCGTGTTTGACCCAAAAATTCTTTTATGTGCCTCCGAATTCCAGTCGTTGTTAGTTTACGTTAAAACTCCTGTAGTTCTTCCTTTTTAAGTTAGTCTTCATCGAAATGATAACAGGTCGTAGCGGTGGTAGAGGTAGGTAGGATTGAACAGGACAAGTTTGGGATTATGATTATAAGGAGAGATGTTGGTAAGAGAATGGAAGAATACAATATTTGGTCAAAGGGGGAAGGAAGAGGGACAATACGTGAGTCTAGGGAAGTGAAGGAAAGTAAGAGATACTCTGTTAAGAAAAAGACACCGAGCGAGCGACCAACTACGAAAGAGAGGGAGAGAGGGACTGGCAGAAGTAATCTTCTTCCTTCATCCAATGGTCGGTGTCCGAATCTAAGGTGGAGGAGGTTTCTAATTCGAGACATCTTTCGGTTTGACACAGGACTTCTTACTTTGGAGGTGTATGATCCAACGACGAAATAGGATACTTTCTTACTAAGAAAAATATCCTGTATGAGACAGTGTACAGTCCCGACACACGTGCACTGCGTGTGATTGGAGTCCATTCCTCGAGGATTCTTTCCGGTTTGTATAACTGTACAAACGTTCTGTCGACGCAGACTTCGTTGGTCCTGTGTTACGTCACCACCCCACAGGTCTACGGAATTAAACCGGGTATCTTGGGGGTCGTCCTCGGGAGGACACGACACACCTGCATAGAGGTACGTCGACCGTGACGAGGCCCTGTGTCGTCCAACCCTCTCCCGACACCCACGGGACCACTTTATGTCGACTACTGTCGACTGAAGGGTTTCCTTTTACTGAAGGGTTTCATTGCGGGACACGACTCGGACGGCGGATAGTAAGTCTCTGGTCCTCGCTTTCGACGTCCCGAGAGGGTGGGGGTCAAGATTGGGAGCGCGAGGGGAGTTAGAGGTAGGGTGAGCCCATCTAGTCTTCCGAGTGAACGATAAATACTTCTCTTGTGTCGAGACTTCCTCCGACAAATCTTACGAGGTACTGCCCTCCTCCCGCTTAGTGTTTGATCTAAATAAGAGTTACTCGGTTTAGTCGTGTTTACCTTGTACTTGTTTTGGAGATTAGCAGTGTTAGTTTATTTTTCTCTGAAGGACCTCTCATTGTCTGTCTACCCTTCGATTATATCAAGTCTGGTAATTGTAAGGTGGTTACGAGTGACCATAAAAAAAAAATTCGTTTATCCCGGTCCAGATCATCTCGCTCCTTTCTTTTAACATCCGTGTAGGTGAAAAAGACTTTCGTTATGTGTCTTACTGTATTACACTTCTGTTCACTGACGACTTCGGCAAATGGATTATTTCAGGAAAAGGGCCTGGCAGTAGGACGAAAGATGATAGTTGAAGAAAAAAAAAAAAAACCATTGTCGAAATAACTCTATATTAAGTGCATTGATAATTCATCAGGAAATTTCTCATCTTGTCAGTGTCACCAGATCTTGTCAGTGTCTGAACTGTCTTAACACGTTGGCAGTGATGTTAAATTCTTATAAAAGTAGTGGTGTCTTTCTATGGAACAAGGGAAGTCATCAATGAGGTCGGAGGTTGGGGAGGAGCGGGACCCGTTGGTGAAAGACAAAGACATATAAACGGATTAGACCTGAAAAGTATATTTACCTTAGTATGTTATACACCCTTCAAAGACTAAAGAAAGTGAATGTTACAAAGTAAGTATAACATAGTACATAGTTATGAATTAAGGAAAACGAAACAACAAAAATTCAGCGGGTCAACGTAGGTTGAGAAAAACCGGGGTACCCGACGTCGTACGGTCCGAAGGGACAGGAAGTGATAGCGGATCTCAAACGAGTTTGAGTAGAGGTAACTCAGTACTAAGGTAGGTTGGTAAAGTAGGAGACAACGGGGGAAGAGGAGGACAGGAGATAGAGAGGGTCGTAGTCCCAGAAAAGGTTACTCAGCCAAGAAGTGTAGTCCACCGGTTTCATGACCTCGAAGTCGTAGTCAGGAAGGTTACTTATAAGTCCCAACTAAAGGAAGTCCTAACTCACCAAACTAAAGGACGTTAGGTTCCCTGAGAGTTCCCAGAAGAGGTCGTGGTGTCAAACTTTCGTAGTGGAAAAATGACGACTTGTTATTAGGTAACGTATCTTTATGGATAGTGTAAAACAAATAGGTAAGTAGTCAACCACCTGTAAAACCCTAACAAAGGAAAGAAACCGATAATTGTTTATTACGACGTTAGTTGTCGGAACACGACACGACACAACTCAGTCAGCGAGTCAGTACAGGGTGAGAGACGGTGGGGTGCCTGACATTCAGGTGGTCCGAGGAGACAGGGACCCTAAGAGGTCCGTTCTTATGAACTCACCCATCGGATAGGGAAGAGGTCCCCTTGAATCACTGGGTCCTTAACTTAGTCCCCGAGGACGTAACGTCCACCTAAGAAATGGTCGACTCGTTGGACCCTTCGGTGGTTATTTCAGAATATACATGCCAAAAATACACCCGTATACGAAAGGAAAGAAAACCCATGTGTGGATCCGTACCTTAACCATCCAATATTCCATTGATATCTCCACCCTTATGGTCTGGTGGACTGGACGGAGAACTCTTTAGACATACGTCCAGTCCTTCGTTGTCAATCTTGACCTGTACCTTGTTGTCTGACCAAGGTTTATCCTTTTCCTTATGCAGTTCCGACATGTAACAGTGGGACGAATAAATTGAAGATACGTCTCATGTAGTACTCTTTACGACCTGACCTTCTTTGTGTTCGACCTTAGTTCTAACGGCCCTCTTTATAGTTATTGGAGTCTATACGTCTACTATGGTGGGAATACCGTCTTTCACTTCTCCTTGATTTTTCGGAGAACCACTTTCACTTTCACCTCTCACTTTTACAACCGAATTTCCATTTGTAAGTCTTTTAATTCTAGTACCGTAGGCCAGGGTAGTGAAGTACCCTTTATCTGCCCCTTTGTCACCTTTGTCACAGTCTAAAATATAAAAACCCGAGGTTTTAGTGACGTCTACCACTGACGTCGGTACTTTAATTTTCTGCAAATGAGGAACTTTCTTTTCAACACTGGTTGGATCTATCGTATAAGTTTTCGTCTCTGTCATGAAACGGCTGATTTCAGGCAGATCAGTTCCGAGACCAAAAAGGACACCAGTACATACCTACACTCTCAACCTGACACTTCTTCCGACTCGCGGTTTCTTAACTACGAAAACTTGACACCACAACCTCTTCTGAGAACTCTCAGGGAACCTGACATTCCTCTAGGTAGATCAGGTAAGACTTCCTCTAGTCGGGACCCTAAAGAAACCTTCCTGACTACGATTTCGCCTTCGAGGTCATGAAACCGGTGGAATACGCTTCTCAACTGAGTAACCTTTTCTGAGACTACGACCCTCCCTAATCCCCGTCCTCTTCTTCCCCTTCTGTCTCCTACTCTACCGACCTACCGTAGTGACTGAGCTACCTGCACTTAGACTCACTTGAGGCCCTCAACCACTACCTGTCCCTCAGGACCACACGACGATAAGTACCCCAGTGTCTCTCAGCCTGTGCTGACTCGTTGACTTGACTTGACTTCCATTGATATGAATTGGAAAACTTCTTGATGGTGTGATAAAAGGTTCTCTCGACCTAGTAAAATGTAAAGATGGGTCAACAGGTATAAGGCGATTAGTATAAAAACGGTTTTAATAGAAAAAACAATATCGGTAGGATCACCCATATTTCACCATAGAGTAACACCAAAAATAAACACAAAGGGACTTCTCGTCACTGTAACTCGTAGAAAAGAACACCGATAACTGGTGACCATACAAAAGAAACCTCTTTACAGTTAAGTCTAGGAAACGGATTAAAGAGTAACCTAACAAGTAGAAAAATAATAACTCAACATTCTCAATAGATATATAAGTCTATATTCAGAGAATAATCTGTATACTAAACGTTTATAAAGGGGAGAAGTACGCCCGACAGAAGAGTGAAAGAACCATCACAGGAGACTTTGTATTTTCAAAAATTGAAACTACTCCAGGTTTAATAGACAAAAAGGAAACTAATGGACACGAGAGCACAGTATAGATTTCTAATTTAGGAAAAATTTTGTTCCAAAAAAAGTCGAACACAAAGAGTCAGAGTCCGTAAATCAAGAAAAGGTAAAATCGGCGTCCCGGAGAGGAACCGGACTGAGTGAGTATGTGCGTGTGTGTCGCTGGTGTGTCGGGTGTCCATTACATTCTGTACTTACTGAAAAGTGAGGGGTGTCTCAGGACGACGAGAGACTAATACTGACACTAATAAGAACTTGTGAGTGTACCGATTCCTATCGAAAATTCGAAGACCTCCGAAAGTCTTAATAATTAATTATGAGTTTTATCGACACTTCCTGTCCTTCCTTCCACTACGGGTGGTGGTGGTAAGACTCTACACTTCTGTCAATTTTTCAACAATATTTCTGTTTATTGAACGCAGTCTCTTTGAGATCGGAGACTTTAAGAGACTGCTCCTTTCTCCTTCCTTTATCTTTAACCCGTTTCATACTATTTTATATGTATCGTTTAACCCTGTTGGTTGCAAATTATAAGAATAAAGTAGTGAGCGGGAGTGGTGATGGGAGAAACTGGTGGAGAGTGTGGTGTCGGTCCCCCTAGAATTAAGTTTTAAGACCAATATAGTTAACTAAGTGTTTATGGACTTTCCAAAAAATCTTTATAAATCTTTAGTCTTTAAAATCCAGAGGGTTACGAAGAAGTCGAGTAAATGATATTAATGGAGGGTGGAAAGGGTTTGAGTCCGGAATAATTTAAAAAGGGTCAAATGGTTTTGGTAACCTGGGGATTTTGAAGGACCCGGGAGTTTACATGAAACGAAGAAGATGTGTCTCGTCTAAGGATGAGTACGTACTTCTGGGTCTGTTACGACGGAGGGACCACTTCAGAAGACTTAAAGTGGTCTGTTGAATATCTAAAATGAAAGTGCCGTAGGAGTCATAGAAGAAGTATCAAGATAATAATAGTATTGGGTCTACCGTTGATCTTAGTGGGACGGGAACTGTGATGTCAGTGATGACCGAGTGTTGTCTTAAGATGCGACACCTTTTAAGTTATAGGTTAGTTCTAAAGACTTTAAGGATCTCCTACTCCTCTCTCACCAAAGGTAAGACCACCTATGATGATACAAACTGAAAGGTGGACGTGACTCGAGGATAAGAGACGAGACTCAGAAACTGAGGTGTTTACACCTGGAGTTGAGTGATATGACCAAAGGTGACTTTTGATGTCCTTCGTCGAGGATTCTACCAAACTTGTTAGGGACGGAGGACCATAAGGACCAGAATATGTTAAAGGAGGGAGACTCATTGAACGAAGATTGGTTGTCTCTTAGACCGTGATAACTCCCAACAATAAAAACACTAGTCTACTGTTTTCTATTACTAAACTGAACGATAGTCTGCGGGAAAGTAACTGGTCTCTCTGGGCACGACGTGTCTTGATTCCCATCGGAGACCAGTTATCGGTAGTTTCGTGACTCCGGGAGTCGGGTTGTCTGGCATTCCTTGACTTACACGATGGTAGGTACATTCATTCGTATTCTCGTCTAGGAAGGGGTGTGCTTCAGAAGTCTACTTTGAGGTCGGGACCGACTATGAACTCACGTCGGAACACTAGTATTCACTTCGTCTTTGGGGTCGATTCGTTACGAGTCCAAGGGCAGGTACCTTCGGTACTTTATTATTTACACACGACAAAGGTGTTGTTATCCATTGTTACGTTTTACGTCGTTTATTCGTGGGGGTAATGAACCCTGTCAACACATACGCCTTCTGAAGTGAGTACCGAATCCTCGGAATGTGGTGTCTTTACGATTTTTGTATTTCGAGGTGGAACCTGTAAATCAAAGATTCTTAGGATACCGGTGAAATTACCCAATAAGTCGAACAGAGAGGGAGAAGGAAGGGAGAAGATGATACTGTAAAATATAGAGTCCGATTTTTGAAAAAAAGTATATACATCTCTCTCTGTGTCTCTGTCCTTCTAACTAGAACTTTAATAGACTGGGAACTAGCTAGGATTGATCCATGTGATTGTTTCGTGATAGGAAGAGGGATTAAAGACGGATCCCGTCCGGAACCCCTTTCCCTGAAAACAAAAAGGCTCCTGCATCATGTTGTGTTATTTATATCACACTGAATGGTACGACAAAAGATTAAACGAATGTACAGTAGAGGGCGTGATACGACTCAAAAAGTTATTTTCACTGTCTAAAATAAGTAGAAATATAGGGGTCATGTATCATGTTTCTTCTAATTTGTTTCTGAGTCATTTATAATTAATTTATGGTAATGTAATCTTCTAGATGTAAATTTTAATTAATAATTGCGAATAATTACGTGTTCTTTTGGTGACACGACTCGATATTCATTTTGATATGGTATTGTTCAAGGAGTCTATAAAGTTTATTGACATTGAGGAAATTTTTCCAAGTTCTTTTTAATAACGAGACCATTTGGATTATGATATCACACGACATTGTAAGTTTTATATAATTAATTTATGGGAAAATTTTTCGTATACAAGATATTGAGTACTATCTTCACACAATCTAAAAAAATCAAAGTTCTTGTTTACGAGTCTTTAAGGTCTCATCCTTAAATAGTATTTTCTTATTTTGTAGTCGTGATAAAAATTTTCCTTTTTTGACCCTTCGGTTTATAGGTCGTTATCCGCGTTCATTTAGAATAATATCGGTGTGTGACCTAATTTCCACTACTTAGTCTAGAATAACTAATTGTTTCTTTCTACAGATGTTATCTTAGAAAAATTTTAAAAAAATGAGTAAATAAACTCGACGGGGTCCGGAGTCAACGTCATGCGTCCCAGAAATAAACTCCGTACGTTTGAGAATCAACGTCGTGCACTTAAGATTAAGGAACTGGTCCCTACCTTGGACCCGGAGGACGTACTCCTCTGACCTCAGAATCGGTGACCCGGTGGTCCCTCCAGGGACGTTGTCACAGAATATATTTCTCTCGTTCCTTGTTTTCTATATATTTACAAACATATTTATCTAAAACGGATTCCGGGACACATGTATACGTAATTTTTTGTTTGTAATTTCCGATGTATGGTTTTATCATTATCTATGGTCAGTAGTGTCATATCAGTCAGCCAGAAAGATAAAAAGATATAAAACGTCTACAAAATGTTATTCGTACATAAAGAAAAATTAGTTTTTATAAATTAAAATAAATTTTTATCTCTTTTCTTAATTAATCATAATAGGATTAAACCATTTGTACCTGAGGGTTTACTTATAAATGATTTAATTATAAGACCTTACATTTTCGTCGATTGTTTTGACTAATGTAAAATCAAAATTTTCGTTAAATTTTATTCATCTGAACAAACTCGGAGGGTTTTGAAACACTGTATCCTTTACGAATAATTTATGTAACATGTCTAGAGTTTACTGAACACATTCAGTGTATGACCCCTTCAATTTTTTCGGTCACATCTCATATACCGCGCACACACGATTCAGCAAAGTCGACGTAGGTTGAGAAACGTTGGGATACCTGACAGCGGACGGTCCGAGGAGACAGGTATCCTAAGAAGTCCGTTCTTATGACCTCACCCAACGGTACGGGAGGAGGTCCCTTAGAAAAGTTGGGTCCCTAGCTTGGTGACAGAGATTGTAGAGGACGTGACCGTCCACCCAAGAAATGGTGATCACGTTGGACTCTTCAGGGTCTCCTACACCATTAACTCAGGATTTAGTCCCTCCGACCAGTAGAATTTGTCGTCTTATTCTTTACTAGTGATTTACTAATTCTTACAAAACACCTATAAGACTATGGGACTCATTAAGAAAAATATATCGTTTACGGTTTCTGATAACCTATTTAAGTAAAAGGTACAGTAGAATGAACATTTAAAAAGGTTTTTAAAGTTGATTGATAATAAAAGTAACCGGGATGTATAATTCGTGTCCGGTTGAGTCGTCCATTTCTTCGGTGGACGTTACGTCCTCTGGGTCCTCTAGGTTCAAGTTAGAGACCCAACCTTTTTAGGGGACTTCCTTTTTTTACGGTGAGGTCATTAGAACGGACCCTTTAGGGTACCTGTCTCCTTTGACCGCCCGATGCCAGGGATTCCAACGTTTCTCAGCCTGTGTTGACTCGCTGATTCGTACTGTTGTTATATACTTTGAAAATTACGTAGTTCTGTGCATCTTTCTTTTTTTTTGTGCGTCTCTCAAATTCTTTTTGTCATAAGTCCGTCGACTCTACGACGTCTCTCGTGTATTCGGGGGAAGGGGTCTTGGTCTCCAAAACTGTTCACCTCCACTCTGGGTGTGACTGGTTGGGAGAGCATTCAGTAAAATGAAAGTAGAACTAGGTCAGAGATATACAGACACAGTTGGCATATCTCCTCAACCGCAATTTGGTGGTGTTGTTTCTTTACGAGTCTTTTTACCGTAAAGGTGTTCTGGGTGCGTAAAGATTTCGTTCGTTTCTACCTTGTGTGGTTCTTACCCGTACTTTAAATTTGTCATTCGGGGGAGTACCGGGTCGGTCTGACCTTTGCGACATTTTAGTCAGTAGAGTAGAGACTTGTCACTTCCTCCGAGAAACCCCTCGTGCAGTCAACCTCGTGGGACCGGTCTCTCTATCCGACGTCCGTGTTCCGCCGCCTGTGTCCCCTCCTCTCCCTTGAAGGAAGTTCAGACCGAGACGGGTCTGGACACATGACTGTTTGACCTTTCCTTTGTCTCGTCTTCCGTCCTGTACTCCACACTTGACACTCGTTAAAATCTGTCCTTCCGACCGTGAAGAGACTTTAATCGCATAGACGAAACCCTGTTCCTCCACGGGGAAACCTGAGTATAGACGGACTCCCACACCCGGTCGGACGGTGCGTCGTCTCCTCGACTCTTCGCAGGTCTACGTGGTCCTGTCTCTCGTACGGGCGTCGACAGGGTGTGATCTCCTAAGTGATCGGGGAACCACTCTGCCTGACCTAAATCGTGGTCTGTGTTGTCTCACGAAAACCCTTAAGGGACTTTGTGTGTGAATTCCGATCGATTGACAAGTCATTTGACATGTATCTAGTAAGGTGTAATACTTAAATCAATCAAAGTTGGACAAAGTTGTAACAGTTTGTCTATGTTTGGAGGAGTATTAGTAATAATTTCTGGTTAATTTCTTTAGGTATTTCTATTATATTTTCGGTTATGTATGAATGATGTACGATCCATTACAATAATTACAATCGGTCAATAAAGTGAACAACAATAAAATAGAACAAGTCAGCAAGTCAGCACGGGCTTAGAAACGTTGGGATACCTGACGTCGTGAGGTCCGAAGGGACAGGCAGTGGTAGAGGGTCTCGAACGAGTTTCAGGTAACTCAGCCACTACGGTAGGTTGGTAGAGTAAGAGACAGCAGGTGAAGAGGAGGACGGAAGTTAGAAAGGGTCGTAACCCAGAAAAGGTTAAAAGATAGATGGGTGAACAATAGTAGAGGTAAAATGTCTGCTTCTTTACTCCGTCCTTCACTAATTACACGGACTCCGAGGTCAATTCTTTACCGTCTCGGTCTCGGTCTTGGACTTGGCTCCGTTAGAGTAAGGTTTCCAAGGTGATCTGATGTTATTTGGTGTGACTTGGTACAATTGAGATTGGTCCCGTACATTGGATCTAATGAGACCCCAAAACTCACTCATTTGGTCTATTTGTCGTAAGGAACTTACTCGGAACTTCTCGAAAAGACGTCTAATATATTAAAGTTCTCTCGAAGAAACAATTGTTGGTAGGTGTTTTAAATATAGTTTCTTTTGTTTAAGGTGTCTTCTGTCCTATTGGTCTACCTCGGACGACTCACACCCAGCTTCCTTCATCCTCCCCACCCTCAGTCACTTCTGGTTCTCTCGTTTACGGATGGATTCAGAGGGGTCTGTTGATAGAGAGATCTTCTATATCTTGATCCAAACGGTTAAGAGTGTAAAAAAATTTTCCAACTTTTAAGCCTAAGAACACGTTTTAGGGGTGTTAAAAGTTTAGAACCGTGAATAAGGTCGAATAAAAGAAGACTTGCTACTCGGTTTGATTTGGATAGACGTTTGTAGTCGACGGTGGAGACAAGACCTAAGTAGCTCCAAGAGTCGTCCGCTACGTTATTACCGGAAGATTTACCGTCTCATGATCTTTAACCATCTTTAAGACTTTACAATTCTTCTGTCCATAGTTATATATTGACGTCTACCAGGAACTGAATGCTACCAAGTTGAATGTTAAAAGACTGAAATGTTACCACTCTTTCATTTATGTACAGGTTGTCTTTGACAAGAAACTTAAAACTAGAAAGGGACCCGATTGTTTTACGTCATGTTATAAGATGTCGTTCGGTGTCAAGGTCAGTCGTGAACTCGTGGTCCCATTTGTTAGTTATCTGAATCCTGGTAAGACATCGGTGTCCTCGTAAGACAAAAGGTAAAAGTCATGTCATAAATCATGTAATGTACTCGGTCAGTTGTGAAAAATATTTTATCCGAACACAATCTACTGAAATCGGTTGACATTCGGTTTACTTCGCAAGACTCGTACAAATTCCATCGGACCCTCGTAGATATTTTAATCCATCCAACGTACATAATTTATGTAAAAATTAAATAAATAAATAAATAACTTCCTATTAATGTCTTAAAACACAAGACAGTTTGGAGTTGTACTTAGTTGGTATCCATATGTAAATAGGGGAGGGAAAACTTGGAGGGAGGGTAGAGGGAGGGGTAGGGTGGTAAGATCCAACTATGTCTCGGGGACAAACTCAAAGGACTCGGTATGTCGTTTAAGGGCAACCGATAGATAAAATGTATACCATTGCATTCGAAGGTACAATGAGAAAGGTACGTAGAGTGGGAGAGGAGGGGAGAGGGGTACAGGGATTCAGATAAGAGATACGGAGAAAGAGGTGACGTACACACGAAGCAGCGAGTCAACGCAGGCTGAAACGCTGGGGTACCTGACATCGGGTGGTCCGAGGAGGCAGGTACCCTAAGAGGTCCGTTCTTATGACCTCACCCAACGGTACGGGAAGAGGAACTTACGTAAAAACTGAATGTTTTAAAAGTTGAATACTACCCAAAGAGACCAGTATTGAGGTAGCATTTAGTTTCTCGCAGATATATGTTTGTCCAACCAAAACCAGACCAATATAGATCACCGTTCTTACACTTCGGTTTGTAGAGAGCTCTAAGTGGGGACAATCTCATATATCTACGTCGGTCCCCGCAGACTCAGTTTCCAGAGGTTTCACCCGAGGTCCGTGAGACCCTCCATACGTTCCTGTAGGTGACTCCACGTTCTTCTTTTGTAAGGTGAGGCATAAAGATGAAGAAAATAGGAAAATGTCACAGTAAAAAATGTAAACGTAATGTCACAAGTATGTGTGAAATTTCATCATGTATGTGTATAAAAGGTTTATTATCTATATGTAATTTTATATTATTACCGACACTACCAATGTGGTTGTGACTATAGTGTAAGAGTCCGTTTCTTTGATCTGGTAGTTTGTATTTTGTAAGATAGGCATAGAAAGACAGGTCTTTAGTTTCCCTTAAGTGGTTGTTTGAGTCATCATTTGGTTTTTCGAACTGGGAAGTCAGGGGTCAGTCGACGATGTATCGACGTGAGGATTCTTTAGTACTGGTCGTCTTCCTTAACGGGAACTCCCGACCAGGAATAAATGCAAAGACCCGGTCTATGAGTTGTGTCCCATGTAAATTACATGTAAAAACGAATATATTATGTACAATATATGAACGTATAGACAGTAGGTTGGGATTAGATGTTCTGTCACGGTCAAAATCCGTCTCGTTATGTAAAAAAAAAGGGACCTCAAAGTGAAGGCCGGTCAAGGAACTGACCATTGTTATAGACAAAACTTCCGAACCAATCTAGACAATTTTGTGTGTCTGTTAGGAGGACGACGACGATGACGATTCAGTGAAGTCAGCAAGGCTGAGACACACTGGGGTATCTACCGTCGGGTGGTCCGAGGAGACAGGGACCCTAAGAGGTCCGTTCTTGTAACCTCACCCAACGGTAAAGGAAAAGGTTACGTACTTTCACTTTTAACTTTCACTTCAGCGAGTCAGTACAGGCTGAGAATCGCTGGGGTACCTGACGTCGGGTGGTCCGAGGAGGTAGGTACCCTAAAAGGTCCGTTCTTATGACCTCACCCCACGTTAACGGAATCATGTTCCTTCACCTTTCACGATGTTTCTCCTCAAGAACCGTTACTCGACAAGACTGGTCCAGAAGTTCTTGAAGTGTGTCACGTTCAAGTCCGAGACACTACGGTACGACTCGAAGGGATGAAAGGTGAATCTTTTATAGTCGTTCGTCGTTGAATTAATGTATTAAATAAGAGGAGAGATGTATAAAGTGAACAGGAAAGAGGAGTCCGTCAGGATGTATAGGAGTAAAATTCTGAGATTATAAATAAAAAAATTATTTCCCCTATTATAAGAACTAATGTTTTCAATTTATATAAGTATAATCTTTATTGTTTCTTTTTACCCATAAGGATTCCTCGTATTTTGTACTTAGGTGAATTGGTTACCTAGTCCACCCTACTTCGGACATAGCCTGTAGGAAGGGAGTAGTAAAGTGTTGGAGAGTCGGGGTGTATAATGAGGTCGGGGACGACTTCACTTGTTCAGGTATGTTCGAAGTTGGTCTAAGTTCGTCCATGTCAAACTGTCGTGAGTCGGAGACAGAAGGAGAGGGACAGGTGTATGGGAAAAAGGTTTCAAAAGATTACGGTTGGTTCCGAAACCTTGGGTGTCTATACGTAAACGTTGGGTCCTCACGTCCCCTCAGTGGGAAATACCCGATGAGAACTCGTAATCTCTCTCTTCGGTTACCTGTGTAGACAGAAGGGTTCGTCTGTCAAGACTCTAATAGAATGTACCGAGGATTTTTCACGACCCCTTAGTTTGTAGACAACAGGCGCCGTCACCACTAAACTAAAGTCGAAAGAGAGGAAGGGAAAAGAAAAGGATCCAGGAGACGAGGTTGACCCCGGTGTAGGGTTTATTTGATGGACGTGCGTTCGTCAATAGAGTCCGAGACGAAAGGACCCCTGGGTTCGATCCTTACGACTATCCCTTCACCGGAACCTTTCGTCTAAGAGACCCAATACCTCGACATGACAAGTACGGTGACGACCACCATTCGTTCTATCACTGTTGGAGACTTTCCTCGTAGCCGGGTAAATGACAATAAGAATAGACACCACCTACTCCTACTCCATGTACACCTCACACTCCATTAACTTACTTGACCTTCAACACCATGAACTTATTATGTCCCAGTTACCATCACTATTCTTAGTTCTCTCAACAGACCCAAAACAGTCGAAGAAACCTTCAACCCTTCTTCATTTTACTTTTAAGGTATAGGTTCAGTCAGTTGCTAATTGTGTCCGTGTGACACTTTACGAAGAAACTCTCGCAAACCAACTGGAAACAAGTAGAGGACGTCGGTAGCCCGTCTGTTACGGTCTTTAGCCCGAGTCCTTGATTGACATTTCGACCTTCTGGGTGTTTCTGGGTTTCATCAGAGTCATATAGCGGATTCAGTCATAGACCGGGGATATCCTTTTGACCACCGAGACACTGGTCCTTAGACCTGTAAACCCAACTACTCGGATTCTTGGAATTTAGGAACTTAGAAGGTCTGGTAGTTGTCGTCGAGCGAGGAAGAACGATTACCTCTTGTCGGAAGGGGAAGGGTCTCTGGAGTATCCATCCGTCCACGGACTGTTCCACTGACAACAAGAAAAATTCTAGACGACGGTGGAGTAGAGTAACAGACACTTGGTCATTGATCTCAGTTTATAGTCGTGCCAGGTGCGTCCCTTTGTTTCAAAGACGACGTCTTATATAAGTAGTTTCCCTACATATAGTCATCCTTGGTTTCCTTATAATAAATCTCACCTAGGACCCCCCAAATCTGGTCCCCCATGTTTTATATTTCGACCTACTTCTTATTGAATAACTGTACTCTCGAGAGCGGATACTGAGACCGAAGTTTCGGGACCGTTCCTGTGACTGTAACCAGGACTGTAGGTCGACCCTACCGCGGTGTTTCGAACCTGACCTATAGTCGAGGGACAATTACTCCACCTCTACGGTCTGACTCCTTCCCTAGGTTCCTAGTCCGTCCATTCCGACATTTATACTTAAATAGTGAACTCTGACTTCTTGAGTGGTGGATACGAAGAACCTTCCAGTGTCTCTTCTTAGGAGGGAAGCGGTTCTGGTATTCCGCACCTGACGTTTCCCTCCGTCCCCACAGAAACCTATGTGTAAACATGGAAAGTCCTCGGTGAAGGGTCGGAGATCCTGACTGGAGAATGAGGGTAGGGACTACGTCGCAGTCGAAGTGTGTCCGTCACTGGCCGAGACGTGACCACACTGGACCGGAGGGGGAAGGTACCCGGAAACCGAGGGACCGGGACCTGGAGAGAGTGTCACGTCAACCACGTCCCATGAACCGTGAGTGTGTACACGTCGGACCATCACTCTCCCTTGGTCGAAGACTTCCCGATGGGTACCAGTTACTCCGAGTCTCCGGTCACCTCTTTCCGAAGGGGGAGGCCAACGGGTCCCACCTGTCGAGGCGTGCGTAGAGTATTCCGAGGAAGCCCTCCGGACCACGGTAGTAGCTAGTGATCACCGAGGGTCATGACCGGTTGGACAATTGTGTAAGACCACAACCGAGAGTGACAGGTGAGGGGTGACGGATCTTAGTGAAGGGTTTATTCGGTAGACGTGGTTTCGAAAGTCTCCTTGAAACCTACCTTGTTTCAGGTCATCAATCCCTATTACCCCCGTCCTCACGAAATTGTACCTAGTTCTGGAGTCGGAGGATCCTTTGACCAGGGTGTCGTCTTCAGTGTCCTTACTGTCTATGGGTGAGGTTTGGTTGAAGGGTGATGTAGAGGTAGTGTTCGTATATCTGTTGTGGGGAAGAAAAGAAAAGGTCACCTTAGTTTGTGATGAAAGTGTGTGTGGGAGGTGTGACCCAGAAAATGTCGAGTTGGATTAATCAACTGTCGTGACTTCTATTTATATCTCTGTTTTGTGATCTTTTGTTCCTCCTTTTTTAAAATCATCTATAAATTTACTTGGAGAGTCTAATCTCCAACACTATTCCAATATCGGGAGTGTTATATAATTTTCCTCAGGTAGTGTCCTGGTTCGTGAGTTCTATACAAATTATTTGAGAACGACAAAATTTCTTTTTTTATAGGAAATAAGATCTAGAAAACTATCTTATTGATAGATACAGTTATAAATGTCGATTTGTTCGTTCTTATACAGTACTGAAGAGTTTTTATTTGTGAATATTCTTCTAGGTTTTTGTTCTTAGTTAAAAAGACACGTTCCGAGTTGGTACGACATAGTTTTTATCCCGTGAAGAACTCCTTTTCGGTCTTAGAATCGTTTGGTTTATGTGGGGGGAAAATTTTTATCGAAAAGTACGAAACGACCACATGATCAAAACCTCTTAGTCAACACGTGATCGACCCAAACCTCAACACTACGAAATATGTACAGTTAGTTTCTATGGTCTCGGGTTAGTTCAGTTGTACCCACTCGACACCGAGGTTCTTTAGTAGGTACGAACAGGATATAAATCGTGTTTGTAGTGTGAATTCAGATTGTGTTTTTACCCACAGGTATCTTTAACGTGTCAGTGTTTCCTCAGAATCAAAACAGAAGGTGTGTCTACAGTTTTTATTACATTACACAATAATGAGACGACAACTGAAGATTCACTCCCTGTCCCGTATTAGACCCTTCAACCCTTCATCCCCGATTAAATTTGTCCAATAGGTTGTCAATTAAAGTCGTTTGGTTTGACGATGCAGGATTAGACATACCGATAAATTTAATGTCAGTATGCACGAATTAGTGTCAACTATATATAGTATTTACTAGGATCTAGTTCTTTGTTCATTAGTTTTCGCCGTATAAATTATTGAACAAGTGTAACTTTAAAGAATACGATAATTATAGATTCAAGGGAAGACACTGAAATCCGATAAAATTTTCCCCCCCTTTTATGTCTTTGGAACAACGGTACCTCTGACATTCGGCCAGTCGGGTAGACGACTTCTCCTATATTTTAAGACATTCATCTTAAAATTTTTGGAATGATACTCTTTCTGAAGGAGTTTGTGACATCGCCCCTCCCTCGACGTCTTTCAGACCGTTTACCGGTAAACGTTTTGACACCCGATAGTAATGAAACTATGATTAGTACTTAAACGTTATTGAGAATAATTCTCCCTCGATAATTATAGACATGTAAACTATGATTTTTACATCTTGTATAAAACCATAAGATATGATTACTACAAATATAGTAAAAATCTTTTTTTAATCGTTAAATATAATTTTTGACCAGGTCTCTTTATATACTAAACCAAACGAACCGAAATTTTTGATGAGGTTGTTTATTGGGTTAGGTTTTTTTACCCGTCTTCTAGCTTTATCTGTCAAGAGGTTTCTTCTGTACGTCTACCGATATTGCGTGTACTTTTCTACAAGTTGCAGTGATTAGTGATCTCCTTACGTTTAGTTTTGATGTTACTCGATAGTTGAGTGTGGTCAGTCTCACCGGTAGTAGTTTTTTTAGATGTCTGTTATTTACAACCTCTCCCACACCTCTTTTCCCTTGGGAGGGTGTGACCACCACCCTTACATTTAACCACGTCGGTGACACCTCTCGTCACACCTCCAAGGAATTTTTGATTTTTATCTCGATGGTATACTAGATCGTTAGGGTGAGGACCCGTATGTAGGTCTCTTTTGGTATTAAGACTTTCTTTGTACCGTGGGGTTAACACGTGACGTCGTGATAAGTGTTATCCTGTACCGTCGTTGGATTTACGGGTGTCTGTCTCCTTACCTACTTCTACACCATGTATATACGTTGTCTTATAGTGAGTCGACGCTTCTTCTCACTTTATTACGGTAGACTATATGTTGTCTTATAGTGAGTCGACGCTTCTTCTCACTTTATTACGGTAGACTATATGTTGTCTTATAGTGAGTCGACGCTTCTTCTCACTTTATTACGGTAGACTATATGTTGTCTTATAGTGAGTCGATACTTTTTCTTTCTTACTCTATTACGGTAGAATATATGTTGTCTTCTAGTGAGTCGACGCTTCTTCTTACTCTATTACGGTAGACGTCGTTGTACCTACCTGGATCTCTAACAGTATGACTCACTTCATTCAGTCTGTCTCTTTCTGTTTGTAGTAAAATATAGTGATATGCACCTTAGATTTTTTTTTACCATGTTTACTTGAATAGATGTTTTGTCTGTGTCTTAATGTCTACATCTTTTGTTTGAATACCAACTGTCCCCCTTCTCCACCTCTCTATTTGACCCTCCAACCCTACCTGTATATGTGTGAGGATATATATTCCCCTCGGGCCATCCGATGTCAGGTACCCGAGCGGTTGTCAGCCTGTGTTGACTCGCTGAAGTCTCTCTCTCTCTCTCTATTCTTTCACTTTCACTTCAGCGAGTCAGCACTGAGAACGTTGGGGTACCTGACATCGGGTGGTCCGAGGAGGCAAGTACCCTAAGAGGTCCGTTCTTGTGACCTCACCCAACGGTAAAGGAAGAGGTCCCCTAGAAGGGCTGGGTCCCTAGCTTGGGTCCAGAGGGTGTAACGTCCGTCTGCGAAATTGGAGACTCGACGGTCCCTTCGGGATGATATATATTTTATCCAGTGATTATTCTTGGATGACATATCGTGGTTCTTGAGATGAGTTATGAGACGTTACCGGATACACCCTTTTCTCAGATTTTGTTTTTGTGTATACATATGTATATTGACTAAGTGGAACGACATATGGACTTTGGTTATGTTGTAACATTTAGGTTATTTTTTTTAAAAAAAATTTCCTTTTTTTACTACAGAAATCCTTCTTCAAAAATTTAAGTAAATAAATTCATCCATAAATTCATCCTTCATTAAAATTAACACATACGAAAATTTACTGAAAATGAAAATTTAAGAAAAAAAGACCAAAAAAAAAAAGTGAATAAGAAAAATTAAACAAATGTTGTGAATAGAAAGAGAAAGACTAAGAGATATTATCCAAGATCCAAGTAGGTGGAGTAATCTTGACTGAGTTTCCACAAGGAAAATACCGACTCATTATAAGGCAACACATATAATGGTATTGAAGAAATCGGTAAGTAGACAATTACCTGTAGATCCAACGAAGGTACAAGATCGATAACATTTATCACGACGTTACTTGGTACCCTATGTACACAGAAAAAGTTCAAACCAAAGAAGTCCCATATACGGATCCTCACCCTAACGACCCAGTATTCTATCAAAGTAAGGACAATAAAATTTCTTAGAGGTATGACAGAAGGTATCGCCGATATAGTTAAATGTAAGGGTGGTTGTCGTGTTCACAAGGGAAAAGAGGTGTGGGAGAGGTCGTAAAGAACGAACATCAAATAAACTACTACCAGTAAGACTGGTCACACTCCACTATAGAGTAACATCAAAACTAAACGTAAAGAGATTATCTACCCCTTTGTCACAGTCTGAAATAAAACCCCCCGAAATTTTAGTGACGTCTACCACTGACGTCGGTCCTTTAATTTTCTGCAAATGAAGAACCTTCTTTTCAATACTGGTTGGATCTGTCGTATAAGTTTTTGTCTCTGTAATGAAACGGTTGTTTCCAGGCAGATCAGTTCCGATACCAAAAAGGTCACCAGTACATACCTACACTCAACCTGACACTTCTTTCGACTCACGGTTTCTTAACTACGAAAACTTGACACCACAACCTCTTCTGAGAACTCTCAGGGAACCTGACGTTCCTCTAGGTTGGTCAGGTAGGATTTCCTCTAGTCGGGACCCTAAAGAGACCTTCCTTACTACGACTTCGACTTTGAGGTCATGAAACCGGTGGAGTATACTTCTCAACTGAGGAACCTTTTCTGAGACTACGACCCTCCATAACCCCCGTCCTCCTCTTCCCCTACTGTCTCCTACTCTACCGACCTACCGTAGTGACTGAGTTACCCGCACTCAGACTCACTTGAGGTCCTCAACCACTACCTGTCCCTCCGGACCCCACGACGCTAAGTACCCCAGCGTTTCTCAGTCTGTGCCGACTCACTGACTTGACTTGATTTGACTTGACTTATTACTCACTGCAACTCGTAGAAAAGTTCACAAACAATCGGTAGACATACAGAAGAAACGTCTTTACAGACAATCCGGAAAAAGGGTTAAAAACTAACCCGACAAACAAAAAGACCATGACTCAACATACTCGACGAACATATAAAACCTTTAATTAGTAAACAGTCAACAAAGTAAACGATAATAAAAGAGGGTAAGACTCCCAACAGAAAAGTGGAACGAATGTCAAAGGAGACGACACGTTTTCGTCCGGGGTGAACAAATGAAAACAAAAATAAAGGTAATGAGATCCTCCACCCAGTATCTCCTAGAACGAAACTAAATACAGTAGTTCGAAAACGGATACAAAAGGAGATGCTCAAAATATCAAAGACCAGAATGTAAATCCAGAAATTAGGTAAAACTCAAATAGAAACACATACCACAATCCTTTACAAGATTAAAGTAAGAAAATGTACATCGACAGGTCAAAAGGATCGTGGTAAATAACTTCTTCGACAGAAACGGGGTAACATATAAGAACGGAGGAAATAGTTATCCATGGGTGTCCACGTACCCAAATAAAGTCCTGAAAGATAGAACAAGGTAACCAGATATAAATATAAAAACACGGTCACGGTATGACAGAACTACCGACATAGAAACATCATATTAGACTTCAGTCCTTCGAACTAAGGAGGTCGAGGTAAGAATTCTGACGAAACCGATAAACCCCAGAAAACACAAAGGAATACTTAACAATTTAAAAAACAAGATCAAGACACTTTTTACGGTAACCATTAAATTATCCCTAGTATAACTTGGACATCTAACGTAAGTCAAGTCAAGGCAAGTCAAGTAAACGTCAGTACAGGTTGAGAAACACCGGGGTACCTGACGTCTTACGGTCCGAAAGGACAGGTAGTGGTTGAGGACCTCAAATGAGTTTGAGTACAGGCAACTCAGTCACTACAGTAGGTTGATAGAGTAGGAGACAACAGGGGAAGAAGAGGACGGTAGTTAGAAAGGGTCGTAGTCCCAGAAAAGTTTACTCAGTCAAGAAGCGTAGTCCACCGGTTTCCTAACCTCAAAGTCGAAGTTGTAGTCAGGAAGGTGACATCAGTAAAAATGTCATAACTAAGAAGGATGGACTCTTATACCTTATAGAGAGGTAGATAAATACAACAGAGAGTAAAGAAAGAATCACAGAATATTAAAAGACACATGTCTAGAAAACAGAGGAATCCATTCAAATGAGCATCTATAAATTAAGAAAAACAACGTTACCACTTACCCTAACTAAGAAATTAAAGAGAAAGACTAAAAAGTAACAATCATATATTTTACGTTCACTAAAGACACATAACTAAAACCTAGGACGTTGAAACGATTTAAGTGACTAATCGAGATCATTAAAAGACTATGATAGAAATCCCAAAAGATACATGTCATAGTACAGTAGACGTTTATCACTCTCGAAATGAAGAAGAAAAGACTAGACGACGACGACGACGACGATTCAGCGAGGTCAACACAGGCTGAGACACGCTGGGGTCTCTGCCGTCGGGTGGTCCGAGGGGGTAGGGACCCTAAGAGGTCCGTTCTTGTGACCTCACCCAACGGTAAAGGAAGAGGTTACGTACTTTCACTTTTCACTTTCACTTCAGCGAGTCAGCTCAGGCTGAGTCGCTGGGGTACCTGGTGTCGGGTGGTCCGAGGAGGCAGGTACCCTAAAAGGTCCGTTCTCATGACCTCACCCCACGGTAACGGAAGAGGTGAAAAGACTAGATCTAAGGAAAATAAAGAAAAAGACGAGATTAACGACATGGATCCTGAAGGTCTAGATACACCTTATTATTACCACTTTCGTCTGTGGGAACAGAACAAGGACTAGAATTCCCCCTACGAAAGTCAAAAAGTGGTAACTGTCATTACAAACGACATCCAAATAGTATATATCGGAAATGATACAACTCCATTCAAAGAGGATACAGCTAAAAAACTTCTCAAAATTAGTATTTACCCACGACTTGAAACAGTTCCCGGAAAAGACGTAGATAACTCTAATAGTATACCGAAAATAGAAAGTCAAACGATTATACCACATAGTGTAACTAACTGAACGTATAAAACTTCGTAGGAATGTAGGGACCTTATTTGGGTTGGACTAGTACCACATACTCGAAAAACTACACAACGACTTAAGACAAACGATTTTAAAACACCTCCTAAAAACGTAGATACAAATAGTCACTATAACCGGACATCAAAATAAACATAACAGAAACAGACCAAAACCATAGTCCCATTACCACCAGAGTATCTTACTCAAACCTTCACAAGGAAGGCGACGTTGAAAGACTTTCTCAAAATCTTCCTATCCGTAATCGAGAAGAGATTATGAAAATTTAAGAATTTTAAGGGAGACACCAGAAGTGTAAATTGTACAAGTTACACTCAATTTCATACTGAGACTGAATTTTTTTTTTATTATTTTTTATGTTTTTATTTTGAAGAGGTCTACAACTAGTTCCAAAAAATATTTTTATCGTTTACCCGGATATTATTGGATTTTCGTTTTATTTTTCGTGTGTAAAATTTGTTAATATCGCTCTTGCATGTTACTGTAGTTATTCTGAAAAATATGAATCGGAAAGAGAAGACAAAAAGTCTGTATTCTTAGGAATTAGGTCTTTACATAAGTAAGTCGTTTGTACGTTTGGGTCGTCCACGGTTCGGGACTGATTCTACTCCCGTGTAGTCACATGTGGTCAAGTACGTGAACCTTTAACTTCCTCCACTGAATAGAAGTAAGTAAGTAGGTAAGTGAGTAAGACACTTCCAAGTGACTCGTGGGTGATACACGGTCCGTACAGAGTTCCGGAACACTTGGCGTGTCACTAGTTTTCGTTGTCGTTAGAGACGGGAGGACCTCGAATATAAGTCCACAGCAAATGTTCATCTATTCTTGACACCCCGACAAATCTCTATTCACTTGTTCCTCTACATCTTCTTGTCTTTATTGAGAAGACGATCCTTCTGAGTCTTCCCCACTGAAGATTCGAACCCGGAGGCTCTACTCCTCCTCGGGTGGTCCGTCTGCACCCCTGTCAGTGACGTCTCGTCTCTCGTGTCCCACCTCGTCTCTCGAGGTCTCGACGTCTTTCAGGCAGGGATTCGTCGTGAATATAGGGTCGAGGTTCTGTTGAGCTCTTTGAGTTGTGCCGATCTTACCGAATTACTTCTAATTTAGAGTTCTTTTAAAAACGTACGTTTCGCTAAATTTTCATATCAACAAAAGTGTTTATAGACACTTCAGACATAATCAAAAGACCTTCTCGTTTTCAGGATCAATGTCTAGTAAGTACGGAGTTCTCTTCATAGTATTAGGTTTATATTTTTGTCGTTATCTTTAAAAAATTCCAAATTCAGAAAAAGTGTCTATTATAGAGTCAGTTCTGATTGTTTTGGAAGACTACTTCGTGTCGTCAATAGAGGTAAAATGTCTATACCTTTGATTTCGAGTTTATTCAATTCAGTGAATACATGAGGGACGGATCATTTACCCATTCGATCTGGAATTTGAACCCGAAAATGACATTTATGACAGGAAAAAAATGATCTGACCTTAAATCACGGTTAAATTCCCAAAAATGTTCTATTGTCCCTTCACGAGAGTGTCTCGTTATATAGTGTTCACGATAACCAGAAACCCTCTTTAGATATGTATAGATGACACACGTGAATCGTCTTTTTCTCTTTCCAGGTCCCCTTATCCCATCAGTCGTTAGTCGTTTGTGTGTTTCAGTGCTACAGTCGTATTACTAAAGGAATTGTTTCAAGGGAAGGGGGAGCAGTAGTTTCTAGGTTTTTGAGTGGGTAGGGTGGGAAAGTCAAGTCAAGTCAGCGAGTCAACACAGGTTGAGAAACGCTGGGGTACTTGGCGTCGTGGGGTCCGGAGGGACAGGTAGTGGTTGAGGGTCTCAGGTGGGTTTGGGTACAGGTAACTCAGCCACTACGGTAGGTTGATATAGTAGGAGACAACAAGGGAAGAGGAGGATGGGAGTTAGAAAGGGTCGTAGTCCCAGAAAAGATTACTCAGTCGAGAAGGTTAGTCCACCGGTTTCATAACCTCAAAGTCGAAGTTTTAGTCAGGAAGGTTACTTACGGGTCCTGACTAGAGGAAATCCTACCTGACCAACCTAGAGGAACGTCAGGGTGGGAAATGGGGACTTGTATGGACCTTCGCAGGAGGGGTGAATTTACCGACGAGATCGAGTTACGACACATTAGTACGACAGTGATACAAATGTGTTCTTAAGTTGGTGACGGAGGTCTAGGATGTGGTAGTGGTACAGACTGTGTTCAATCGTCTTCTTACCTTAATAATATTTAAAACTTGTTCACCTCTGTCTTTCCATTTGTCTACTTGTCGATTTATTTATTTAAAATCTTTGTCCAATTTATTACAATCCTCTAACCTTGTGTCGTGTCCTATTATTTTTGACACTTCTATTAATGTTCTATTTTAAACTCTTGTCTTATTTTCTCTTTTGACACCCTTCTGACCAGTTAGACGACAATGACGAATTTTCTTTCAGGTAAGAGGTAACGGTCGACACAAGAAGTTCTCCCGAGAGTCTTGAACTCTGTGGGGAAGTCATCCTTTACACCGGGATTCGTGATTTTAGAGAGTGAACTGTTCTTTGAGTTTCCTGATCACATAACCTCGGCACAGAGACCGAGGTTCGACTTCTCGTCCCTAGACCCTGGTATTCTCCGTTCCGACATCTCTCTTCCCCCATACACCCGGTCCTAAGAAACGGTCTAGGTCCTTAGACGGTGGTTTCGACCACAGGTTTATCCTAGGTCCCGACCTTCGGTCCACCTCTCAGGGTCCATTCGGGTGCACCTCCCCTGACTCCAGTCTTATTCCGTCCAACCGTCCGTCTCCTGTTCTCTTTTGTTTCCACACAAGAGTGAGGTCCTCAACCTCCGGTACTTATAGTTGATCCTCCGACTCGTTGTCTTCACTCCTAGGATCTTATTCACGGTCTTTGATCGAAGGGTTCCCTCTCTCCGTACTTCCTCCCTTCCTGACCCCCAAAGTCCACCAATCGTCTACTTTTGAGACGATATATTTTACCTATTTCTCCAACTTTCGAAGGGACCACCGAGTCTTCAAATTCGCAGACGGAGGTTACGCCCTCTGGGCCCAAGCTAGGGACCCAGCCCTTCTAGGGAACCTCTTCCTTTACCGTTAGGTGAGGTCATAAGAACGGGTCTCTTAGGGTACCTGCCTCTTCGGATCATCCAATGTCAGGTACCCCAGCGTTTCTCAGCCTGTGCTTACTCGCTGAAGTGGAAGTGCAAGTGACATATCGTGTTTCTTGATATAAGTATAGGACATTATTTAGTATTACTTTTTCTTTTACTTTTTCTAACATATATATATAACGACAACGACGACAACAACAAGTTAACGGGTCAACGCAGGCTGAGAAACGTTGGGATACCTGACGTCGTACGGTCCGGAGGGACAGGGAGTGGTAAAGGCTTCAAACGGGTACAAGTACAGGTAAAGTAGCCACTACGGTAGGTCGGTAGAGTAGGAGACTGTGAGACAAGAGGAAGACGGGAGTTAGAAAGGATCGTAGTTCCTGAAAAGGTTACTCAGCCGACAAACGTAGTCTACTGGTTTTAGGACCTTGAAGCCGAAGTCATATATGTGTATATACGATGTATATATATCCTCTTCCTTTACCGTTAGGTTAGGTTATACGAGCGGACCCTTTAGGGTACCTGTCTCCTCGGACCGTCCGATATCAGGTTTACCAGCGTTTCTCAGTCGGCACTGAGATTCGTTGTTGTTTGTTATGTATACATATGAACGTAGTAAAACGACATGTCGTCTTTACTTGTGTTTAGCATTTAGTTGATATGACGCTATTTTTTATCTAAATTTTTTTCTTTGATCGAACAAGGGTTTAGGAAGTCTCGGTGACTATGAGGGTAGTGGTCGAGGTGGGAGTCGTGGTAGTATTGACAGCGGTAATGGTTGTAGTGGGGGTCCTCGCGGAGGTGGAGGTAGTGGTAGTCGTAGTGATGGTAGTGGAGGTGGGTTGCGCTAGTCGTTAGAGGTAGGATGACAGTGGTGGTAGTGTGCTGGTTGGGGGAAGTGGTGGTAGTGGGACTGGGAGTGAGGGTCGTGTGGTGGTAGTGGTGACTGCAGTGGTGGGCGTGGTAGGAGTGGTGGTCGTAGTGATGGTGACCGGTACAACAGTTACGCTGGTAGTAGGGAAATCCTGCAGGGGAGGTGTTCGTGTCTCCCTGACCGTCTCCGAAGTTTGACAGTCGGAAGGGGTGGTCAGAGACTTGTGCCTTCCGTCGTTGTGACCTATGTTTGCTACCGGTGATGGGTTGAATGTTTCGTCTTGTCGATGTCATCCAACACCAAAATTTATTTTATTAAAAGTAGGTCCTATATGTGTATAGGACTACACTTGTCGGCTGAGTGACCTTTACTGGGACTACGACCCTTTCTAACTTCCGGTTTCCTCTGCTCCCGCCGTCTCCTACCTACCGACCTATCGTAGTGGCTGAGTTACCTGTACTTGAACCCGTTTAAAGTCCTCTGTCACTCCCTGTCCGTCCGGACCACACAGCGTCAGGTACCCTAGTGTCTCAACCTGTGTTGAATCCCTGACTTGTTGTTGTGTGCATATAATCGAGTGAAGAATTTTAAGAGTGTCGTGGGATCCTTCGTCCTTACCGATGGGGGTGAAATACTCATTCCTTCTACTTGGAGCTCCTGTCATCATGAACGGGTTCCAATGTGTCCATCTTTCACTGTCTCGACCCAGTGTGAGTGTGGGTGACGAAGGTGTTCGTCACGGCGACCCAGTGGAGAGATTTCTTTTACTTCTGTGTCGACTCAGGAGTTCCCCGAGAGACCGTCACCCTCTCCGGATGTTTGTATAGTAAAGTTTTGTTCCAATTCTTTACGAGACTGGTGTGATTCCCTCCTTCTTTGATTAAGAAGGGTCCCCACTCCCTCTTTCGAAAGGTCTCCTACACGGTAAATACGTTCGCCCCTCTTTGCCTCACCTCAAGTGGTCCCCTCTCGTAAGGTCCACCTCTGGGTCGTGTGCGCTCCCCGTGTGCGGCGCGACTGAATGGGGCGCCCGAGACGACAGGGGTGCAGACTGGAGTCCGGCCTGTCTCTCGGAGCAGAGTCTGGATCAGGTTGACGGTTGGAACAGAGAAGTGTGGGTGGGTCGGTGTGTGTGTCTGGGGACAGAGTCGGACAGGAGTGACGCCGAGTTTTGGGTCTCAGGTTGTATAGGCCGGCGGAGGGTTCTCTCGGACCCTACTTTCCTAGACCACCCGTCCTTGAGTCCGCAGGTCCTGTCCCGTGGTCCGCAGTCTGGTTTCGTAGTCGGTGTTCCTCTGACTTTCGACTCCGGGGCACGACCAGTCGACCCTGACTGGTTCTCCGAAGAAATCTGCGGGGGAGAAACGCGTCTGTGACAGGACTTCGTTTAGGGACTACCTCACAGGGCTACTTTGTTCTTACTGTCGTTTCGTTGACGAAGAGACGTCCAGTGGCTCGGCTATGGTCCGGTGTGTTGAGTCACGAGTCCCATATGTAAGACGGTGCTCCAGAAAACCCCTTTCGTCCAATACTTCCCTTAACGAGTTTCGATCCGCACGGTACCATCCCTGGTTCCAACCTACACTGGTGTTGACGAAATTAAAAAAAGGTCCGGTTCTTGTAACATCGACACAGAGACCTGAACTTTGATACCCAGGTGTGTAGGTAGACGCACACACACACACACACACACACACACAAAATTCTAGACAAACAAGTCGACTCGACGCAGAAACAACGGTGTGTACCCGAAAAGAGATCGACGTCACTCTCTCCCGATGCGAGATTAACGTCACGTGTCCGAAGAGTAACGTCGCCGAAGAGAATAACGTCTCGTGCCCGAGAGACGGGTAACCGACGTCCTCAACGTCGAACACCCGAGTGATGCACGTCGAGAGTCCGCGACCTCGGGACCGAGTGATCAACACTGAGTGCCCGAAGCACCGAGGCACCGTACATCCTAGAAGGACCTGGTCCCTAGTTTGGTCACAGAGGGCGCAACGTTCTACCTAAGAATTGGTGACCTGGTGAGCCCTTTAGGGTCGACACACAAAAAATCATTTAGGGTTTGATGAAAGACTCATCTAACTAGGGACCTGGTGGGGGATTCGGAAGAAAAACCTTGGTACAAGAAGGGTCTCTGGAGTCGAGAATTTTCTTTTGTAGTTCAGATAGGAATCGTGATAAAGAGGGAATTGACTGTTGTCCCTGAGTCACGATGAGTCTCAGAATGGGTCGATGACTTAGAGGCTTAGTGACAGTAAGATGAGTGCGTGGTGAGTCAAAATACTTCGTGAATAATGCACGGTCTACGAAGGAGACAAGTACCCTTACACGTTACTGTTCCGATACGGTCAAGGGACGGAAAAAACCTCGAAGATAAGGTCGTTTCTAACTGTCCTTACTTATTCCACTTTCTTTTACTGTGAATTTTCCACTAAAGACTATCATATTCCTTCACTGCCGTCCATTCGCACCTTCCTCCCCACTCCCCTCGACAGAGTATTCCGAGGGTCTCCTCCAGAGAGATTCTTTTACTACAAGCCCGACTCTACCCTTCTTACACTTCCTCGGTCGGTACATTTCTCCGCCCCCTTCCTCGTGTGAGGACCTGTTCTTTCGTCTTCACATTTCCGGGTCTTTGTCCTAATTAGGTCGAAATAACTTCATGTGTTTCGGTCGGTCCTTGCCCCCCTCCCCGCCCTCCCGTCTGATCGTTCGTCCTCCCAACTTCTACTTTATTCTCTCACACAGTCCTCAGTCTAGTAATTTCTCGGAATGTCTGGTGTTATTCTTCAAGTCTAATATGAAATTGTGTTAACCTTAGGTGACCTCTCAAATTTTGTCCCCTTACCGTACTAGACTAAAGGAAAAAATTTTTCTCTCTAAATTTGTTGAAGACCTTCAACACACCTCTTACCTAGACCACTACTTACCTTCACCCCCTTGATTCATCTGGTCTACCTTACTCCGACCGAGTTTGATCCTTGATCTCACTACCGTCCTTTCTACTCTCTCTGCACCTACGTGAACTCTCCCGAAAACTCTATCTTCACTGATCTTCTTATAAAACCCTACTAGCAGAAGTCTTATACGTAGTCACTAAAAATACTTAGGAGAATCTACGGAGATCTTGACGACGTCCCCGTACTCCTCTCTCACCAGGTCTATGTTCGCGGGGACAGTTAGTTTCGTAGAGGTTTATACGACTGACGGTTCTTACTGTTGACGTTAAAGGAATCCTTTTTGTCCTAAAAAAATACCATTTTGGTTTGAACCTTTTGGTGATAACACTATTCTGTCTCAGACGAATCGACAGGGGTTATAGGAAAGAGAGATAAAAAGGTCTTTATCTCGACAGCGTTAAAAATCGGGAGTGTGTCGATGAGTCGATCTCTAGTGTAAAGAGTCGTAGGAAACTTCGATCCACACCGGAGTTCTGTTTCAAGTCCGGTTATTCAACACTCGTTTTCTTCCTACAAATTGAAGATCCAGTGAGGGAATTTTGGGTTCCATGAAAAAGAGAATAAAGGGAAAACTAGACGGATCCTTTACCACTTTTTCGATCGTCGGTGTGACCTGGGTTTCTACCTTAGACGGACGACTCTTACCGCCTCGACTGGGTGGTCGGACCCAGGAACCTGGGACTAGAGAACCCTCTCTCGGGAGATAGGCAGACTTACCGGGTGGTTTGAGACCTGAGTATTCACTGTTTGTTTACGTGTACTGTAGAAAACTGAACTCTCAATATCGTCAAGTCGCATATGGGTCCGTCAAAACTGTCGGTCATATACGAGGTGGTGTCTGTCACCGACGAAGTGACCACACTCTTGTTCGTTCGGGAGTCCATTGGGTCCTCTATCTACGTTTCATTCACTTCTTATTCGGAAACGACAACATCGACAACAACAGACCCCTTTCAAAATAATGTCGTCGTAGTAGATTGGATAAGAATGATTGTGTAAGACCAACTTTTGTTGGCGAGACTTTAGAATGGACCTAATGTTCTCAGTCTTTTGGTATAGGTAGTCGACTCCTCTAAACTTTTTATGACTACGGACTCAGGATATGGGTCTTTAGGACTAAATTACTCCGACCTCACGTCGTATCGTACCCCTAAAAATATTTGAAGGGACCACTAAGATTATACGTCGGTTCCAACTCTTAATGTCTGTAGACCCACTATCTCGTTACCGAGGTGTATTTACGAAAATAACTTGACCTGAGGTCGTACTACTCCCTGTAATATATATGTTACTTCCTACAATAAATTTTTTTTTTACTGAGATCTTAGTACTATTCCTCAGGAGTGTCGTCCCAAATTAATTGACAGAATGTGTCAGAGTTGAGGTACTCGTTAAAGAGGATCAGAGTCTCACCCTTCATGAACACGAAGAGGATTTGTTTTTTAAACGAAAACGGGAACCTGTGACATTTAGGACATTTGCTGGAACGAAAGAAGAGACTCATCCAGGATCTTTCAAGTTTGACCTCCGGAGGTTGATTGTTCACTGAGTCTAAAGTGACCGTATGGTAAAATCGGAACTAGAAACGAAGTCAAGTAAAAGAAGTGAACACTATAGTATGTTCGATTGAATTCAGTAAAGGTCTTGTTCGGTCCTATATTTATATAAAAATTCTATTATTTATTCCTCGTACACGGTGACTGACCTTTTCCCTGCTTTTCCTTTTGTTAGTTCACGTGGTCGAATGGACTGAGTTAATGTACTTCAAGATATTTTTATAGGTCGTTTCAGATAAATAATTTATCTCAATGAATTTGTATCTTTAAGGACGGAACACATAACCTTATACCCCACGGTACGACTTGATGTCTACGAGTCATGAGAAGGAGACACTTTCATCCTTATTCGTCCTTCTACCCATAACTTTCGAGGATTACGTCACAAAAGTTTACGATTCTTAGTTAGAACACCAAGGTGAGTGGAAGTCGTTTTAAAGGTATACTGTCGAAGACAATCAGAAATAATATCTAAATTTCGGGGTAATCGTTCGGCACGAGAAGGACCACCGACATTAATACCATTATTGTCCTCGATGTGATGAGGAGGCACCTGAAGGAGAATTATCGAAGGTCTTACGTGTAGAGGCTTGGTAGAGTAGTGTAAAGTGTTTACAGAGTAAGAACTGTTGGGTGAGATAAACGACTTCTAGGAAAGTCCGACCTACGTATGCGGACTCTCTCAGTATTTAAGGTTGAGGTAGGTTTTAATAGAAAGGAGAATAGAGAGGTGTAGTAGAGAAACGATGTAAGATGTTTCTTACAGAAGTAGGTTGTGAAAGTTTATTTCGTACAATAACTTACTGGGGTATAAAATGTTCAAGCAGAGTCGTCGTTTCACAGTAACCTGAAGGTGTTTTTGATGTCTTATATCACAAAAGATGGTTCGAAGTACTTTGCAAGTCTGGGTCCGTGTTTCGAGACATTATGATCTCGAACTCTAGGGGATCAAGTCGGGTGAGTTGGAAGTAAAATGTCTGTCCTTTTGACTCCGGAACTCTTTATAATTAAGTCCATCAGCGAGACATAATTATGAACCTACCACAGGGTATTTAAGTGACAAATCAGTCAATAAACTTTAAACCATGTATAAAAAAGTAATTCTTTGTTACAATGTTGTCTTGTAATCTGAGAGATGTTTTAATGTTAATCCTACCTACCACTACTACTATGATGTTAGTACACTGACACGAATTATAGTGACTTGACATGTGACTTTTTACCAATACTACCATTTAAAACAATTACATAATTTGTGTTAAAAAATTTTCTAAGAATAAATTGGGTGATTCACCTACTTTACACCATGTTCCTCTTCTTCCTTCTCTTCGTCCTTTAGGGTGGTGGAAAGGACCCAGGCGGACTCTCAGGGAGGAGCTCATTCAGACTAATTAGTGTAGAGGTTACAGGTAAAAGGGGAAGTAGATGGTGATCGAGGGTTTAAGGGAATCCCTGGACGAGGAGGGGGAAGAGTCGGAATGACCCCGACTGGGGTTAGAGTGGAGGTCGTCACCAGTTGGTGACTGACCACTCAGGGGACCGATGTCACGACCAATGCTCGGTAAAATCCAGTTCTTCTAGGTTCTTCACACACGCGCATGACATAATGCAAAGTCTCCCACCCACCATAGAGGTTTTTGTCCGTTTGTCTTGAAAACGGAGAGACGACCTCGATGGCATTCTCTCCGGTCGAGCAGGAGATTTGCCCCCACTTGCCCTTTGGACCCTGGTGACATCGATGACGACGGTGGTACTGTCTACAGTTTGGTTCCGAACTCGGTCGTGTGTCTGGACTCGTGTCGTTTCGTGTACCACGACTCTCTTGAAGTCTCTTTCCCTTGTCTCCCGGACTACTTCAGTACTTGAAGACCTTGTTCGGCATGGCCTTCGTTCGTGCGGGACGGAGACTACGATCGTGCTGATGGGAACTTGGAAAGTGACCGTAATCGGTTATTAAGATATAAAGTGGAATCGGTTAACGTGACTCAAAGACAAAGAAACGTTGACTTTCTAAGGATTGTCTATGTCAAGGTCTTGTTTCTGCTTCACACTAGAGGTAAGTGAAGGGAAAGACTTTGGTAGAGGGTGGTCGGTGACCAAAAGAGAGATCCGTGGTTTACGGGAGGAAGACAGGGTTCTAGAGAAGACTCTGGGTTAGGTCCGGACGTGCTTGATGGTTTCACGAATTCTGGGGTCATATTGGAAGGAGAAAGGAGAATAAAAAGGATAAGGTACGATGGCAAGTTTAAGTATTCTGTTTGTATTTCTTTTAATGTTTTTAGTAATGCGTATATAATCTATACGTACACAACTATTCTGCTTATCCTCTAAGTTTCAAACAGAGACAAATGTAGTTATACACGTCCAGTTATGCATACGGACCCACCCTCACAGTGACAATCTTCGTTCAAAACACATGTCGGGACCCCGTCTCCGTCTAACTGTGGACAAAGGGTCACATTGGATGTTTTCCTCTCTACGACCGACTTTCGTGTCTCGACCTGTACACTCTACGTCCCGTGTCTTTCACAATGAGGTCCCGGGTCCCAAGTCTCACCCTGGGTCCCTACTCCTTCAGACCTTGTGTCGAACAGGTCTCTTCGACTTCTCATATCACGATAAACAGTGGAAACTCTAAAACGGATTCTTCGTCGTAGAATCATTCTTCCTCCGTCCCAGGAGTGTCTATTCGTTGGAGGTCGTCCTCCTTAGAGGAAGTTTCCGAACACCGTCGGTTCCAGTTATTCCCTATCTGGACACACGTGGGGGACCAGAGTCTTTATTACCCGTCCGATAATCCTCCGCTCCACAACGTCAGGAGACAGATGTCCATCCGTTCCACTTTTTCGTTTTCCCTTTACTGATTACAGAGATGTAGTTCTGAAGGAGAGGGTCGACGAGAGGAAGAAGAACGGGGTGCGCTAATCAATCACTACTACAGGTGTATCTGGGTGTCCGACCACCCCGTACCCCTGGAGGTCAAATGTGTCTTCTCTTAAATTATACCTTGTCAGTTTTGTCTCCTAGTCCCTCACGGACTCTTCCTCTGGGCCTCGGCATAGTGTCTCGAAGTACCTCCTCTTCCAAGATCTCCCGAAACTGTCTACCGTTCTAGTAGTAGTTCACCTTTGTCACTCTGGAGGAAGGTCCTCTTCCCACCGTGCTGGCTCCCCCACTCCCCTGTTCTCGTCTCTGACACGCCAGACCCGTCCACACGAGCATCATCTCCCTCCTGTGCCCACCCTTTCCTGTGCCCACCCTTTCCTGTGTGTCGAGGTCCCTCGGACCCTAGAAACGCCCCTCGGCAGACGGAACAACCCATTGTCCTACTTTGCGCGAATGGACGTCCGTCATTCAGTTTGGTACTAGTGCTAGTGCCCTGCTCACTACTGTTGGGGACTTCTGAGGACCCTTCCGAGTGCTAAAATTTTATCTGACGAGCAATTGGGTTTAATAGATCTTTGAGTAGCCTAGAGTCTGTCGCCTTCTTCCTTTTTTGTCCACGGGACCCGGTCTCAGGGTTAGATAAGGGTGGGTGGAAGGGTGTGGGACGGACCCCAGGTAACGCGGGGGACCAAGACGAGTCGACCCCATGGGTGACGTGCCACTACGCGAGATCCCGTGCAAAGGACGACGACGACGACGACGACGAAGTTTATTCCGGTGTCAACATAAACTTCCGGACCTGTTACCACCTGTAAAAATCACATAAAGTTTCATCCAATATAATTCAAAATGGACCAGACGTGAAAATTTTATTGGACGGTGTAAGTAAATTTTTTGTCGAGATCACTTACCTGAATTGCAGTGACTTAATACGGAAATTTTCCCAATGTTACCATTTCAATACACATAAAAAGGTGTTATTTTTATATTTGTATTAAAAAAATTTTTTGTGGTTACAGAAAAAAAAAATGTTAATTGGTAAAAATAAGATACATCTTTATGATTTGTTTTATGAACCTTTATACTTTAAACGTAAAAATAGTCCACTCAAATTTGGGACTCGTAAAGATGATTACATGTTTTTTGTCATTATTATTATTATAGGTACCATGTGTAATGAGGATGTTACATTTAAACTGTTAAAAGATTTTCTATAAAATAAATTAGAAGTAAAATGTACTAGTTTTCTTCATAAGTATCATTTCATTGACGTATTCTGTGGGTTTACTTTTTGACTCAGAAGTGATTGGTCTTCCAGAAGGATGTTGTCACTCTGGTTTTCTAATTTTTTTTTTTTTAGGGGGTTAGCTTTAGTGGGGAGTTCGAGAGACTTTAATCGTCTCTTACAAACGTCGACTGGATAAAGAGAGGGTGTGCTGACACAACTATTAACTGAAAACAGGGGGTCCCTTCACGAGTTTATATTAACTCGTCGTGGACGGTGTGTCTTTCATGTCAAAATATGTGGGTTATTAAGGGTATTTATAACGTGAATCGAACCCTGAGTTCGTGAGACGAAAGAGTAATTAACGCAGAGAGTGCCTTCTTTATATTAAATGCTCTCGACTCAATAATACTTGTCCATCTATTTTATTTTCTTCATAAAACTTAATATTCTATATTCCGTAAAGATAATGATTTTTAATAACTTTTACTACCGTTACGGGTGAATGTAACGAGTCTGTGAAAAGAAATCAGGACAGCTAGAGTAAGATAATGTATTTAGGGAAGATGTCTACCCTCAATGAGTCAAAACAAATTAGGACTACTGTTCTTCCGGTTCCAGTCCCTATACTACAAGTACGTCCAGTTTGTCAAAATGGGGACAGGGTGTTTAAGTCGAAATATTGGACTGTGACGTCGAGATTTTACTTGGTTTAGTAGGTGGGGTAAATGGTGGTGTTGAATTTTACGACAGGCCTAGATCCTAATTCTTTTCCGTTCAGGGAAAGGTGTCCGTTCGTTTACAAACGTGTGAATCTGGTCGTCGATACTGACCTTTTGGAAGTCCGACCACAACTCTCATACAATTACCTTATTAGGTTTTGGTCAGGGTTTTCTAGCGTATAAGGTCAATGTACTTACATTGGACCTTACTTTATAAGTTTTGTCCGTCTAGATATCTGTGTGTCTCGTCTGATCACTGACGAAGGGACCCCCGAGTCACCATTTGTCAGACGGACGGTCACGTCCTCTGGACCCGAACTAGGGACCCAGTCGTTCTAGGGGACCTCCTCCTTTGCCGTTGGGTGAGGTCACACGAACGGACCTCTTAGGGGTACCTGTCTTTTCGGACCCCCCAATGTCAGGTACCCCAGTGATTTCTCAGTCTGTACTGAATAGTTGAGTTGTGGTGGTGTTTCTCGACCCCGACCCCCATCCTTCCTCCGACCTCTTACTGTCGATTACCCACGTTCTAAACTAAGGTACCACTACTTTTACAAGATTTTAATCTAATACCACTATTGTCTTATATCGGAAACTTAGGACTTTCTAATGAAGGAAGAAAGACAAGATGTGTGTGTGTGTGTGTGTGTGTGTGTGTGTGTGTCTCCGGTTTATTAATTCGGTACTGGTGTTTGAAAATATTAGTCGGAAACTCAATAGGATCGTGACCCGGTGACCTCTTACTTCACCCTGTCCTATTATTTGAGTAGATGTACTCAATAATACGTAAAGGTAATGACGACCAGGAAGGACGTAATTTCTTCTTTAACGTTTTTCTAAAAGGGATCCTCAATTTTTTCTTATAGTATTATAAGTCTGTGTCACTTCTCATGTTTTCGAATGGGAAAGATCATTAAGACTGTTGGATCTTTTTTTTTACGTCTAAGAAAAGTTCAAACAATTGTTTTATAAAGTAGAGTTTTGACGAGGTCGTTAATTTTAACGTCGGGGTCTCTTTCTATGGAGGTGGTTGTCTTTTCTTGTATTTTACTCTTTATTTTATCCGTGTGAAACAGAAGGTTCACTAATGTTCCTTTACTAGTCTTTCTAAATCACTCACAGGGAGTAAAAATGTCGGGGTGGATTGTGAAAGTCATGCATTTCGTTGTGCGAAATGTGGTAGGGAAGACTAAGTTCATTAATGGAGACGAGGCAAATACCCACAGTATTCCTGTCTCATTTCTTTCATCCTTTCAAATGTCTCCGTGTACAACAAGATCAACTTTACTTTTAGTAGAAGTTCCTTAAAGTTTCGTGGCAGATATAAGTACGGTCCACAACCATTAAGTAGTCGGAAGAGCGAAAGACTTGCGTCCGACGCCTTCGTGTGTCGAACAGTAATGACAATGAACTTTCGTCATTTTGGTAAGGGAATTTTAACTTAGATATTAAATCGGAGAAGTACTTACGTCCGAAGATCAAGATCGGGAGGGGGAGAAGGACGGACTCAAGTGTATCAATTTAGGTACATCTTAAGGACTACGCATCAGACATCAGTTCAAGTATTGAAGCTGAGAAGTTCTTGCTTCTCACGAAGAAGACGCAAAAGGACCGAGTCCTTCTTTCTCCCGTGCTTTGACACACTTGTGTCCTGGTATGGGTGGAGAATGTACTCCTACTCCGAAATACCCCCACGAACCCCCTCCTGTCGGATCGAGCAGAATAGTTGAACTACCCAAGTTTAGACGTCTCCACAATAGATCTCTTGCACACTACACACTAACCCCTGCCATTCCTTTACGAGACGTGCCGAGCGATTTCTTTATGATCGCGGTATGGACCCGAGTTTCCCTCATTTGCGGTAGGTCTCCGAGACGGATGTGTCTGTCCCTGAGTCTTCTAAGATAGAGTGTGTGTGTGTGAGGACGAGTCTTCCCGCTCGTCCGTCACTCCCACCACGACAAAATCCTTCGTGAGACGGCACTGGCTCGTACCCTACCCCGACGGACAGGCCAAGGGTGTTCAGACACCGGTAAAGGACTCCAAGTCACTTAGACTCACTCCATGTTCGGGTCAGTGGGACCAAGTCCGAATACGAAGGAAGACTCGGGTTCGGTGTCTTTCCTCTGGTCCTTTCCCGGTTTGAACTTCCTGTTACTACTGGAACCTGTTCCAGTGTCGGATTCGGTCTTTTCTACCCAGTCTTGAGATACACGACCCGGGTCGACTCGGGTGACTCAACCGTCTGATTAGTCCCCGGTTCTCTGACTAAAAACGTTGGCCGAGATATTGTACCAACTTGTTTTGATGTAAGAAAAGGTACGACGGGAACGGAAAAGGGAACTACTTCCTTGACAGAGACGGGGAACTAAGGGTCCCTGCTGTGACAGATTCTGTCGTACACCTCATTAATGTCCCTCTCTCAGTGTCACTTCGGTTCCAGTAAAAGTCACATTCAAAGATACGTCGTAGGATATTAAAAGATCTTCCTAATTTTACACTTAGTCTGAAATACATTCGAAGTTATTTTAGAGTAGTTGTATTTGACTTCCCATTTATCAAGAAATAAGATGTTTTTACTCTAAATCCCTTGAGTGACACAGTTCTTGTCTTTGAGTCTCTTTTCGTTTGAATTGACCTCTTTTCGTTCGAATTGGCCAATCGACAGGTCATTAATCTAAAGAGTTAGTCTTCGAAGTATTTGGGTCAAGGCAAATGAGTTCGGGTTCTCGGTCTTACTTCGTGATAAACGGCGGTCTCCGTCTCAAGGAAAAACGAGGTAGTCCAGAGTTAAAGTCTTCCACGTAAGGTCTATTTTAAGTGTTTCCTTTCTCCACGTCTGAAAGGGAGTTTCAAGGGACAGTGACCTAATATGGCGAATCGTTCCTGTCAGATGAAGGTCGCGCTCCTTCCTGAAGACTAAACCGACCACTTTTACTAAGTGATCATAGCAGGTACGCCAATTTTATATCATTACCAACGCGGTCAGGACCGGACAAAACGAGGCTCAGTAGGAGAGGAAAAAGACGAGACGAAAGACAGAGTCCCCCCGGTGCCGGACGTCCGTCAAAGGGTCAGAGAACACACTCGACCACAGGTCGGATCGGTCACTGTGTGACCCGTCCCCGCCTCGCCCCTCGTCTTTTTTACTTCTTCGGTCTCACAAAGAGGTGTGAAAGAGACGGAGTCTACCGAAGAGACCGACATAGGGGAGATACAGAGAACGAACACACTTGTCATGGGGTCGTCAAGGTCGTAGGTGGTCCACTGAGGCCGGGTACCCAAGGTCTCGTTGTAGGAGGGGAACAGGAAGATCGGACCTCCACTATCACCGAAGGCCTACAACGATTGGAGATTCAAATCGAAGATTCGAGAACGGAGTGGACAAGTTAGGACAGAGATTGAAAGTTCAGGAAACTCAAAACAAAACAAAAGACCAATCTGACCGATGATTTTACTGATCTTGCAATCATTCATTTCTTTGATTGTTTTGAGGCACTTGGTATTTGGTACGTTTGTTTTTAAGGTAGGGTACTATTTTGGCCCTTTTTGATCTCAGAGGTCTTAGAGGTCCCAAACGAAACGAGAAGTATCATTGGTATATTTGATCCTTATAAAGATCCTAGATTCTCCTCATACAAAGAAGTACACAGGTAAAGGTGCACACAGACACACGGATCGAACTAATAAGTCCCTACTTCACATGACACCACCCCTTTGATATCTTAGACTCGACCCCAGAGGACAGAGCCAAGACGATGATAGATAACTACACTGGAACCATTCCGGAATAGAGGAGACCAGACATAAAGTAAGTAGACTTTTACCTCTTAGTTTCATGAAAGGGAGGTGTTAGAGAAGGACAAGATTTTAAGACACTAAGATTCGAATACCTATTTAAAACGTGTATACGTACTGAAGTTCGTATACTAATAAGAATCTCGATACGTGTTTCGTATATGGAAGACAACTACTTAAACGTAAAGTAGTCTCTTTACACAGATATTGGCCACGAGTTTAATCTTGGGTTTCTTATAAAAACGGTTGAACGAAATAATATCATAGTTGAATCATAGACTTACACAAAATCTAGAGATGTATATTACACCCAAGTGACTTAGTAACATTATTAGTAGGCTAATCGTATAGATTTTTTTTGTGTCTTCCTTGGAACGAACTTTCATCTAACAGGGTTTCTACCGACGTTGTTATAGAAGGTAAGATAGACGAGGAAACATTCCACTGGAACGACGTGGGGTAGTTTTCTCCCAAATAGAAGGAAGGGAAACTTTGACCGACAGGGAAACTAAACAAAAATGAATCGTTAACATTGTCTTCACTTCAGTGCATCGAAAACTATAGTTGATACTTCAGATGGCCTCTTCCGTTTCCGTGGGGTGAGGTCATGAGAACGGACCTTTTAGGGTACCCACCTCCTCGGACCACCCGATGTCAGGTACCCCAGCGATTCTCAGCCTGTGCTGACTCGCTGAAGTGAAAGTGAAAAATGAAAGTACGTAACCTCTTCCTTTACTGTTGGGTGAGGTCACAAAGAAGGACCTCTTAGGGTCCCTGCCCCCTCGGACCACCCGACGGCAGATACCCCAACGTGTCTCAGCCTGTACTGACTTCACCGAATCGTCGTCGTCGTCGTCGTCGTATTTCAGATGTACCGATGTAACGATGTGTTGATGATGCCGACGACACTCTCATTGGGGTCACTCTCATTGGACCTCGTGAGACGGTGTGTTGGACGTAGAACCCTACGAGGACGAACCTTGGGTCTATAGTACAACACTTCTTTGAATTCGTTGGTGCGACTGTCCAAGGCCACCTGCCTTTCACTTGGAGACGGTTTTTGAGGTGAACTCAAGAGTCGGTCGTCGGTCGTGGTTGGTGGTTGGTGTGTACATTCCTATGAAGTCTGGTAAGTGGGAAGAGTCATGGGTCTATTGTAGTGTGTTTCTTCTTCACACAGACGAATCATGTGTCTTTTTTTTTAAAAAAATTACAACAAAAAAAATTCAATGATTTAAACCCTATCGTCAATCCTCCGTTAAAGAGGGGGTAATTTATTTCTCCTCAAATTATGACCTCGTCTTAGAGTACGGATTTTATATAGTTCTGTCAGAAGGCAGTAAGGTAGATGGGGAAGTAAGAAAGTTTAGTCTCTTTACACAGATATTGGTCACGAAGAAAGTTTATAAATAACTTGTGGATGATACGATTTACGACTCCTCTTTTACCTCTGGTTTACGTCTGTACAGGGACGGGGTCACCTTAGACAATAGACCTACCCCTTTGCCTGTAATTATTTTGTACATTACTGTACAATTTATCAATTTATTTGTCGGTACCATGATAACTCTTGATCGTGTCACGTGAGACCCATGAACCAATTCCTTGACGGGAATAATTCCTCTAATCTTTTTCTTCACTTTTGATTTCGATCCAAAGTTCCTTCTGACTTTTTAGTCGATCCGTCTCCCCTCTCGGAGGTGTGTCTCTTGAAGTGTACACGTATCCCGGACACCGTACTCCCTCTCACCATACAAGTTCTAGACAAAGGTCTTGATTCTAGCACCGGATCCTACTCCGACCTTCGACCATCCTAGGTCCAGAATGTACGGAGACGTCAAGAGTTTTCCCGTCAGAATTCTTCAGTTGTTCGGTGAGACTAGTCTAAAAGGAAACTTCGGGTCTCCTCCTTTTTTGACCCTCATTGGGGTCACTCTCATTGGACCTCGTGAGATGGTGTGTTGGACATACACGACACTGTGGGTACCACAGAGTATATGAGTGTGTGTACCCGTAAGACGTCTGTGGGATTAAGGAACGAGGTAGAGTGGTTTAATTAACATATGTAGATACAGAGACATTGATATAGTCTTTTAGGAAATCCATCTCCCCGACACAGAGTAAGTAGAAAAGTAAGGATAAGGTGTCATAGATCACGTCCCTTTCCACGTATAGCTTACAAATCACTCACGAAGGATTTTTAAATTTCGTACTTATTTGTTAGGTAAGTATTTACCGGACAGTTTTCACTAGAGGACTCTCTTTTAAGATGTCGGAAAGAACCTTTCGGTAGAGCTCCTATAGTTGTAAGAAACCTTTCAGAACGATATTTCATAGGAAGGAAAGATTAACATCGGTTAACAACTCAAGTCGGAGGTACTTCTGTCTTGTCGGGTGGCGTACAGGTTTCCTGTCAGAAGGGCATGGGAAACTCCTAGTGATGACCCAGTGGGGATCAAGAGAGAAAAAAGTCACTCCTTTATGAATTGGAAGAGTGGAAAGGAGTTTCTTTATTAAATCAACGAGGGACCTAAGTAAGGTTTTGGAGGTAGGGAGGATTTGACATCTTCCGTCGTCAGATCGGCTAGTCGTTTGTTCCAGTCTCTACGGACTTCCCAAAACACTCGTCAGGAGTCCCCCTCTTTGTCCGACAGAATCAGACAAGTAAAAGTCCGGTCGAGTGTACACACGTACACAAACGCACACGTGTATGTATGTAGACACGTGTATATGTGTACTTGTAACTCTAAAAAAATGGTCGAGTTTGTTATTTGTGACAAGATAAACTACTCAAACGGTTGACAGGAGATAAGAAGTGGTGGTCGGGCCTACAAGGAGAGACTAAGTTATGTAAAAAATTTTTTTATTCACTTTCGAAATGGGGGTATAGAAACATCTAATATACCGTCTCTTTACTCGTCGTGACAAAAATGACTATAGAAGTGATAGAAGAACACGTTTCCGTAGTGTGTCTAACACTTTATATAGTTCTTAAGTTTTTGTCATTTAGTGACCAGTAAGATGTTTATTATTCAGAGGTCATTGTAATTTATCGACGACCAGAAAAAAATTTGTTTAAAAAAAAAAAAAAACGTAAACCCACTTTTGACAATTTAAATTAAAGTTTTATGTCACAATTTCAAGGTAAACCTTAGTAAAAAGCAGAGAACAGTTTATTTAATTTTAAGGAGTCAACAAAATAGTAGTAGTAATGTCTTCAGATATAATACTGTAAATTTCTTCTAGTCTATGTCCTACGAGTGACTCGACATTCAGGAGTATTGTTAATATATAATAAAGACACGTCTTTTCAATCATTCTAACATATATACAATTATTATAGTAATGTTGTTTTACAGGTTTAAATTTAATCTAGTAGAATCATTTGGTTGTATAGGATCGGATCAAAGTCTGAATACTTTATATAAACAAGGGTTTTAGACACTGTCAAATTTAATGAGGGTTTTCATAAGTCGTACTTATGAAAAATGTAAAAATTCGGTTATGTGTGGTCGTGTAAATTGTTCTTGAATATGTACGGAATAGAGTGAATAATAAATTGAACTCCTTTCTTATTCTAATTATATAATGTTTCTTATAACTAACACGAACCTTCTTATTTTGTAATGACTTCACTACCATATCTATTTGAGTTTTCATAGTCAGTTTACGGAGTACCTTATATGACCACATATTAATCGTAAAGATTCTTAGATATCATTATTTTGTGATGGTTTTTATCCGTAGATGTTTTATTTGTATTTGTTCTAGAGTCAGTGTATTCAGTTAAAAACATTTTCTTCTTACAAACGAAATAATTTATACATTTATTAGATTTGTGACGTTTTTCCTATCTTATGTGAAAAACTTAAGTCTTAGGTTTTATATGAATAAAATTATTACGTGTGTGAAACATGAGTGACTTACTTTCTCATCAACGTCATTAAAGACAGGGACTTCTTTTACTTACGGACACATTATTTATGATACATTTATGCGAAATACCTGAAAAATCCTCTCCAGACTCAGGTTAAAACTCAGATTACGGGTAAGGAGTCCCCATTAGACAAATTTAACTCCTATTAGTGATTTCTTTGTATTACGTCGACGGTAGTATCCAATTTTTGTGTCATGTGCTACTAGACTCAATGGATCTCCCTTTTCTTGAAGGGTTCCAGTAAGGTCGTCGGGTGTCGCCTCGGAACCACGCTACTGGTGCCAGGAGGGTCCCATGGGACTTGAGTGTGTGGAGCTATCGAAGAGAAGGTTTCTCTTTAGTTCCACTAAGGAAAAGCGTACTAGACAGATCGTGGGTCATCGATACTTCCTCACCAAAGAGACATCGGGTATCTGTCATGCTTTAATTCTTGGTTAAAGGACACAGTTCCATTTTCCGTGAAGTCGTAAGCCACCTTGGTCACTAGAAATAGTGTGAGTTGCGCGTGATCTTGGTGCGTCTTCTCTTGTTTGTGATTCTTTTGTTTGTAATTCACACCGTCGTGGGTCTGGGGTCTTTGACTCACATCCAGAAGCGAATGAACCTAAATTTGTCTAGGCCGTCAGAAAGGGATTGGCTCGCTTGGTTTCTTATCCAGGGTTTCGCTCTGGTTTGAAAGACGAGTTTCACAGAAAGGAAACCTGGTCTCGATCCTCTACTGTTTCCTCTCATAAGTTTTATCCCGTTTTGTCTTCTCGAAGATTGACGGCTTAGATTCGTCAACAAGCCGCGGGCCCCGAGACCAGTTCAGTTCAGTGTGCGGAATTTTTCCAAAGGAGCGCGTAGCTTCCACGTTTTTCTTTATGAAGGTGAGAATTTAAGTTGATCCAGGGTCGACCGAGCGCAGGTGTGCATGGTTGAAGGGCCCTGGGATTCTGAACCCTCGGCCCTGCCTCCCTCTTCCTGGTCGGCGTCCCGTGCGGCTCCCTCCCTTCCCCGCGCGCCCCTGGGGCGGGCGGCGCGGGCGTGCTCCCCCGACGCGAGTCGAGGCCTTGTGGTGGGGGTGGCGGGGGGCGCGGGCGGAGGATGGACAGACTCCTACTTCGACCAGCTTCACCACGACGGTAGCCTAGAAAAGTTGGACGAGGAGGCCCAGCACCACGGAGCCCGGTGGACGTGAGCTGTGTGCCCCAGCTTCTCTTCGCGTACTCCCGCGCCGTCACCCCTCGGCCCGCTGGTGGGGTCCGATCTCAGGCGGAGCCCTGGACGAGGGGCCCCCGAGGGGTCTCGGGCGTGGGTGCAGAGGAGGTGCCAGGGGTGTATGTCGGAGGTGGGGTGGGTGGGTGAGTTCGGAGCTGCCGACTTTTCTACGGGCCCTTCTCGGCGGGCGCTCGTGGGTGGTGTAGGTAATTGTTTCTGAGAGTCCCACGCCCCAGGCTCAGGGGCCGCCGTACCCGACCCCTTCCGACGCCTGAGGCCTCGCCCTCGCCTCTGGCCTGCTCCACTCTTCCTCGTCCTCCTCCTCCTCCTCCTCCTCTTTCTTCTCCCGCCCTCCTCTCTCCCTGCCGCGCGTCCCCACCCCCTCGCCCCGGCGACTGAGGGTCCTGGGCCCGGGGCGAGCGGCCCGCGCTTCCGCCCCGCTCCTTCCCCTCCTCCCCCGCCATGGACGCTCCAACCCCTCACGCCGGCCAGCCGCGAGGGCAAGAACCGTATCCTCCTCCTGTACCAAGTGTCGGCGTACCGGGCGGGCACGCGCCGCCCGCCTCCTGCCGACCCGGGGGGCCTGCGAACGTTCGACCTCCGCCCCCTCCCGCCGTCCTGAAGGGGTGGGCGAAGCCCTGGGCGCGGCCGAGGACGCTCGCGCCTCTGTGGAATTTCCCAAGCTCCGCGAGTGGGGCGCGGGCGTCGCCTGGAGGTCCGTCGCCGGGGGCGGCCGCCTCCAGGGCGCCTCCCCCCCGAAGAGCCCTAGAGCGGCTGGGCTCCGCTACCTCTTCGCGAGAGGGTGGATCGCTCGCGGAATGTAGTCTCGAAAGGTCACCTCCTTCCCTCTCCCCCTTGGATCCTCCCCCCACCCTCCTACTTTTATCAGACGTGTCAAATTTTACTCTGTTTCCACCGTGCCAAGTACTTAGTCCTGAGCCCCTTCCTGTGACCACGTCTCACCGTCCCTCACTCTTTTCGGTTAAGCCGCACATACGCACACACACACACGCGCGTGCGCCCACACACAAACGACGTGACCTTAAAATTTTCCCGTTCTCGTCTTGGAAAGAAGGCGCTGAAGTGGGTAGTCGCGTAACACCATTCCGTACCCCAAGACACCAAACCGAAAAACAGGCTCAGAAACATAACAAGACACTTGAGATCGAAGTTTTGCCGTTCGGCACGTGTGGGCCGTCGGGGCCTTCTAAGACGGTTGGACTCAGACTGGCCCCACGTCGGGCGTCGTTTGGCCGCACAGGATTCCTCAAAACTTCCAGTGTATCTGCACGACTTTCCGTTCTCAACCGGTGCACGGAAGGGAAAGATCCGCCTATAGACAGAAGTTCCCTCTTTTGAGTAGAAACTTTAGTATGTAGAAACCGCAACAACGTTGGGATTTAAAGGAGGACGTTTTTGTATGATCTCTAATTGACCTCTTGTTTATTTTCGCTTAACACCCCTCCTCCTGAACTTCATTGTTCGTCCTTCTCTTTGTACGCTTAAGTTTTTATTTCTCTGGGACAAATTAACATTTATCAATGACGTTCTCTTTAGGTACTTATTTTAAACGTACCATAGAATTTAATGATGTAGTCGGGGATAGTGGAACCCAAGATCATAAAAAACTCCCTTTGACGGACAGAGAAAATTGTTAACCAACCGGAATAACTCCAGGACTATCAAAATGGTATGTGGTCTGTGAAAGAAAGGTAAGGGTGGGGGAAGTGAATTAGGTCTGGAAGTCAAGAAACATTCTCATATTATTAATCAGAGGAACGGAGGTCGGAAGGAGATTCGTATGTGGACGTGTGTGTGTATGGGTGTGTGAAGTAAGATAGATGTGTGATGTCCGTTTTGGTAAAAGGATTTTAGAGAAATGAGTTGAGTGAGAAAAGATTTTTCGTGACGACTGAAGCTTTTTTTACATGTTACACTCAATGTACGGCAAAATAAACCCCGTTTTACTCCTGACGTCGGACCCTTTACCACGGAGTTCATCGAGACTCTCTGACGAGGTTTCTCCGTCCCCACTTCCAGTCATATGTGGACTAAGACCGTTTCCTCCTTTATGTATATTAGTTCGTGTACATGTCTTCCAAAGACGATCAGAGTACTTCGAAAAACGGTCACTACTCTTTGTTAGTAGTGGTACTTCCTAAAATCACGAAAAGATCTATACTCCTCCGTATTGTTAACCTGGATATTTTACTCTAGGAGTTTTATGGATAGACTTCTAGACAGGACGGTCAAGGGGGTGGGGTAGGGCTCGTGTCTCACGGAGTAAAGACACGAGGTGGGACTTGAGGAAAGTCTCCGACGACTTCCAGTCGTCGTGTACGAAATTGGGAATATCTCCATCTACCGTTCACAGTCAAACATCAACTACCGCGAGTAACGAGAGTCGTCGGGTGTTCTGTCTCAGGTTTGAGAAACCAGGTTGTTGGTTAGAGGACGAAACCAGTGATGGTGAAAAGAGGTTGAACTAGTGACTTGTCGTTCGTCTTTCCAGATGAGCAACGAGTTTGTGTGGTTTATGTTAGGGAGAAGTCGTGGAGACGGACTTTACACAGGACGGGGGTTAGGGTGGGCGGACGTAGGATGGGACGAAGATTCGGACCAAGTTGTGTGAGAGGAAGGTGTCTTTAGAAGGGACTGGTACGGGACTTTTTGACCTCGTAAATAAGAGACCCGTGAATCACGTCCGACGGAACCAAATGCACAAGAGAAAAACACTTTTAGATTAAGGATTTTATCTAAAAATCGAAAAATAGAAGGTAAGAATATAGCGTGTACAATATAATTATCTATAAGGTATTTCATATACCTATTACCATGCAGACGGTTACGTCTTGGGGAACGAAATCAATGGCAGTTGAGTTAGGTAAAATTCAAGAGTCGGTAAAAGTATCAACTATGAATTAGTTATGAATGTCTCACTTAATAATACACCCGTGACCCTAAACTCAAAAGACCGAAAGATGACGGATGTCAGAATACTGAAACTCAATAGTTTTTTCTTAGATGTCACCGTACTGTAACTTCTCAAGAGAAATGGATGGAGTGTCGTTTTGACCACTTTTATCAAAGATTTTTTAAGAAATTAGACACCTTTACCAGGTCTCTTCCCATACGTCGGTGACTTTTTTGTAAGTAAGTCCTTTTAAATGATTTTGAGTTATTCTTTTCACTCGAACACCATAAACTTGGTTCTGAACAAGAGGCGTGGGAGTGGGGGGTGGTGGAAGTAGACTAACTCGTTCTCCCTTTGACCGATGGACTACGACGACCCTTATGTCCCGAGGGAGAGGGAAGTCGAGGGTCGACCTCCCAATAAAAGGACCCTCCCTGTCCGGTAAATAGTAGGACGTCGTCGGTGGACAACGACTCCGATTCAAGGGGAGTTTATGTCGCCTCCACCCCCGAGGAAAGAAATCGGGTCGGGGGTGAACACCCTACCCCCGAGACGGACCCTGTGTCACGGTGTCTCTTATGACTCCTGGGTTGACGAGGACCTCTCTGTTCGGTCCTCTGGGTCCGAACGTCGGGGAGTGATGGTTCGCGAGTCGAGGAATTCACTTTTACAGTGTGTCTCTTACGGTAACAGGAACGGGGGTCCTGACCTTGAGTCTCTTACTTCAACCCGGGGTGAAACGTGGTGTATGTTTTTAATTGAGTTTTACCTGGTTTCTAGATTTACTTCTCCAGAATGTGTTTTCACATTTTGATAATCTTCCTTTGTATTCCCATTTAGAAGTGCTAGAACCTAAACCGTTACCTAAAAATCTATACAGTGGTCCTCGTGTTCGTTGTTTTCTTTCTTTCATTTAAACTTGAAGTTTTAACTTTTACAGACTTGAAAAATTTAAAACACCGTGACAGTTCTTTCACTTTTCCCGTGATAGTTCTTTCACTTTTCTGTTGTCTTACGGCCTTTTATAAACGTTTAGTATATAGACTATTCCCTGAACATAGTATATGCACACACACATATTTATATATATATAAATAAACACATAAATATATATATATATATACTTTGAGAATATCGAGTCATTATTTCTCTGTCTACTGGAATAAAATTGTATCCTTTTCTTAGACTTATCTGGAAAGAGGTTTCTTCTATATGTTTACCGGTTATTCGACTACTTTTTACTATAAAAATCAGTAGTCCTCTTACGTTTAACTTTGGTACTTTATGGTGATATGATAGGTGATCTATTTGGAGTCTATTATTAATAACCGTTTCTATATCTCTTTGACCTTTACTCTTTAAGGGTGACGACCACCCTTACATTTTACCACGTCGAGGGAACTTTTGGTCAGACCGTAGATGAGTTCACAAATTTGTATTTCAATGTTTTACTCGGTCGTTAAGGTGAGGACTCATATATGGGTTCTATTTGTTTTCGTATATAAATATGTTTTTGAACATGTTCTTTCGAGTTTCTTCGTAATAAGTATTATCGGTTTTTTCACCTTTATGGGATTTACAGGTGGTCGACTACTTATTTGTTTTCTTTGTCACCATAGACATATGTTACCTTATAATAAGGTATTATTCTTCCTTGCTTCATAACTATGTACGATGTCTCACCTACTCGGAACTTTTATAATTCGATTCACTTTCTTTATTCAGTGTCTTCCAGTATATAATATAATAAGATAAATGTACTTTACAGGGTTTATTTATTTAGATATCTCTGATTTTTGTCTAATCACCAACGAATCCCGTCCCCTCCAACCCCCCTATAACTTCACTGTCAATTCAGATGTCCCGAAGGAAAACTCCGTTTCTTTTACAATTATTTTTATGACTTTTCGTGACTTAACATGTGAAAAAGTACAAAGTGGATAAATAAAAACGTGACCCAGAAGCAACGACGTGAGTCCGAAAGAGATCAACACCACTCACCTCTTCCGATGAGAGACCGACACCATGTACCCGAAGAGTGACGCCATCGAAGAGGACAACACCTCGCACCCGAGATCTCGTGACCGAATCGTCGGCACCCCATGTCCCGAACCGACGAGGTGTACTGCACCCTAGAGGGGTCTGGTCCCTCGTTTGGGTACACGACACGTAACCGTCCACCTAAGAATTCGTGACCGGGTGGGCCCTTCAGGGACTTGACATGTAAAATTCATCTACTTACCATACCATACACTTGATAGAGTTTCGGAGATGAAACTTTTTTAGAAGTCTGAAATATTTTTCACTTGAGTTTTGTCTAGTATCTAGATTCATGTTTTGAAATTTTGAAGATCCTCTTTTTTATCCTCTTTTAGATGTACTGAAACCCAAACCACTACTCCAAAACCTATGTGATGATGGTTTTTACACTAGGTTCTTTCATTTTTAACTGTACAAACCGAAATAATTTTAATTTTTGATGACGAGACACTTTCTGAGACAATTCTCTTACTTTACTGTCTTATGTAGACGTTCTGTGTTTAGACTATAAAACATTTGTTTTATATGTTTGTTGAGAGTTTTGAGTTGTTATTCTTTTGATTGTTGAGTTAATTATTTACCTGTTTTCTAGACTTACCTGTGAAATGGTTTATATCATCGTTTATTCGTATACTTTTCCATGGGTTGTAGTAAACAGTTTCCCGTTTATGTTTAATTTTACTGTTATGTCATGGTTGTGTGTGGATATAGTCCGAATTTTTGTTAAAATTAACTGTTATCGTTACAAATCACTCCTAATCTTCGTTGTCCTTAAGAATAAGCAACTACTACCCTTATGACTTCCCATGTCGGTGATACCTTCTATCAAACAGTCAAACAATTATTCAATTTGTGTGGTTGTCAGGTCGTCAACACCAGGATCCATAAATGTGTTAACTGAACTTTGGAATCCACGTGTGTTTTTTGGTCGTACGTTTATATCCATCGTCAAAATAAGTATTAGTAGGGTTCGACCTTCGTTGGTTCTACAGGAAGTTATCCGTTTAGATAGAAAGTTTTATACCAGTTAGCATGTTACCTTATAATAAACCACTAAAATTTTTTCTTACTAGATTGTTCGGTATTTTTCTGTACCTATTTGGGATTTACGTAGAACAAATTACTTGCTTCCGATGTAAACATCGATGTATTTACTAATGCACTCACGATCCAACGAAGTCAGTCCAGGTTGAGAAACGCGGGGACACCTGATATCAGGTGGTCCGTCAAGACAGGTACCCGAAGAGGTCCTTTTCTTATGACCTCACCCAACGGTACGGGTGGAGGTCCCCTAGAAGGGTTGGGTCCCTAGTTTGGAGGTAGAGAATGTATAAGATGTAACCGTCCACCCAAGAAATGGTGATCACGGTGGACCCTTCGGGAGTGTTTACTAATATAAATATACGTTAAAATCTTTTTCAGTTCGATATTGTCATTTGTCTAGTCATCTTTCCTCCTCCCGACTTGCCCACTTCGTGTCCTAACGAAATCCTACGACTTTGCTGAGACGTCCTACGACATTGCCACCTATAAACTGAGATTCGTAGACAGTTTTGGATCTCTTGAAATGTCGTGTTTCTCACTTGGAATTACACACGTTTAAAATTTTTTAGTAAATCTTTAAAACCTGTAAGGGTTCTCCCCTCCGTCTTACACTGTTTTCTTATAATAATAATACTGTCGTTTGGTACTTTGTCGAAGTGACTTTCTGTGCCGCCCCCCTCCACGATCAGATTCATGACAACCTTTACTCATCTCAGATACTCTGAGTCCGTTTTCCTCGACACGTCTCCGTCCTGACGTGACGTCAACTGTTTCGACAAGGGACTCCTCCTGCCCAATTGTTAAGACTTCAGGGATATGTATGTATGACCTTACCTTGTTAATCCATTTAACTACCGTCCACAACCCTCGGTCCAAAAGATGACAACCTCACCTTCCAATGTCTACGTTCTACAGATCCTACTAGGTACACCACTACCTAATCCCAGTCTCTGTGTCCACACTTGAGTTCATATCGAATCATACTCTAAGTCTACCAAGGTATATCTTTATACGTTTCTATACGTACCCAATCGTATATGTGTCAATAAAAGGACAGGAGCCAACTCCCGGATCTTTATTGACGTAGAGTGAGTCAATCGTTGTTTACGTAGGTCTTAAGTCCAGAACCAAAGATTATGATAGGAGATTATTTTCCCGTGGAACTTCTTTACCGACTGAGATCCTCACCCCGTCCTTCATATATTCTATTCGGACCTCCTAATAGTACAGTCTTTCATTTCTTCACGATTTTTTTTTTTTCACTGACCCATATATGTAGTTTCCCCGTGTCCTTGTTTGACTTTCTCGAGAGTTACCGGTTTCAACCTTGTTAAACTCGTTATTTTATTTCATCATAACCTTATATAGGATTACATATTTTATTTATAGATACTCGAGTATCACTATTTTTATTTACTGACTTATTCATTTGCCTTCTGTTCTCTGTTTAGAGGGTACTCCTTCTTAAGGTTTATTAGATAATCTTTGCGGTATCGCTGGTGCGGAAGGCACACGTGACGCGTCACTAGAAGGTTTCTCCCGTCGGACCGGTCGTCACCTCTTTCCGTTGGTCGTGGTGGAGTCGGTCAAGTCCTAGTCGTAGTGGACCGGTCCTACTGCTATGTATGGGAACTGTAGTGTCCTCCCGTTTCCGTGAAATGAAAATCCCGGAAGAGAGTTTGGGTGGCCTCTTCCGTTACCGTGGGGTGAGGTCATGAGAACGGACCTTTTAAGGTACCTACCTCCTCGGACCATCCGACGTCAGGTACCCCAGCGCTTCTCAGCCTGTGCTGACTCGCTGAAGGGAAAGTGAAAAGTGAAAGTACGTAACCTCTTCCTTTACCGTTGGGTGAGGTTACAAGAACGGACCTCTTAGGGTCCCCGCCCCCTCGGACCACCCGACGACAGATACCGCAGTGTGTCTCAACCTGTGTTGACTTCACTGAATCGTCGTCGTCGTCGAGTTTGGGTGTTGGGGTCAGATTAGTACTCTTTCTGTGGTACGTTTAGAGCTAACTCCCTCCAAGATATTTTGTGTACTGAATCTTGAAGAGTTTTGACGGTTCCTTTCAGGTTCTTTGACAGTGTCGGTTTTCTTCGGACTCCCCTACACTGCTGATTTACCGTACAACATAGGACCTACGCTAGGATCCTGTCTTTTTCCTGTACTCCGTTTTCGATTCCTTCAGTCTTATTTCATACCTGAATTCAATTATTATTACATAATTATGACCAAAATCACAATTGTCTACATGAAGTCATTCCATTCTACAAAAATTATCCCCTTTGTAAATCTTGAGAGACATAATAGAAGTATTGAAAAGACATTTAGATTTTGCTAGGGTTCTAAATTTTTTTTAAAAAAAATTCAGATTTTAAAATATCGACCTTCCCTTGAATCATTGGTAAATCTTGTCTGGGGTGAAAATCGTTTAATCCTTAGACTAGAGTTCTCTTACTGAATGAGTTCTCGTTGACTGGTGGTAATATGAGACAGAAGGATTTTGCAACTTACGACGACTTAGTGAAACAGTCGACGTTTATGAGAATTTTGAAATAAGACAGTGAATTTATGTAAAACGTTTCACAAAGGATGTCAGTTTTAAGACAGACTTCATGACAACTTTTTTCTGTACTAAATGTCTGGAGTCTTAGCATTCTACAGTCATTAAAGTATAAATTTTTATTTAAGTGTTGTGTAAAACAGATCCCAGGTACGTAGATCCTTTTATAATAAACATAAAAATTCGAACCTCATATGTTTTTAGTATTGTCATCGTGTACATGAGTTAACGTAACTATCCAAACACATTAATTGGAAAGTGGAAATAGAGTACTGTTAGGGTGACATTTAAAAGACTCAAAAACAGAGTCCTCCTAGATACAACAGAACATTTCTTAAATAGGACTTAATGGAGAAGAGGAGGGGAAGAGGGGATTATGAGACCAAGTTTGAAACTTTTAGACAAGGTTTCAGTGTATTCCGATACCTGGAAGTCCTATAAGTTCTAACAATATCTAAGTTTTTAACCTTTTTCAGATGAAAGAATTGGGATTTTTCGAATATACGATATTTTGGGTGACTTTTATAACAAAAGACCTATGTTAAAATTTCTCATGTTTACTACGTCTATCATTACCTTCATTCAAAAATCCAAATTCAAACTTCATATTAATGACACTTCTACTGAGTGTGCAGAACATACACGTGACAACAAGTCAGCACAGACTGAGAAGCGGGAGAGTACCTGACCTCGGGTGGACCGAGGAGACAGGTACCTTAAAAGGTCCGTTCTTATGACCTCACGCAACGGTAAAGGAAGAGGTCCCCTAGGAGGGCTAGGTCCCTAGTTTGGACACACAGAGACGTAAAGGACGAAACCTTCCACCTAAGAAATGGTGGCACGGCGGACCCTTCTATTTCACCCCTTAATATAACTCTACGATCATCACATCACATCACTTCAGCGAGTCAGTTCAGGCTGGCAAACGCTGGTGTACCTGACATCGGATGGTACGAAGAGACAGGTACCCTAAAAGGTCCGTTCTCATGACCTCACCCAACGGTAAAGGAAGAGGTCCCCTAGAAGGACTGGGTCCGTAGTTTGGGACCAGAAGACGTAACATCCGTCTGTGAAAATGGTAGACTCGGTGGGTCCCTTCAGTAACTCTACGACGACGACGACGATTCAACGAAGTCAACACAGGCTGAGGTACGCTGGGGTGTCTGCCGTCGGGTGGTCCGAGGGGGCAGGGACCCTAAGAGGTCCGTTCTTGTGACCTCACCCAACGGTAACGGAAGAGGTTACGTACTTTCACTTTTCACTTTCCCTTCAACGAGTCAACACAGACTGAATCACTGGGGTACCTGACGTCGGATGGTACGAGGAGACAGGTACCCTAAAAGGTCCGTTCTCATGACCTCACCCCACGGTAACGGAAGAGGGGTGACTCTACGATTGATAATCGATTAAAAAAGAAAAAAAAAAAAAAATGGTCGGGATAAACAGTAGAAACGAAGTCATTGTGTAGATAATGAGAAATCGACGCGACCCAGAGACAACGACACGCACCGGAAAGAGGTCAACGTCGCTCATCCCCGACTAGAAACGACACCTCGAGCCCGAGAACCACATCCCCAAGGTCATCAACACCGAGTAACCGAGATCTGACGTCCGAGTCATCAACACCACGGACCCGAATCAACGAGGTTTCCACACACCTTAGGAGGGTCTGGTCCCTAACTTGCACACAGAGGACGTCACTGACCGCCTAAGGATTGGTGACCTGGTTGTCCCTTCAGGGTTTAGAATCACCTAATGTTATGGTACCTAGGGTACAAAGACCAGGTCGGCTACCGAACAGAGTCGAACAGAAGGATAAGAGTCCAGGTCCGATTTCGTCGTCGGGGTTAGAATCTACATGATCGAGACTTTTCTCATCTTTGGTCTCCCGATGTCCTTAAAACTCTACGGAGAAATTCGAAGACGAATCTACACCCGTAAACAACGTTGACGAGTGTAGGGTCACCGATTATGTGCTGTACGTTGGTAATGTTTTTAGTGACGTACCTTTGTATGATGAGGTCTTCAGTTCTCGCACCCGTCTATACATGTTCGGAGAAGGTCCTTTCCCCCTTTCGTTTTTGGATGTTTGTCGTTATGTTGGGAGGTGGACTTCCTATTGAACCTTACCTTATAGGTTATAACAGTCCTGGTAACGTATCTTAAAGAAAAAGGAATTAGAGGTATAGGAACACGACGCAGAGAACAATTACAGTGGACGAGTCTAATAGATATTGGAAAGAAAAATCTTTATAAACCGACGCAGTCCACAATCAACGGTGTGCGTGTGAGGAACAAAAAGGATCGACACCTCACGTCTGCAGAGAGATTAACACCGTATACCCGAGTCGTCAACGTCGTGCACCCGAATCAACGGAGTGTCGTACACTCTGGAATCCAGGGTCCGATCCCCAACTTAAGCGGAGGGGACGTAACCTTCCACCTACGTTTTGGTAAGCTGGTGGTCCCTTTAGGTTTGTCCTGGAAAGGTAGAAGATCCACTGAGGAAATAAATAACAAGACGTAATGGTGAGTGAGGAAGAGGTCAGGTATCGTTCCAGACACTACATGACAACGGACGGTACTCAGTATTCCTTTATAAGTGACCCGAAGACGAGACGACGTTGGGGACCCGAGTTACATCTCTTTACTTGTACGACAGGACCTTCCGTAGGTACTCATAATAAACGACTCGTGACCTCTGTGATTCTAAAAAATATTCTCGATGACTGGTATAACTGTTACTGTCCCGGGAAACAGAGAACGATCAATTTTACCTTATCAGGGACCCAACCTCTTCCGTTACCGTGGGGTGAGGTCATGAGAACAGACCTTTTAGGGTACCTACCTCCTCGGACCATCCGACGTCAGGTACCCCAGCGATTCTCAACCTGTACTGACTCGTTGAAGTGAAAGTGAAAAGTGAAAGTACGTGACCTCTTCCTTTACCGTTGGGTGAGGTCACAAGAACGGACCTCTTAGGGTCCCTGCTCCCTCGGACCACCCCAGCGTGTCTCAACCTGTGCTGACTTCACTGAATCGTCAGGGACCTAAGATTCTATTAGACCTCAAATTCTACGTAGTGACCATCTTATCGAAATTCCCTTCTTTTAATTCAGGATGTTATGTATGGGTAGGTGACATTTTATTTTACGTAGGACTAAAGTATGTACAATTTCACCTTATTAATGTTATTTGTTCATGTTCCTATTTTTTTACCTATTTCTTTTGAGTATAAAAAACTTACGGTCCGTGACACTCCACGATACGTCGAGAGACGATTTAGTTAAAAATAAGAAGTAAGGTTTTTATAGAATATACGGAGACGATCCGGGACACTTATGTGGTTACTCATTTTGTCTTGAGGTTCAAGACTTTCTAAAACATCTAGATCACTTCCATTCTTATAAAAGTCTATGTTTATCGTCTCGGGATGATTGTCTTTGGATCTCTTTGTCCCCATTACTGTCTAAGGCGG
>SJYO01016970.1:88101375-88278991 GCA_006410555.1 Capra ibex
GGGGGCGGGGCGGGTTGTCCTTCAGGTCTCCTTCTATCAAATCTTGACCACATAGAGAGTTTCCACGTTTGTTTCTTAGTCTGTAGAAATTGGAAAAGACTCGGAAGTATTGAAATAAGGAGTACCAATGTTATACCAACGAAATAGAGAACTGTAACGTAGACGGAAGATTCGGTCTTCTCCCTTCTCGGTTTTCGGAAAAGAAAATTTTAACAGAAAGTAGGATCTTTCGGGAGGGTTCCTTGAGACTGGATATAAAGTAACTGACTTCGGATACAGTAACCCAGTGGGTACCGATGTTTCCTTAGACCCTTCCGTTTGTAATAATGGAACAAACGACTAAAGGTATACCTCCTTATAATTATTCTACCAACCTTTAACCTACAACTTACCCAGTTCGACATCTAGACTGGATTTCTGTCTAGACAGTAGTGTGTGTCTAGTATGGTTACGTTCCACAGTTGATAATGTCTCAATATTCTACGATGGACGTCCGTCGTCCCAGATCCTCGGTCTTAGTCTTAGTCTTAAACCCGACTGTGTTTCTGTCAAATAATCCACTAGTTTCGCAAAGTCCGTCTCTTTTTGTTGTCCCGGTTTGTGTCCGTGTGCACGTGTGTGTGTGTGTGTGTGCGTTATAATCGTGGACTCCTTAAAACTCGATTACAACTTTAGATCGTACATACACTCTTTCACCTTCTGTAGTCTTCCCGACGGTTCCCACTCCAGTATATCTGAGATTGATCATGTACTGAGGATTCAACCAGGGAATGACTCATACACTGTCCTGAGGTTCGAGTCCAACCTACTAAAAAAGAGTCGTCGAAACCAGGAACCTCTTTGATTGGACATACACACCTACGACCCGGGGTCTAAAGTTGAGTCTTGATCAAGAGGATGAAGTTTAGTTAGAGTTAATCGACAGTGGACGACAGAAGGAGTCTCGTTAAGGAACTTAAAGTGAGAAAAGATAAGTCTTCTGTGTCTCATGACAGTCCTAGAGTCTCGGTCAGATAGACGTAGTTCTAGACCAGAGTATTAGGGGGCACACTGACTCGATTGACATGGTCTTCCATGTGCAATTTCTAGGTCGGTGAACGTACGACAAGGAATGTCCTCGCGAGAGTGTAGACTTCCGTAAAATGGGGTGCACTCGGGAGACCCTGGACAGAGTCACTGAACACCCTTTCCTTCGACAATATAATCGACTGTCGGACTTATACGTTTAGTAAGGATCCATTGGCAGTGTGGTCACATCACCCTTTTCCGTGTCCGCACCCGGAGTCTGTCTAGTCCAGTATTAGCGTTGAAACCGGGGCATTGACACACTGGAACACTTCTAATAATAGAAACGGATGGATTGTTCACAATGCGCTTAAGTTTCTGTTCCATATGCTCTTCAAAAAGTTCAGGTTCACGTTGTAGACTACAATATGTTGGTCAATCACGTGCCGTTTCGGTGTTCGTGTTGCGTTGGAACCTTTAAGTCAAGAACCGTAGGGGTCGTATATCGTGGATACAATAATATACTTAATCAATTACTTACAATTATATGGACATTAAAGAAGTAGACAAAGTTTTATCTTTACTGTCCTCGTTGAATTTTGAAATTAGGGGTAGAGATATCTGAAGGTCCTGGAAGAACAAGACTCTTCCAATTTTTTTTCAGGGTCAAAATTACTGGTTCAGTCTACATTGATACGATTAAGATCGGAAATAACTGATTTTTGATACCATATGAATTCTCTTAGAATTGCTCTCGAATAGACTGGTGACCCGTCGTTGTCTCGCTAAACTCAGACTCAGACGAATGGTCCGTTTATCATTATGGTCCAACATTTGTGTGTACGTGTCCAGACAGAGACAGTCCATGACATCTTACCGAGTGAGATGAGATGTAAGTAAGGGTCAGTAGAGGAGGGGACGGAAGAGATGTATCTCCGACTTTCGTTTTATGAGTGAAAGGGTCTGAGTGAACGACAATTCCCATCGGAGAACTGTGTCATGACTGGTCTGTACATCCACTTTTAGAGACCCCTTCCCAAAGGATCCTTTCTTTACGATTTTGGATGAAAACAGAACCCAAGATCTAGGGTAAAAATTTTAAATCTATCACATGAAAAATGTTGCGAACAGGCTTCAATGAACCTTCTTTTTTTGAATGTACTATCGATTTCCGTTTAGAGATGTAACTGTGGGTCGTATAGACAAGTACCCGATTAGACAACTGGTGGTCCTTGTTATAGGACTGTTCGATCGTGACTGAGGGGAAGATCCATACACTGTCTTCACTGGTCTCCTGTTCCGACAGTGGAGAATCTTGACGTCTGATGTGTCGATACGTCAACTACGTGACGTCGATCTCCTGAATCCAAGATCTTGACTGATGGTAATCGAATACGTTATCGTCACAGTTTTTCATCGACCACTTTCTCGACAGAGAAGTTGTTTACCACAACCCTGTTGACCTACGGGTATACGTTTTCTTTCTTCAACCTCAGGATGGAGTGTGATACGTGTTTTTAATTTAGTTTTACCTAGTTACTGGATGAAAGTTCTCGATTTTGGTATTTTGTGAATCTTGTCCTCTTTTAGAAGTACTGGAACCTAAATCATTACTTGAGAATCTATACTGTAGTTTTCGTGTTCGTTGTTTTCTTTAACATTTTATTTTACCTGAGGGTAGTTTTAATTTTGGAAAACACGTAGTTTCTAGTAGTAGTTCTTTTATTTTTCTGGTGGATGTCTTACCTTCTTTGCTCTAGGTACACAGATCATAGGTAGTAGATAGTTCGTGAGAATGTTGAGTTACTGTTTGTTAGGTTAAATTTTTTACTCGTCTTCCGAGTGTCTATAAAAAGGTTTTTTCTATGTGTCACCGGTTCGTGTACTTTTCTACGAGTTATGGGTAATCCCTTTGTGTTTATCTTTGGTGTTACTCCGTGGTGAAGTGTAGGTAGTCTTACTGATATTAAAAATTTTTATCCTTTATTCGTAACCACTCTTACATCTCTTTAGTCAGTCTTGGGAGTTCGCAACAACCACCGTCGTCCTTTCAGACTGTCAAGGAGTATTATAATTTATATTTTAATGGTATACTGGGTCATCAAAGAGGGATTATATATCTATGTTTTCTTGACCTTTAACCATAAGTTTATTGTACATGTGTGTGTAAGTATCGTTGTGATAAGTGTTATCGTTTTTCCACCTTTGTCAGGTTCATGGGTAGTTGTCTACTTACCTATTTATTTGGACACCATATACTTGTAGTAAATGATACAATATACACCTCTACATGGAGTTGTTGAAATACGATTTGCCTTTTTTTTCTGTTGTTTTTCTGATTAAACCCCTGTACCATTTACCATGATTTTACGGTGACAAGTAAAGTTTTACCGATTAAAATACAATGTACTAAAGTGAAGTTAAAAAAATTTCTGTCCGAGGGATCTGATGTATATTAATCATCTCCAGTAACTGGACGACATTTTCATAATCTTTAAAAGGAAATAAAATACCATATATTATTCTTGTATTAAGAAGTCATCGGAAAGACCTCCTATGGGTCAAAAGACCAAAGAAGAAGACAGGGAGACGAACGGAACTTGTAAAGAGGAAAACAAGTTATGGGTGATCTTCTCGCTTATCATTAACGTATTCGAGACCGTCTTTCTTTAGTTAATAACTTTACGTCTAAAAAAATTAGTGATTTTTACCCTAATAGTCCCCAGAATCGAAGTAAATATGTATGTTAGAGTAATGTCAAACTTTTTCTATTATTTTCAGATCGTCGACCTGAATAAACAGAGTCTTGAGAACACTGTTAAAATTGGTGAATATTTTCAACCTTACGGGCCATAAGGCTAAAGTGGTATCTGAAAATAGGTTCAAGTAATCAAAGGCTCACGACGGTATTGTTTCAGGGAGTCTCACCGAATTTCGTAACTAAAGAACACTCAAAATCTTCGATCTTTAAACTTTAGTTCCCGGTACAAGGAAGACTTCAGAGAATCCCTTCTTAGACAGGAACGAAGGAGGACAAGACCACCGGGGTCCGTCAGGAACTGAACACCATCTAATTAAGAGTAGAGACGGAGGTAGAAGTGTTGAACGACCGACACAGAGACACAGAAGAGAAGAGTATTCCCGTACAGTACACTAAATCTCGGGTGGGATTTAGGTCTTACTAGAGTGGAACTCTAGGAATTGATTAATATAGACGACTAAAAAAGGTCTACTCAAGTGTAAGACTGTAAGATCCCCTCGTACTTAAAACCCTCCTGTAAATAAGGTTCCCCTTGAAGGACTGGGTCTTTGACTTGGGTCCAGAGGGCGTAACGTCCGTCTATGAAATGGTTGACTCGATGCACCCTTGAAGGTACCACCGAGTCTGTCATTTCGCAAACGGATGTTACACCCTCTGGACCCAAGCTAGGGACCCAACCCTTCTAGGGGACCTCTTTCTTTACCGTGAGGTCATAAGAACGGACTTTTAGGGTACCTGCCTCCTCGGACCATCCGATGTTAGGGACCCCAGTGTTTCTCAGTCTGTGCTGACTCGCTGCGCTGAAATGAAAGTCAGTAGGGTGATGAGATACATTCGTTGGATTAAAGAGAAAAACTGTGTCATTCCAAAAAAGTTCTACGTTTAAATTTAAACCGAACCATTCTAATCTTTGTTAGAAGACACCTCTTAAAATAAATTTTTTATTTATAAATTAGAAGTTTTTTTTGATTTAGTTTAGGGATCTTGACTCAGGAGATGAATTGATTTTGACTACATGTATTTATTCTTTTTACGGAAAACTGTCTTTGTTTCGTACTGTCTAACCACGATATCATAAATATTAAATAATGAATACTTTTATTGAAGTCGAAAGAGTAGTTTTACTGTTATTTACGAGAGGGTCTTCAGTCCCCGGAACCGTGTTAAAAATGATTCTTCTTGGAAGAAAATTTTAAGGATTTGGTATTAAAAATTGTCGATTTTAGTTAAAAATTTTTTAAACCTACCACTTTGAAATATTGACAGAAGTTTTATATGTCACTATAGACAATACATCAGTCCATAGTTAACAATTAACCATTCATAATATTAATAAATTACAAGTCCATTAAAATATTTGTTCAATGAATTAATGTTCTGTTACAACCATGTAGAATATAAAAAGTTTCACATTCTGATAAGGAGTGAAGTATATCAAATTTTAGATCCCATCTAAAAAGGATGTAATCACTTTTAACATAATATTTAACAGTCCTTAAGAAAGATTACATAGAGGTATACTTTTTCATCTTCAATAAAAATAAAAAATATATTTTATTACTCATACTTGGATTACATCTTTAGACTACAATCTGTTAAGGAAACCGTCTTTTGTAAATTAATATTTGTCCAGAATTTGTGTAGGTATTCTAGTACTTTTCTTTCTTTTTATTGGGACAAAAAGAATAATTGTGGTTTTTATAGTAGAGTCATGTGTCTAAATTATTGTAAAAATATGATAGTTGTTGGACATTGTGTTTTAAGTGATGTCATACCGTTTTTATTTTAATAAAAATTAAATTTTCCCTCTTCTTTGAAGGTCTATATATTTTAAAGTGTCTATTTACGGTTATATGTGATATATGTGCAAAGTACAATATAGTAAGGTTTTGATGTAATCAACTTGAATTTTTACCGTCTTGGGTTTAATCACCCACACGTCATAAATAACATTAAGTTTCTGAATGTGTCTTAGTTCCAAAATGTTGAGTCTAGTGTTAATATGTATTTAATAAATGTGTTTGTAATTTCATTGACAAATAATTTATAACAAACCCCCTTTTTACATTCTAAAAAGTATATAATACGTTTACAATTAATAATAGTTCTCCAAAACATTTACAAAAAGACAAAACAAAAGAAATATCTTCTAACTAAAGGTTTTTTCATTCCACGATAAAATCTTAAAAAATGTTCATGTATTGATTTAAGTGTATCTTCCTTTTATGACCTATTTTTGTCTTTTGTCTATACTTGTCAATTTTCAAAGAAAGGTCAATGAATATAGACTTTATTCTGTTACTGTCTTTAACCCAAAAAGTTTAAGACGAACAAAAAGGGAAATTTACATCTGGTTCATCATATGTCTTCTGACAAAAAAAGGTCTTATATCAAAGAAACTTTTTCCTTGTATAATTATGTCTTTACTGTTTATAAAGGTCTCGTGATAGAAGTTTACCTAAGAATCATATTTCTAATTCCCGAAAGAAATTTTTTGTTATATCTTTAGAACGAAGGTACGTTCAAATAAATAAAAACGTCGAACGTCCTAGAACCAAACTTATACCTGGGGTCGCCATTGTCGCGGTTCAGTATTGGTTAGCTCTCGCTCCCTTAAGGACGCTCAATTTAAAAAATTTTGAAGTGAAAATGGGTGACAAAGAGGGTCAGCTTTATGGTTGTTAGACACTCGTATACATAAGTGTAAAACACGATAGATTTTTCAACCGTCTACTACGTCATCACCACGTTTAAGAATCCTTTCTTTTGTTAGGGATAACCAAATGATGGATTAAGGGTTCATTTACCTTATATAATCGTAAAGTTTGAGTGGATCTTGTATCCGAAGTCCTTTTACCAGAACTACCGAAGGGATATTTAGGTGACGGACAATAACAAGGTGTTCGAGTTCTAATGAAGACTTTCGTTACCGGTTTTAACAGTTGTTAGAAAGTTTAGTGGAAAATTTTTTTGTTGTGTAGTCATTTTTGTGTGTAGTAAGTACGGGCCGTATGTGACGTAGTTCAATAATCCTTACAGCATCGAGTTTAAGTGTCTCAGACCTTTTTCCTTTACGTCACAGAGACGTGTGGTACGACGTCTCTTTGTTTTGGTTGACTGGTTAGTTTTTTTTGGTGGGTTTGCCTGGAATGTAGAAGTAATCTACGACCGGTTTTGGTGAACTTTTCCAACAATTCACCGTTAAGATTTACGATTCCTGGGAACATCCTTTTTTACACAAAAATAAAAAAAAGGTCGCTTACCTTTACAAAGAACCCCGTAAGGAGTTGGGTGACAACCGTACTAACCTCTTGACCGATTTGTGAAATTGTGTGTAGACGTAAATGTACCAGAAGTGATTATTATTGTCTTTTGTAAAGACAAGGAGGGTTTCGCGAGAAGGAAGACATCTGTTAAGATACGATTAATAATGAGTTGTGTAGTGACTCTCGTTTTGACTGTCATTACGTTTGTGTTGACGTTAAATTCCTTTGTTTCCTTTATACGTCCCTTCGATTTACGAACGTGTTTTTGTGCAAGCGGAAAAATTTGTTACCATACACCCTTTGACTTTTTTTTTTTTTTTTTTTTCGTCTGTTTTTCATGAATTTCCAAAGTCACGAAAGGGTTAATGGTACTGTTAAATCCCCATTTACCACGAAAGGAAAATGTGAGGACGTGAGGATAGAGAACAACAAATCACAGTATTCCGATGAATAAACAAACAGGTCTAAACACATCTCTCTAAACTTTCTTTTTTGATCGACCTTCGTTGGACTTCGACGGAGACTAGTTTTCAGACTGAAGTTTGTTCGACCTTGAACTTTTCTTGAAAAATATCGTATTATTTTATTCTGTCCAAAAACACGAAATAAATAAGTACCCAGAAAAGTCAACTCTTCTTAAAAAAAAGGAAGACAATTATAAAAGTCTAATATTAGTGTTCCCAACTCGTCATGTGAATACTTCCGAAAGTTCTTTTACGAACCAAACTAAAATTTCCTCTCCGACGACAACTACCATTAAACAAACGACGACACGTTGACTTACTCGACCTTGACGGTGGCCTTTCGGACGGTTGACGCCGTTCAACCTTCATCACAAGACCATTCTACTGTATAGGTGTCTGTAGGGGTAGACAACACACATTTGTCGACGTGGTCCTCGACTAACTTCCAATCTCAAGACCAAGTACATTCATCCTAACCTTTGTCACAGAACAGGTCACGACGTTTGTTTTAAAATTTTTCTTTTGGTATAAATGAAACGTAACAGACGTAATGTCAGCCTCTAGTTAGTGACACTGTTTTATTTTTACAGAAGGCATAAAGATTCAAATATATCGAGATGATGAGACTAATCCTAAATTGGTGAGGTCGATAGGTTGTTACCATTACATTAATAGTATAAACCCTTCTTCCTTCATGAGGTTCACTTTGTTTTATATCCTAATATTCCAGATAGATTAAATCAAAAGGGGGTTTAGAGAGTGCCTTTTGTAAACCTTTAGAAGGCTCCTCTGCGTCTAACGAAGCCGGGGACCACAGGAACTGGTCGACACCACTCTTGTCTTGGGGTCGAGTTCGTGCGGGAACCGGACAAGAGGGCAGGGGAAAGAGAGTCAGTCGTGTCGCCTCTGACACAAAGGAATGGGTGGGAAATGTGAAAGGAGACATCGCGGGAAAGGTTCGACGGGGACCATCGAATTGGACTTAGGGTTGTATTTTTATTATGTTCGTCCCTCTTACACCTTAGGTGTATCCTGGACTCAGATGGGAGTTGTCTGATATAATTGTGATACGTTTTTGTTTTGTTTTTTTAAGGTTTAGGGATGATCCAACTTTTAGTGTGGTTTGACGTCCTGTAGATAAACAAGGATATTAATGATATCGCATCGAAAATAAAAAATAAATAAATGGATAAACCGAGGTAGTTCGGAATCGACACCGTGTGCCCGATTCGACGGGGCGCCGTACACCCTAGAATCAAGGGTTTGGTCCCTAACTTGAGTACGGTGGACGTGACCTTCCGCCTAAGAGTTGGTGACCTGGTGTCACTTCAGGGTTGTATCGCATTGAAAATTTTCCCCGAAGGGGTCACCGATATTAAAAATTAACGTGGTTTATATGACGAAGTTATGTTCCTTCTAATTACAGATATGAGGAGATATCAAAAAGAGAGACATTAAGGATTACAGTGAGTCCTATTGTTTTAAAAATGTAAAATTGACTCAATTTATGGTCATACTTGTCTAAATAAATTAACGGTCTATTATAGATTTTAAATATGAGTACCTTAAATTCTTACCCTTCTCTGAAAGTTCTAGTAATGTATACTGACATGATTTATCTGTAAAACCCAACAATTCGTTTCAATTGTCTTCCGTTCTAAGTTTGTACCAAAAGTCTTATCTTCACTTCTCATATTTTTTTTAGTCTATTTAAGGTGTCGACTTTGTATGAAGAAAATTCTCAGTTTTGTCGTTTCCCAAAACGAAAAATTCTTATGTGTAGGATTTTATACAGACTCTGATGAAACGACAACAAGTCAGTGAGCCAGTACAGCTGAGAAAACGCTGGGGCACCTGACATCGGGCGGTCCGAGGAGACAGGTACCCTAAAGGATCCGTCTTGTGACCTCACCCAACGCTGAAGACAGAAGTGACTCTGATGATTAATATCGTAGCACAATTCATATAGTAACCGAACCGAAGATATTCCCTTCACTGTCACCTTCACTTCAGCGAGTCAGTACAGGCTGAGAAACGCCGGGGTACCTGACATCTAATGGTCGGAGGAGGTAGGCACCCTAAAAGGTCCGTTCTCATGACCTCACCGAACGGTAAAGGAAAAGGTTCAATCGACATAAAAAAGGGTCCCTGGGTCTGATATTAGGTACAGACCCGTGCTAGAGCCATACCCATCGTTTCGATTCTATCGTGGTAAGGATAGAGTACCCTAGAACTTACTCGTGAAGATTTTGAAGTAGAGTTGTCGTTTTCTCCCGTGATAATAATATTTCTTTTCCCAGATTAATACGAGTAAGACTTGTAGACACTTTTAAATTACATATATTAATGTTTTAATTGTATCAAGGGTTTTTGAATGGAATTCATGCCTCAAACTCGTCCGACACAACAGTGACTCCTTAAGTGTCAACCTCCGTCTCTAGAGTCACCTGGTTAGACTAGACCAGGATCCGACATCGAAACCCGTTGTCACTGAACCACTTATGAAACTGGGTATATCAAAGGTGGTACACCAACTTGACCCATACAGACAATTGGTTCCTCTTTTCCAACTGAGTGACTAAAGGGTTTGATGACGGATCGTTATGTAATTTTGAAATTTTCTGAATTTACTTTATTTTACAATATCAAGAAACCTCTCGTTAGACTAAAGTGGTTAGACAGGTGGGACCATATTTTACACCTCGTGAAGGTGTAGTGTCACGGTTTAGGTACCTTCAAATACTAAATGAACGAGTAAGAAAATAAAACGTCACCCTACTTTCCTTCCCTCTCACATAAAAATTGGTCGTCCAACCTTAAGTAGATCCGACAGATAATGATCCATTGTACAGAACGACAACTCGGTGTCTCCTGATATATGAGGGAAGTTCAGTCGTGTCATAGTGAAGTTCAGTGGTACTGTCTCTACTGGAAGAAGTGGGGATAGAGTCCCACGGAATAAGTTGAAGAATTCTTACTTTGAAATTCAACTTCCTATTCACCATAGTTCCGTCCGGGAGAGACCGTTACGGAGGAAGTAGGAAGGACGTCCTGTCTATCCTGTTTTCCTCTCTTCTTAAGACCCATTTCCTCTACACGGGAATTCTTGATCGTTGTACCAGATTCAGAGAAACCTATAAATATACATACACACGGGATGAATTAAAGGTCCCATTGTAGAGAAAGTCCTGTCCTAGATGTTGGACGATTGTTTTATATTGTAAGTTTTATGAACGTACAAATTGTTCATAGTATGTCATTGATAGTAGTGTGGTCAAAATTTGGTTCGGTAAAAATTTCGTTTCTGGTTTTTGTACTTTTAAATCTTAAGATCTTTACGGTCTAGTCAATGATGTAACTGTTGATATTAGTACCCTTAAGGGACCGTCAGGTTACCAATCCCCCGAAGGGACTCTCGGTCAATCATTTCTTAGACGGACGTTACGTCCTCTGGGGTCAGGTTAAGGACCCAGTCCTTCTAGACGACCTCTTCCCTATCCGATGGGTGAGGTCATAAGAACCCGAAGGGACCACCGAGTCGACCACTTCATAGGTGGACGTTACACCCTCTGGACCCAAACTAGGGACCCAACCCTTCTAGGGGACCTCTTCCCTTTTCAATGGGTGAGGTCATAAGACCGGACCTCTTAAGGTACCTGACATATCAGGTACCTCAACATTTCTCAACCTGTGTTGACTCGCTGAAAGTGAAAGAAAGGTCACCAATCCTGAGGTATAAAAGTAACGACTTCCGTACACAGACTGTGAACCAACCCCTTGATTCGACACGTCACGTCGGTTTTTAAAATTTTCCTTTTTTTTTAGTATGATGGAGGAATCGTCTGTGTGTGTCGGGTAGCTGTCGTCCGATTCTACCACCCTCACCTGGAGAAGACGTGTAATGCTAAGGACTTACCGGAAGTGTCTACGTCGATTACCACACAATGAGATTGAAAAAGATCATACTTGAAAAGAAAAAGTTTAATCTTATCCTTGAAATTTATAAAGTTTACAATAGTACGCACTTATCATATCTATTGTAAGATACTTCTTAGTTTGATCTGTCTTACGATTGAAAAATTTCCTTATTCGACACGAATCGCTTTGTACCTAACATTTGTCATACGTTGATTTGTATTTTTAGACTGTGTCCTTCCTGTTCATTGGGAAAAGTCTGTGTGTTTCCTCATTTATGTTGTAGATCAGGACATTGTGTTACCGTGTCTGAAAAATAAAACAAAGTACAAGTGTCGTCGTCGTCTATTTGTCTTCGTTATGACTTATTTGAGGTCGACAGAAAACGTAGGTCTTCAGGAAAGATGGGAGTGTACATTACTGAGAGTAGCAAAAGTCTTCAAGCCCCTTGTCGTATAAACTATTTACGTAGAACAGACTACACTGTCAATGGTATCATTGATAAGAAAAAAATGAATTGTTAATACAACACAGTTCAGTGGATCTAATACGTAGGTGTAAGACAAAGAGGAACCACAGAGGAAGTGTGTGAGGAAATGTATGGTCAAAAGTATGTAATTGTACTTTAAACAAGTAGGTTGGAGTAAGACTTTAGTTGACGATTGACCGACTTTAAACTTTTTCCGAAGTCTTATGACCTATGTCTCTTTATATTATAAGTGAAGTCGACCCTTCGTGTCTTTTCCACATTTTTCGGGACCTTTTCTACAAGTACTTTCCGAGTACCTCGGACGTACATGTCTGGACGTAGTATAGGAGTAGGACACACCCAAAAATTGTCACATTCGTGTAGACTCTTTTATATTTCGTACTAGACCCTTGTTTTATGCAAGAAATCCGGAAAAATTATTAGTATCTTCAATTTCTTTAGCATTGTCTTTAAATTTTATTTACAATCTAAAACGAACGACTCGTTGTCCTTGTCGTAGTCATGGAGTAGACCTTCTAAGGACTGTAAGGTCCGAGACAGGATTTAGTTTCCTAAATATAAATGTTTTGGAAGACTTCTTGTCTTGAGGGGAGTATATAAATTACCAGAGAAGTAATACAATATTTACTTGATTTTATATAAACACTTTATACTCACAGATTAACAGGACCACTTGTGAATTGACAAATAGGTTGTAAAAAGACTGCTTCTACCTAAAATATTACAATAAGTACCTGGTGTCTTTAAAATTATGATGCGAAATAAAATTAAATTTTGAAAAATTTAAAACTTTTTACAAGAGTTTTTCGTACGAGTGGACTTAACCTTGAGGTCGACTACTTCAACCCATTACACGACCTACCACCTAGAAACTTATCTGACTTATATGACCGCGAAGTAAGTAGTTGAATAATATTTCAAGGTCTCGAAGATTCTGAAAATGTAAGTTAAGTCTGTCAAGACTTACGAAGGACTATATCTTCTTTTCAAGAAATGATGAAAAGTTTCAAAAATTCGTAAATTCGTATAAAAATCGTTGTATGGTCTGATTACTTTTCTTCCCGAAGGGACACCGACTCTACCATTTCGCAGACGGACGTTACGCCCTCTGGGCCCAAGCTAGGGACCCAGTCCTTCTAGGGGACCTCTTCCTTTACCGTTGGGTGAGGTCATGAAAACGGACTTTTTGAGGTACCTGACAGTGGACTCCTCGGACCATTCACTGTCAGGCACCTCAACGTCTCAACCTGTACTGACTCGCTGAAGTGAAAAGTGAACCGTTGTATTTCATTAAAAATTTTAGATGTAAAAGATAAGTATAAAATTTTCTAAGATGATACTTTCTTATAAGTTTGTCCCTTTTGTCCTCCTCCTTAATAAATGAAGTACATTACTGATCCGACTATATTGAAGTATTATGATCCCATTAAGGAAAGGTGTTGAGTATTTTACGTTGGTTAAGTATTAAAACCATGATCCTCTTAAAAAAAAAGAATACAATGTCCAAAGACAATTTTTAAATCAATGTTTGTTCTCATTAAAAACTTAACTCCTTCTCAGGTTCAGAATTAATTTTTAGAATCATCTTTTTCTTTCATGAGTCCGTTCCGGGTCTCGGTCCACACTCTATGTTATACTGACTCTATATTCGCGTAAGTGTTTGTTTTACTGTGTAAAAATAAACAAATGTGAGTACTTTCCGAGTTGATTTTTTTTAATTATTAATAGGAACTTTTACGTTTATTCTTTTACATATGTATTTGATCAGAAACGTCGAACAAGTAACCAAAGAAAACTTTCACTCACTTATATCCAGGTTTATTCTTATAAAAGTTCAAACGTAGAAGTTTAAACGGGTCCCTTAAGGTTTCGGTCAGGAAAGTTGAACCATGTCAAAACGAAAGTAAGACCCCATTATTTCTTGAGGGAAATATTGACTGTTCAAGTATTTTCAATTTACCAGTGTTAGACCGGATTTCGTGGGTGTTTAGACAAATAATTTCATCGAAAATTTTATGTCTCTCTGAGTTCTCTGTTCTTCGTTTCGTTCGTCGGTCTGTGTCCCGATGGGTTATGTACTGGACCTGACTTAGGATGGTCCTGAACAGTGGAAAGGAGATAGTCTCTGACAATACAGACTTTGTTTTTCACCACAAACGAGAGAACGTACATACTGACATAGTTCTTCCGACTTGAGATGAAAGTCTTTATGACCGACATTTAGCGTGTCCTTCAAAGTCTTTACTCGCAGGTACGATTGTCACACAGTGATTCTTGGCATCCGAGATTCTTGGTCTCAGGTATATTCGATCATAATGTGATTACTTTGTGGTCTTCTTGTGACTTCCCGTCCCACTCACGTGTGAACTCTAGTGGAAGTTCCTCAACTCTGTGTCAGGGTTTCGTCATTGTTTAAAAATGATTTGACACGGACTGTGATAGGACCCTATCTCTTTAATCCGTTTTCATAGTAAGAGAGGAAGTCTTTCTGACGTCAGACAATCCTTCTGTTCCGGACTTTTTATCATTTACTATATTCTATCGTGTATTGGTTTACGTTTTAAGTCACTTTATCCATCCCCTGGCTTCTCAAATCTCCTCCCCTAATTACACTAACAGTTCCGAAATACCTCTTCGGCCCTGAATTCGACCATAAGGTCCTTCCTACCTTTCCAGTTCGTTTTTTCCTTCTGGTTCAGTCCAGTCACCCTGTCACATTTAGTTCCGTTAACTTTCTTTGTTCTTCCCATGTGTTCCCTTCTCACTTTTCCACCATCTTTTCCGTGAAACTGTCTCCACCATTTTTTACCAAACCCCTTCCGTCATCTTTTCTTACAATCTTGTCGGACTTTGTATCAATTCGAGTCCGATACCTAGAAAGAAGTTATTGAGATAGATGTGGAACAAAACTTCAGTTAAATGTACAAATGGGTTATATTAAACGATCATCCTATTTACGATGTTTTAAAGTAAGACATGTTACTGTCTTTACTTTCGATTTTAAATTATAAGACTGTCATTTCAATAAAAAGAAGAATCCTTTTTGTTTGATTACCACTAGGTAAGTTCCCTTCTTTGTCATAAAATAAGTAGAGACTTACGAGTTGTTCCCATTTATCAGTTATTTTTAAACAACTTCTTATTGTTCGTAAAAGGTTTTGTCCTCGACGTAGACGTCAGTCACCCGTATTTTGTCTTTTACGGTCGACCGGATAAGTCTCTGACTTTAATTTCTGTCTTGACCAATTGTCCACTCGAAAGCGAGTTTTTTCATTATAGTATTCTTATAGAAGTCTCCTTTTATTAAATTTTTTATTTCACTAATAAACAAAAGGAGACTTTTATAAGAAATAACTGTTTTTATTTTAATAAGACATTAGAGAAACCGAAAAAAGTGATGCAGTTATCTACAAATAGTTACTATTACGAAAAATGACATCTTACACACCTACATATTAAAAAAATTTTGGTTAGAGTGTAACTTTCTGTAAAATCAATGAAAGTTCAAACAATTATTGTGACACTTCTTGTGGGTTTCTCGATTTAGACGTATATAGGGATACATAAATCATACCCGGACTTTAACGACTCAATTTTCTAAAAATCAAAAATCTTTCCAAATATTATTAACATCGGGATTGGTGTGGATCTTCCGTTACCGTTGGGTGAGGTCATGAGAACGGACCTTTTAAGGTACCTGTCTCCTCGAACCATCCGACGTCAACGAGTCTCAACCTGTGCTGACTCGCTGAAGGGAAAGTGAAAAGTGAAAGTACGTGACCTCTTCCTTTACCGTTGGGTGAGGTCACAAGAACGGACCTCTTAGGGTCCCTACCCCCTCGGACCACCCGATACAGATACCCTAACGTGTCTCGACCTGTGTTGACTTCACTGAATCGTCGTCGTCGTCGTTGGTGTGGATTCTATTATGGTAAAAGAAAAATTAGAAAAATTTTTTATTAAAATAAATACATAAAGAAACCGACGTGACCGAGAAGCGATGACACACCCGTCCGAAAAGAGATCAACACCACTTACCCCCGATCGACGTCACGTGCCCGAAGAGTAATGCCGTCGAAGAGAACAAAGACTCGTATCCGAGCTCCCCCAAGTCTGAAGTCGTCGACGTCGAACACCCGAGTCGTCAACGTCAGGGGCCCGAGATCTCGTGTCCGAGCCGTCAACACCATGTGTCCGAGTCGACACGGCACCGTGTACCCTAGAAGGGTCTGGACCTTAGGTTGACACAGAACACGTAATTGTTCGTCTAAGAAATCGTGACTCGCTGGTCCCTTCGGGAGAAAAATTAGAAAAGGTAAACTAATAGATGATTGGTAATTGTATGGACGTGACTTTGGTTTTATTGTCTAATTGTCATCTATGAGGTACGAAAGAGGTTTTATTCTGGTTTTTTATACTACTTTGACTGTGGTATTAAAGTAAATGACTCTGTCCCTAAATAAAAAGTAAAGATGTCTTTTATGTTGTTGAAATAATTTTTTTTTTTTTTTCAGGATCCCTTGTTTCTAATATTAGGAGTCACTGATCTTTTTTGGAAAAGAGACCATTTCCGTCTATTCTTCGTTTCATCGAGGACAAGAAGGATACGATAAAATATGGGGTCGAGTCATTTGTCTATGATCTTTCCCTACTACCACCCTGTGATTTCGGAAGAAGGAACAGACGGTAAGTGGTACCGACGGGGGAGGTTGAATTCTATGTTTCGAGACTCCTTATTCTCTTCCCCACTTTGATTCCATTTTCGAGTTTTCGGACTGTCAGACTGGAAGTCACGACGATAGAGATTCCTTCTCGTTCTGAGCTGCCCTATCACTTTACTTTTCCTGTTGTCTTTATGTCTTTATGTTCCTTCTTTGTACTCTTCTCTTCCACACATTTAGCCTAAATCTCATTTTCTTCTTTAGAGTGACCTTTCACGATGTTTACGATGAAAAGTAATATGTTATTTTGTCACGAACGGATACTAAGGACAAGAGTAAAGCACGAGATAAGTCTAAATCAGAAGTAATAAGTAATAGGGAGTTGAGGTCGGGTTCATGTTTTTACTTTTATCCTCAGGTAGTAAGATGTATATTCTGTAACGGTACTTTTTTCGATAATAGCTTTAGTCTTCATGGTAAGATAATCAGACATTCCCAAAAATCTTTGTCTTTGTTAAAGTTCTCTGACTTGTCAAGGTGTTTTTGAAGGATCGAATTTCAAGACGGTTTTGTTCAGTTGTATTCTTTTGATATGAACAGTAAAGGACATACTTCTTAGAGTGGATAGTTAGAGAAGTTCAAAAAGTAGATAGTAACCTGGGTAGACAACCGTCTATAGACATTTGTGTTTTTATAAATTTTTAGAACTTTGATTTTTTGGTCAAATTCAGTTAAAGTTGTTAAAAATTGTTGTCTCGTGGTTATACATTGTGGTAGATTTTATATTTCTCTTAATTCAATACGATCTCTTTCCTGACATTGTCCGGTTTGTCATTATGATAAGTCGTGGTTATAATTATGGTACACTGGTTCCGTTTCATTTTTAGTCTTGTCTTTAGGGTGGTACAAGAAAGTTTCATGATGAAATATCTGACTTTAAACCTCAATAGAGTTTTTGGAATTTTTATGAATTTTTTGATAATAGTCAATGTTATTTTACTTGAACAGTGTTATATATTTTATTAATATATGTCTATATATATTTAAAAAGTAAATAAATTTGGTAAAGTTATATTGTCAAAATATAGAGGTTACATTTGTAACTATGTCATCGTGTTATAAGATATAAGTATTGGTCTAAAAGGAGATACTTTTTAAATTATTTTAAATATGTTCTGAAGACCCTCTTTATAGTTATTGGAGTCTATACGTCTACTGTGGTGGGAGTACCGTCTTTCGTTTCTTCTTGATTTTTCGGAGAATTACTTTTACTTTCTCTCACTTTTTCAACCGAATTTTGAGTTGTAAGTCTTTTGATTCCAGTACCGTAGGTCAGGTTAGTGTAGTATCGTTTATCTACCACTTTGTTACCTTTGTCACTTTCTGATAAAACCCCCCGAGGTTTTAGTGAAGTCTACCACTGACGTAGGTACTTTAATTTTCTACCAACGAGGAACCTTCTTTTCGATACTGGTTGGATCTGTCGTATAATTTTTCGTCTTTGTGATGAAACGGTCGTTTCCAGGCAGATCAGTTTCGACACCAAAAAGATCATCAGTACATACCTACACTCTCAACCTCATATTTCTTTTGACTCGTGGCTTCTTGACTACGAAAACTTGACACCACAACCTCTTCTGAGAACTCTCAGGGAACCTGACGTTCCTCTAGATTGGTCAGGTAGGTTTTCCTTTAGTCAGAACTTATAAGTAACCTTCCTAACTACGACTTCGACTTTGAGGTTATGAAACCGGTGGACTACTTTTCTTGACTGAGTAAACTTTCTGAGACTACGACCCTTTCTAACTTCCACCCTCTTCCCCTGCTGTTTCCTATTCTACCAACCTACCGTAGTGACTGAGCTACCTGTACTCAGACTCATTCGAGGCCCTCAACCACTAACTGTCCCTTCGGACCGCACGACGTCAAGTACCCCACCGTTTCTTAGTCTGTGTTGACTCGTTGACTTGACTTGACTATGTAAATATGGTCTCTAAAAAGAGGGTTACCTAAAAAATTTTTCCGTGTTTTTGTAGATAAAATTAACGAAGTTTAAAGAATCTCTCATTTTTCTGTGTAGTCGTACATAGTTTATGGGGATGTAATGTTTCATTTGTATCTAGTACATATTAAAACTGGAAATTTTAAGACTATGTTCTCTTAATCTTCTCCTTATTCTTAAAAGTTGTAAAACTGAGTCAATGAAATACTACGATAAAGATTAAGACAGGAAAAAACTTGATGTTTAAAGTACTCACCCGAATGTCTTTTCATTTCTGAAGGGGTTACTTGTCCTATCCGTCCAACATTGTAGAAGGTTCAGTATACAAATGATAAAATGATGTGATCAGATGAAGGGTGGTTTCTGAAGATTAGAGACCTTCGTTGGGCTCCGTCTTTTTTAACTTCTGTAATATTTGACGATTTTGTAATTTACTGTAATTCCATTAGGGATTATAAGTGACTCATGGAAGATTCAGGTCCTCCAGAACCCTCAGACCAAAACTTAGACAACCTAGATATGAGACGTCCTGGACGTCCCGAGATAGGTAGAATAGGATTTTTTCATTGTCCTGTGAAATACTTCTCGACATTAAAGTTACTAATATTTTTAAATAAAAGTTCGTAAGAGTTCTTATTGTGTAAAATTTTCAGAACTGTCAAATTGGTGACTTGTTTTCTTACTGAGATGGAGTAGATATATTTGTCCGAGTCCGAGACTAAAGAATTAAAGGAGGAGGAGTAGTAGTTAATATAAGTTAAACAGGTGTCGACGATACCTTTGTTTCATTTGAAATTCAAGGAGTCATAAGTGAAACCATCAAATCAGTAATTAAATATTTATCGGACACTAATAAGTATTCCTTTTTTTTTTCCTTTGAGATTTATTATTGTAAAGTATTAGTTATATTAGTATTGTAAAGTATTAGTTATATACAATAATGTATACCAGTAACTAAGTACGGTGTTGATAGATAAATCGGGAATGATATACTATTCGTAACAAACTCCGTGACTTTTATGTGATCACTTATTTTGTTTGTCCTTAGGAATGGGACTATATTGAATGTAAGATCACCTTGTTCATTCGTTATAATTGCCCTTGACAGTAATGTCCGTGGAAGGATTTTGACTCACAATAACGATCCCACTTTTATATATATACTCTCATCTCATAATAGATTAATCGATTAAAGTCTCAATTTAGATACTTGATGTGAGAAAGGACGATATTTTTTAATAAAAGATGTACATTTTTTATTTTTTTCTCTGGACTAAAGTTGGACTATTATCAATCTCGTTGTGTTTTGTTTTTGAAAAGAATCTTTTCTCTTCCAACTTTTTATTGAATTTATATATATATATCTTTTAATAAATTTACGAGTGACCTCTTGACGGTGTTACATAATATAGAATTATTTCATTTAAACTTAAATTTCAATATTAGTTTTTGATATATTGGTTTCTTCAAAATTCAGGGTTGTCAATAAAGTTTATAAATCAATTGAAAGTGCATACGGGATTCTTCGTCTCGAGTCGTATTGTGTTCCTAAATGACTTTTAGGTCCCATAAAAAATGAAAATTTTTATCTTCGAGTTAAAGAGGTCGGATATCACTTAAGATGCCGTAAGGAACTCGTACCAGATAGTTCGATAATTTGGATCACAGAGGTTACAAGTCTAGTTGAATTCTCAGTCTTACCTCCGTTTTCTTCATAACTCACCGTCTCATGAGTCATAAGTAGAGAGACTTAAAATTAACTTACGTAGTGAGTTAGATATGTTGCTACTACAATGTGTATGATGTCTCGAAAGTTAAATTCAAGGGATCTTGATATTTCTAATCTTCGTCATACAAGTCGTCGACACAGTCATGTTCATGTAAGATTACCGTCTCATCGGTTGAAATCTCAGGACCGAGATGGTGGATGATCGATTTATTGGACGGAGTCAAAAGAATAGATATTTTACCCTATAGTTTTCATGGATAGAGTGTCTGAATTCTTCTAATTTACTTATCACGTTCGTTTCCTGAAACGTGTTGTGGACTATTCGTTCACGAATTTGTGGTGACTCGTTAAAATAAAAACTGGGAGTGGTAGTAATCATAATAATAGTCAACAAGACGTGTAAGTCGTGGTGGTGGGACGGGGGATTGAGGGACGGACGGATTGTTTACCTGCGAAAGAACCGTACCAACCGTCGTCGACACACCTTGACAGACACCGACATTTTGACTCCCTTCAAGTCTCCTACACTTGATCCTTGGATGACAGAACTAATGTAATGAAACAATAACAAGACTCAAGGGACCCTGGTTTAGTAACATTCCTTTTTAGATTTTAAATCCTCATGAGGATTGGGGACATTAGTGTGAGTCGTGAACAGTTACCTAGGGGGTTGGACGGACGAAACTATGACGCGAAGTTACTACTTATTTTGTAAAAAACATGATCTGTTTACGTTTACCGGAGAATTTGGTATTAATGTGACTAAATTTATAAATGTACCAGTTCGTGTCGAATGAAATACGGAATATACATGGGTACGTGTAATTGAGAGGTTCCTAAATTTTATATTACTATTCCTTTATTGACATTAAACCTTAACTGGACCCTATTCGATTGGGGAATTAAACCCTTCTTCATCCAATTTGACATAATAGATATTTATTTAATAAGTTTTGTTCTTAATTTACGGTTAGATGAAATATAAAGTTTGGCTTAGTATTTTAAGTTTGTTTTTTGAAGTTATCTAAATTGGAAAGGTATCTAAATTGAATGGACGGAGGCTAAGATACAAATTTAATGTACAATGTTTTAATCTACCCTTCTCAGGATAAGGAGACACTAAAAGGGGGAAGGTGGTTAATCGTAGTGACTTTTATGTCATGTTTTTACGGTAAACAATGAGATATAAAGTGATCACAGTTCTCATTAATTCTATTTTTAATTTAAATCAGATGAAACTTTTATGATCAAGTTTAAGGTGATATCAATTTTCATCAAGAAGAATTTAAACACACAATCAACGAGCAGCACAGGATGAGAAACACTGAGGTACCTGATATCGGGAAGTCCGAGGAGACAGATACCTTAAGAGGTCCGTTCTCATGACCTCACCCATCGGTACTGAAGAGGTCTCCTAAAAGGGTTGGGTCCCTAGCTTGGACCCAGAGGGCGTAATGTCCGTTTAAGAAATGGTAGACTCGGTGGTCCCTTCATTTGAATTATTCTCTATATTTTTTCATGTTTATTTTATTTGTAGATATAAGAGTATGAATTTAAGTCTTGGATAGTTGTTGACCAGTATAAACTAAGACGCGAAATTTTTTTATGGTTTTGTAATGTCTATTGTGAATTCAAAGGAAATAGTTGTGAAGGTTTAGGGTTTGAGTGTAGGTAGGAAGTATGGTGGTGGTTCAATACAGTGGAAGGAAGTCTACATAAAAAATAAGTAAATGACATAGATATTTGAGATATAAATGTATATCTCAAATGTATATCTCAAATGAGATGTCCATATCTATATATCTCTATACATATCGGTTGAGATATCTATAATTCGACCATGTTTTCATTAACGTCAAAACGTGACAACTTGGAACGGTAAACTGTGACTACATAAGAATTTATTTATACCAATACAATATGTGGTAAAATTACGTGTAAAGAACGAAATATAAAAAACGATTACTGAATAATGAACAACAAACATAAATAAAATTTGATCCCTTTACTACAATCTGTTTTTCGTTTAACCTCACCAAAAGAATAAACTCAAGTTTTGCCCAGCATTTCGTCGTCCCTGTTGAGTGTTGTAGTTGTGTAAACCGGGTCCTTGACGATTACTTTCCTCTCATGTCACCAAGTTCACCAAGTTCTTCAAGACGTTTCCTCTGTTCTCGAAACTTCTACTCCTCGTATCACCGGTCGGTAGCCTTCCATTGTGGTGGTAGTTTCGACTAGGAGAATGTTGATATACTCTTCAACGGTTTCTTGAGTTGCAACTGGTACGATACCAGTAAACCGTAAACTTCGGTTAACCTTTCCACTTTTTGGAGCTATTCACCCACGGAGTACTCGACTGGTGTTTAGTTTATTTAGTAAAACTTCATAGTAGAAGAGAATAAGATGCGGTGTTGTTTGGTAAAGAACTAGTCTGACACTGTACGTTTCTGTTCATCTAAAATATTCTGTTGACCACTGCTGATCGAGTCACCAACCTGACCATTCTTCCAGGTTTCGTGAAGGGTTTCGGTTTGAACGTGGTTCTTTCCAGTGTCAGTGACAAACCATCAGACGACGGTGACACTAGGTGATGTCGAAAGACTTAGGACCACTTTGGTAACTAGACTCTTCATACGATTCGTTTAGTTACTCTACGTGGCTTTTGACGTTACGAACGTCGGTATGAACCAGTTGTCTTTCCCGGGTTTAGAAGAGGTGCTGTTGCGGACTGGTGTACAACGTGTTAGTTACGAAGTTTTCAACTTGTTTAATCCGATGTTCCAAAACGGAGTAGACGGTATAAGTGGACTGGAGAGTGGTTGACTGATGAAGAAACTCGTAGAGTTGTTGAAAAACGTCCCTTTTACTAAGGTGTTTGGTCGTCCTCCGTCTTTTACGAAAGGTTCTCAGTTTAGGACTTCGTGTCTAAAAAAAAAAATTAAAAAGCTTTGGTGAAAGAATTCCAAAATTGTATGTTTCTCGACATGGATAAATGACATGTTGAACTACCCTGAATGTTTAATCATACGTAGACTTGTAGTAGTGGTGTCAAATATGTTATTTATATAGGTAATGGAGGATTTTGAAAAAGGTGGGCAGAGATAAATAATTAAAAACCACTATTGTGTTACTTTCTAGAGGGAAGTGTCGTTTAAAATTCACGTGTCATGTCATAATATTAGGATCTGTGTTACGATATCTCATCTTGGGAAATCCTAACTAGACTTCGTGTCTCAAAATATGATGTCCTTATTCATTTGAATAAAGAGTAACCGTTTTTACACAACTAACTTTTCCAAGGATAAAACTAATTATTTCTATACAAGCTCGAATCAATATTACTAAATTTTAACTACCAGGTTTTGGTGTTAATGTAAACGTGGTTGGATTATATTTACAATTAATAATATATAGAAATTTTAAAATATCCAATTAAGAAAGTCTAAAATAATTAAGGAAAATTTCTAGGTAGTGTGTCTATACCGTATAAACTACATGAGTAGGGGTACGTCCGTCTGTAAATCCAATAAAGGTCAGAAAAGAAAGTGGGAATATTTCCGACCCCATTATTAGTGAGATCTAAAGTCCCGTGTGTACGTTATTAAGAGATCCGTACAAGTGTCTCTGTCCGAACGACCCGGTGTCTTGGATTCGTAAAAGGTAAAATGATTACAACAGTTTACAAGAGACTTCACCAACACCGTTAAGGGGTTGGAGGAAAGGGAGTCGTCGTACACTCTTACAGTAAAAACGAGTGTACAGAATTGACAGGTCCGTTGTGAACCATAACGTGTCCTCTTTAGTAGAGAATGACGACACGGGTAAGCGTGAAGACTCGTAGGTCTGATTAAGGAGGCATCTGACGAACGAGTATAGAAGACAGGTGAAAAGGAAAAAGTGACCCAGTACACAGAGAAAAGTACTTATACATCCTCGAGACATGTATAGACTGCTCGTAAACAGACATAATACGTTTATGGAACTTGAAGAGTTAGATAAGAGGAAATATAAACGGATTATCAAAGTGTAAAAGGAAATATCACGAGAAGGTGTAAATCCAGAAATAAACCTTACTTTAAAATACATGACACACTTCGACTTAGTTTAAAATAAATATGACGTATCTTTCAGTTAAGTAGGGTCGTTTTAAATACATTGTCATGTAGTAAAAAGGATGACTAAATACTATCAGATAGAAAGTTTGTCGTTCGACGATAGACAAATATTCGAATAAAAACCTAAGGTAGGACAGCGTTATCTGATATAAATAATATTGGAGAATTATACGGAACTATACACTGTCCTTTTCACGGAAGAGACACAATAACATCTGGAAGTATAAAGGTACAATTACAGTTTTATTTTTACAAAGGTTCAAGAGGCCTTTTTTCAGAATAACTCGAAAATTAATCTTTACTTGACAAATACATAATTATAATCTTTTTCATTAGAAATATTATAATTTCAAAGAAGTCGTATTTACTGTAGAGTAAGGTAAATATAAATGACTATATATTTATATATATAATAAAATATAGAATGTTTCCTAAATATTAAAAAGGTACTTCAGGAATTCATAGAAACAATCCAAATAAATAAGGATCTAGGAAATATTATAAACCCTCGTCTCTTACTGACTTCACCAAACGGTAAGGGAAGAGGTGAAGTCATAAGAACGGAACTCTTGAGGTACTTGTCATACTTTTCCGTTTTACTATCCTATGACTTTCTCCTTGAGGGGTCCAGTCATCCACGGGTTGTGCAATGACCTCTAGTCACCTCTTTATTGAGGTCTTTCTTACTTCCCTACCTCGGTTTCGTTTTTGTTATGGGTCGACACCTACACTGACCACTATCTTCGTTCCAGACTACGACATTTCTTGTTATAACGTATCCTTGGACGTTACAGTACAGGTACTTAGTTCCGTTTAACCTTCACCAGTTTGTTCTCTACCGTTCTCACTTACAGCTGTAAGATCTTTAGTCGCTTGATTTTATCTGACCTTACCCACTTAAATTGAGTCTACTGGTAATATAGATGATGACGCCCGTCCTTAGGGAGTCTTCTTTACCTCATCAGTAGTACCGGTTGTTTTCTCAGGCTTTCGTCATGAATCTACGTTAGAGTTTTTGCTGTCTTACTAGAGACAAGTAAAGGTTCCGTTTGGTAAGTTATAGTGTCATTAGGTTCAGATACGGGGTTGGTCATTGCGACTTCTTCGACTTCAACTTGCCAAGATACTTCTGGATGTTCTGGAAAATCTTGATTGTGGGTTTTTTCTACAGGAAAAGTAATATCCCCTGACCTTACGTTTTCATCCTTCAGTTCTTTGTGGACCTCATTGTCCGTTTACGTTTTACTTCGTCCCGTTTCTGATTATCTCAAAACGGTTCTTTTACGTGACCAGTATCGTTTGTGGGAGACGGTTGTTGTGTTCTCTTCTGAGATGTGTACCTGTAGTGGTCTACCAGTTGTGGCTTTTTGTCTAACTAAGATAAGAAACGTCGGTTTCTACCTCTTCGAGATATGTCAGTTGTTTTGTTCTGGTCCTCGACTGACACCGAGTCTAGTACTTGAGGAATAATGGTTAAGTCTGAGTTTAACTTCTTTCATCCCTTTTGACGATCTGGTAAGTCCATACTGGATTTAGTTTAGGGAATACTAATATGTCACCTTCACTCTTTATCTAAATTCCCGGATCTAGACTATCTATCTCACGGACTACTTGATACCTTACTCCAAGCACTGTAACATGTCCTCTGTCCCTAGTTCTGGTAGGGGACCTTTTGTGTACGTTTTTTCGTTTTACCGACAGACCCCTCCGGAATGTTTATCGACACTCCTCTCCGCTTTTCGTTTCCTCTTTTCCTTTCTATATTCGTAGACTTAGGTCTCAAGGTTTCTTGTCGTTCTTCTCTATTCTTTCGGAAGAAGTCGTTGGTTACGTTTCTTTATCTCCTTTTGTTTTCTTACCCTTTCGGATCTCTAGAGAAGTTCTGTTGACCTCTATGGTTCCTTTGTAAAGTACGTTTCTACCCGAACTATTTCCTGTCTTCACCATACCTGGATTGTCTTCGTCTTCTACAATTCTTCTCCACCGTTCTTATGTGTCTTCTTGATATGTTTTTTCTAGAAGTACTGGTTCTATTAGTGTTACCACACTAGTGAATAGATCTCGGTCTGTAGGACCTTCCACTTCAGTTCGCCCGGAATCTTTCGTAGTGATGCTTGTTTCGATCACCTCCACTACCTTAAGGTCAACTCGATAAAGTTTAGGATTTTCTACTACGACACTTTCACGACGTGAGTTATATGGTCGTTTAAACCTTTTGAGTCGTCACCGGTGTCCTGACCCTTTCCAGTCAAAATAGGGTTAGAGTTTCTTTCCGTTACAGTTTCTTACGAGTTTGATGACGTGTCAACGTGAGTAGAGTGTACGATCATTTCATTACGAGTTTTAAGAGGTTCGGTCCGAAGTCGTTATGCACTTGACAGTTGAAGGTCTACAAGTTCGACCAAAATCTTTCCGTCTCCTTGGTCTCTAGTGTAACGGTTGTAGACGAGCCAGTACCTTTTTCGTTCTCTTAAGGTCTTTTTGTAGATAAAGACGAAATAACTGATACGGTTTCGGAACCTGATACACCTAGTGTTATTTGACCTTTCAAGACTTTCTTTACCCTTATGGTCTGGTGGACTGGACGGAGAACTCTTTATACATACGTCCAGTCCTTCGTTGTCAATCTTCACCTGTACCTTGTTGTCTGACCAAGGTTTATCCTTTTCCTCATGCAGTTCCGACATATAACAGTGGGACGAATAAATTGAATATACGTCTCATGTAGTACTCTTTACGACCTGACCTACTTCGTGTTCGACCTCAGTTCTAACGACCCTCTTTATAGTTATTGGAGTCTATACGTCTACTGTTGTGGGAATACCGTCTTTCACTTCTCCTTGATTTTTCGGAGAACTACTTTCACTTTCACCTCTCACTTTTTGAAGCGAATTTCGAGTTGTAAGTCTTTTGCTTCTAGTACCGTAGACCAGGGTAGTGAAGTACCTTTATCTACCCCTTTGTCGCCTTTGTCACAGTCTGAAATAAAACCCCCCGAGGTTTTAGTGACGTCTACCACTGACGTCGGTACTTTAGTCTTCTGCGAATGAGGAACCTTCTTTTCAATACTGGTTGGATCTATCGTATAAGTTTTCGTCTCTGTAATGAAACGGCTGATTCCAGGTAGATCAGTTCCGATACCAAAAAGGTCATCAGTACTTACCTACACTCACAACCTGACACTTCTTCCGACTCGTGGATTCTTAACTACGAAAACTTGACGCCATAATCTCTTCTGAGAACTCTCAGGGAACCTGACGTTCCTCTAGGTTGGTCAGGTAAGACTTCCTCTAGTCGGGACCCTAAAGAAACCTTCCTTACTACGATATCGACTTCGAAGTCATGAAACCGGTGGAATACGCTTCTCAACTGAGTGACCTTTTCTGAGACTACGACCCTCCCTGACCTCCGTCTTCCTCTTCCCCTGCTGTCTCCTACTCTACCGACCTACCGTAGTGACTGAGCTACCTGCACTCAGACTCACTTGAGGCCCTCAACCACTACCTGTCCCTCCGGACCGCACGACGTATAGTACCCCAGCGTTTCTCAGTCTGTGTTGACTCGCTGACTTGACTTGACTTGACTCTTACTGTAAAAAACCATATGAGACAATTATTCCTTAGACGTGGACAGATCTCTTACTATATAAAAGTTCCCTGAAGTTCAAGATATACACTTCAAAATTTAAAACATGAAAATTAAAGTTGACTTATATTTTTGCTACCGATATCAGTATAAGACGTAGTAGGTCTGTTGGAGAAAAAATTACGTTCTACCGGTAAATTGAAATCATGGGTTCACACGTAAACACAAATTTTAGAACGGCCATTATTGGTTAGAGGATCTTACTGTTGTAAATTGAATACACACAACTACTCGTGTAGATACCGTCAAAATTCTAACCCCAGAGGATTGTAGTTTTACTGTAAATTAGTTGGACGTATAAGGTAGTATAAGTACAACTTAAGAGAATCATCAAATGTTGTCTTTTTTTGTAAGAGAAAACGTTCCTATTCGGAATTGACTTTTATCAAAGCATACTCAGATTCAATAAATTACCTAAACACGAAATTGATCTGTAGTTGTTTTTCTGTGTACCGAAGTGTTACTACATTGGGAAATGTATGACGTTCGGACGTCTGGTATACCTATTGTATTACGGTGTACTTGTAGTTTACTGTAGTTCCCTATACCATACATACTTGCTCAGTGTTGTTGGTGTATTCTTTGTTAGTCTTCTTTAACTCAATAGTCTCGTCACTCGTCTTGTCTGAACGACTTCTTTTACTCCTTCGTCGACACGGTGACTAGTCATGATAATAAATGCAACACTCGCCATTGAATGTGACCTTTTAAAAGAGTAATGTATTTTTATTGCGAGTAAAACATCAAAACGAAGATAAATAAAATATTTACACGAATTAAAATACGAACATATTTTCATAGTCTTCACATTTGAATTCAAGAAGATATTTGTAAAATGTGGGTCTTCGGACTGTAAAGTCTGACAGTCGTAAGTCTGGGGTATGATTGGGAAGTGGAAGTGTAGATATATAAGAGGAAGTCCCTAGTACACGAGACGAGGTGTACTAATAAATTTTTTCTTTTTGTTTTTTCTAAGAATTTCCTTTTTTTTTTTCTAATAAAAGATTCATTTGTATTACAATAGAACTGACACATTCTCTGGAAGTAAAAGGACCAGACATTCTAGTTTCAAGTGGGTTTCACTTGGGTCACCTATTCGGAAAAAAGGATCTCCACACACGGTCCACACTGAGGTGAAAAAAGACCTGGGGTTGCAATGGAAGATACCGTAAGTGTTAGAGGTATGGTGTATAAATGAACATTTCATTAGAATTGAGGGAATGAAATAAGAGCCAAAATACTTCTTTTCTTGACAAAGGAGTAAGAAATAATATTTGTGTCGTATAAGTATATCATAAAAGGGTTATTTATAAATGACGTCGCGTCATTTTGGTAAAACCCATAGATGGTTAAATTTTTATATGACTACATAGGAATGATTCAATAAATATTACCTATGGTTTATGTAAACGTTAGACAATCATTACTCAACAATCCAGAGTGAGAACGATTTAAAGTAGTTAAAGAAAATTTTCGTTTGATTTCATCTTAATCCGAGTTATTTCTGTTTAGATAAGAAATAATGTTGAAATTCACTGTCTCTTTAACACTCCCTCTCCGTCATCGTCTAATTGTTGACCCCTCCTCGACTCGCATCAAAAATAGACTCGACTAGTTTCCATAATGTCGATATAGAGAAGAAAAAAAAAAAAACGGTCATTAAAACCATATATGTTAAGAGTTACATTTATGTAAGTCTACTGACTTATAAAGACACAGAGTTAACACTATTATTTGTTATAATAAGTTATGTAAAAATTGGGTCCTATGTTTCTTGTGAAATAATGGTTTAAATTGCTTTCTTATTCTTTGAGTTTGATGGGACAGATTGATTAGAATCTTTCTTTATTAATTCCGTCTTTTCCAAGATCATACTAAATTTGTGTGGTTTCAGTTTTCGACTTATAAGTCGTAAGATTTAATTCCTATACTATGACTTATTGAAGTTTTATAAGGTCTTTGTAAATTTTGTATGGACAGTAGGTTTTGTTATTATTAAAGTGGTACAAATTTCCACTCAAGTAACAGGAGTTGCCGAAGTTTTAGTATATTTCGAGAGTGAAAGGAACGTTGAAATAATAAACTGACTTAAAGACGTCTACCTATATTCCTAAAACAAAGACACACGACGACGAAGACGAGAACGTTACTATTAAGTTATCGATCAAACTTTTTAATTTTGCGTTTTTTGTTCTGTCGGTCATAATTGAGACTAAAAAATTCTCAAATTTTTCTTTATAATGTATTATATGATAAATTATTCTTATTTAGTTCACTTACAATAAACAGGTCAATTTATGATTTATCAATCGAAAACGTCCCACCCCCAGCCCCCGTTTTCCCCTGTCCCGTCTGTTGATACTGTAAAAACTTTTATTTCAAAAACGAGTAAGGAATTATAGTGTCAGACAGTATATGTCGTCGATAATAAAAATGTCGTTTGTCTAACACTGTAATATTATACCCATCGAAAGGTATATCCTGTTCAGTACTTGTATAAAGACACGAACTTAGTATTGAAACCGTAATTTCTTTTCCACTTTACATTAGAGAAGTTTCCATCCTGTGATTTTTGATAATGACTGTTCTAATACTTAAGTTAATTGGAATATAGTACAGTCAACAGAGAGAATTCAAAAGTCTGAGGTGATTAAAAATCTAAACTCCATTTTATGATGTTCATTTGAGTCAAAATAAAATTAAAAATAAAGTTATTTAGTAAGACGTTTCTAGTCGTTATGATTTGTTGTACACGAACTAGGAAATGGAAATCGATATAGAAGTAGAAGAAACAAAAACAAGCTACTACATGGTAAGAACCGTCGTCGACTCTATCAGACATTACATATTCATTTTACTTGTGTTGATGGAAAAGTTTCTTTTGTGTTCGAGATATTAATGAGTGTGTACGATTAAATTTTTTTGTTGATTACATTGATTACTCAAAGTGAATTTTCACTTCCAGAAATACTATTAAAATTCATCAACAAAAGTTTATGATTTTGTCTTGTAGTCTTAAAAGTTCTTTTATACTTTTTTTAGTGTTTTCTGTACTTGACCGAATGTCAAACGTACTTAGAATCATAGACTGTGTCTTAGACCGTACTTCTTTTCATGAATTTATATGTAGAAAGGACTAACGTGAAGGACTAGAGCCACCAGGTTTCAGAGATTAAGTCACTCGCCACTATGTGACGATGATCTCCACGCCCCGATGTCCTCTTCATCGTTCTTCGGTCCTATTACTTCTTCTCGTCTCCGCCCTGCGTCTGTTGTCCCCGTTGAGATCCGTGTGTACGATTGGGGGAAGTGATGAGTAACACAAACTTACCGCCACTGAGAAGTCTGTAGCGTCTCCTGATTCCTTCCAGTACGAATTTGAATTCCCGTACCTTCTGTCTCTACAGGTCCAAAGGCTTGGTAGTTCGTCAAAAAAGGCTTAGTAGTTGTGTCTAAAAACTCTTACTGAACGTCTTTCCTGTCTCGTTCCTTTACGACCGAAACATAATGAATTTTCTGAAAATAAAAATTTTAAATAAAAATTAACCTCCTATTGACGAAACGTTACGACACAACCGAAGACGACAAATACTGTTACACTTAGTCGATATTCATATGTATATAAGGGGGGCGGAACTCGGAGGGAGGATGGGGTACGGGTAGGGTGGGTAGGTGCAGTAGTGTCTCGTGACTTCGACTGAGGGACACGATGTATGTCCTCCATCGACGAAGGACGGTCGATGAATAAAATGTGTACTATCATGTATATACGGTTACGATGAGAGAGTTAAACATGGTGGGACACAAAGGGATGGCACGGGTGTTCAGGTAAGAGGTACGAACGTTGAGAGAAGGACCGAAGTGTATGCAAGTAGTCATGGTAAAAAGAACTAACGTAAATATACACGATTATATACTATGAACAAAAAGAGAAAGACTAAATAAAGTGAGAGAGATTGTCCAAGGTCAAGTAGGTGGAGTGATGTAAGAAGAAACTTGGGTGTCTAGACTAGTTGATTTTTCCAAGACAAACACAGAAGTCAGATACCAGATTTTGACTTTTTTGCGTGTCAAGAGAATCAAAGAAAGGGATCGGGTATAGGACTTTTTTGTTCTCTGTGACTCTCGTCTTGGGTTCTATGTCACAAAAAGGGGTGTCTGGTTTTATGTGGTGCCTGAGACCCTAGTAATAGGGACGGAGGTGGGGCCAGGACGTTTTCGACAGGGACACAGGAGTTTATTTGAAGATCGGAATGTCCGGTTGGACATTTTCCGGTTGGTAAAATATGTATTTGATTTCGTGTAAGGTCCGTACAAGGGAGAAGTTGCCTGTCCGGAGCTCGAAAGAGTTCAGGTACTTCACTAAGTACAGTAAGGAGGGAACTGTTGGAGAGATGAGGAGAATGTATGACTTAACGTAAGGTCGGATTTTTAAGATGAGAAGTAGAAGAAGTGGTAGGGTCAGATGTCAATGGAGAAGAAGGACCGTAGATTGAAAACGTGGGGGGTAGGTAGAAACGGTGAATATTAGTCAATAAAAAGTGTATATATTTCGATGGGAAAGTTAACTGATATTTATGAAACTTGTATTCCCGAGAGAGTGTGTAGATACGGAAAACGTACTGAGATCTAAGTCTCAGCGTAATTTGTCTAATAAATACCTACTGAGTGAAGAGTTTCAAGAGTACACATCTTAAGTGAGTTGTTAATGTCCGTGACGAGATCTGTTTGAGTACATCTCACCTCCACTCATTACTGATTCTATCTAGAACGGTCGAAACTTTATTCCATATATAGAAGTTTTATGATATCATATCCCAGTAGGTACTTAGACTTACTTAGAGAATGGACTCTTGGACTACCTCCTTTTCATTGAGGAAGAAGAAAGTATCTAAATTATCAACGTCTATAGTCTGATTTGACTCCCAGGAAGACTTTAAGAAGACTGGTAAGATGGTAATTTCTAAAGTCAAAAAGTGTATGAAATCCTACTCGGAAAATTACTTTTCCGTTTCCTTTTTTTACCAATTTTATACGTGAACTTAATAAATTGTTTCTCTTAATGGTGGTTTTAAGAGATCAAAATACTTATAGGTGTTCTCAGGTCGTTTGGAATCAAATCTACTCGTGAGTTATCTATGGATAAAATTATATATGAAGAGAGAACCTTTTAATGGGCAAAACTTGTAATTACAAATATAGAATGTGTTACTGTTACTTAGACAGTATAAGTCTCTAATAAAGTACAAAAGGATTATAAGAGTTATAATCTAATTTGAAAAATATAGTTGATTTCATTTTGAGACTCTAAAAACAGTGATTGTCATACTTGTGTCATATGGTCTCAAAGATAATGTTTATTTAGTTATTGTTGGGGTAGTGTTTCTGGTGGAACAAGATTTTATTTCCGGAGGAAACGAGTGGTAGAGATGACCCTTAGTCCTGTCTTACTACCAATCAAACCTACGACCATAGTGTCTGTGAATGTAGACTTGAAGTCGATACGGTGAATAATCGACGTATTAGAATCTGTTCAATGAGAATTCAGAGTCAAAGAGGTAGATATTTTATCCTTACTGGACCTTTAGATGGAAAATCCTCAACAATTCTCGTAATTTGCTCTATCGTATGTATTTTACGAATTTCGTCACCGACGATTGGGAGTTATTTCTAGTCGAAATAGTGAATATATATACGAAATCCCTCTTTTTGTCAAAACCCCCGATGTTTACGTTTGTTGTTTAAAATCTTGTCTTTCAAACAAAACAAAGTTTAAATAGATTTTACTAAAGTGAATGTTGAGATGATTACGATATTGTGTCGATTTTATTGTGTCGTATACATAAAAAATTACTGAGTTTAAAGAAAGGAAAAATTTTAAATGGAATAAAAAATAGTGTCGTGCATGAAGACAACGTTTTAGTGCCCTTGTTTGAAGATTTACTTTATAGAAAGGTGTCAAACGGTGTGTTCGGGGTTCTTCGATAATTAATTTTATTTTTAGTTATATGTTTACAACTCTACATTAGAATGAATTGAATGACTTTGTTTGTGTAAATTTTAAACCCGGTTTATTATTGTACTGAAAGTGAATGTCAATTACGGACGTCTCGTTGTACTCCTTGAAATACTAAATGGGAAAAGTAATACCGAAAATCCGTTAGAAAACGAGATTTTTTTACTTCTTTCAATCCATAAGTCTTAAAGTTAAATTCGTAATTTATGTATTCCATAAGATACTAGTTCATTGAAATTTTCGATAAACCAGTATGTTATGGAATATACATGTGGACGTTTGAAATGAAGTAATTTCCTTATTTAGATAGTTTACTAGAATGTGGAAAACGAGTGTCTGAACATCTCCCCTTTTTTTACGAACAACGTTTCCGACACATAGGGTTTTTGGTTTTTAGTTTTTCCAGTCAGTTGTGTTCTCTTGTTATAGTATTTTTAATAGAAATGTAAATTCTGACTGTCGAAAGTCTGTCGTTTAAGAATAGAACACCCCTTTTTTTGATCGTTCTATGTATTAGAGTTTACTAAATTCATATTGGTACGTACTTATTTGAAGTTTTTCGACATTGTAATTTTGTTTACGAAAGTAGTCAGAAGATTTGGAGATTACATATTAGTCAAATTACAGGGGTAAGGTAGGAGTTTCGTGATAATAAAGTGAAAAAGTAGTACTAAATAACGTAAATAGATAAGTAATGACTTTCTAGAAAACTTATATAATATATAACAATATAAATAGATGGAGTAATTATTGTACAGATTCAGTGTCCCCTTGTGGGATTTATTAATTCAGATAAGTAACAATTGTAGACAGGGATAACTTAGTTCCGTAATATATATATATATATAAAAAAAAAAAAAAAAAAAAAAACTCGACATGGAACTCCGAAGACCCTAGAATCAAGGGGTTGGTCCCTAACTTGGACCTGGGGGTCGTCACTTTCGTGTCACAGGATTCGTGACCTGGTGATCCCTTAAGGGACATAGTTCCGAAATTAATATGTAAAATTATAAAGTTCAAAAGTCAATACCAAGAAAGTCTTATTCTAATTGGTGTCTTTAAGTCGGTCATCGTACAGAAATGAAAATGAGGGTTTTCCTTTGTCGTTTTTAGGACAAAGGAAGGTCTTAATATAGTCCTTTTCTCTCTCTCTAATAATTCGAGGATCTGTAAGTGACCCGTACTGACGGTAGAATGGGTAATCCTCACGAAGGTTGAAACAGTGTATACAGGTATTATTCTGAGGTTAGAAGACATCATAACATGAGTAAACATCGGAAAAGATATTCTCTATTTGTATGTTTTCTTAGTCCTACAGAATGTATTATTATTTAGGTCCTTTCTGTATTTTCATAGTACTCTTTTCTTTGGTCAATGTGTGTTCCTTTGAGGATATTCTGGTAATCGACTATAAAACCGTCTTTGAGACATCTGGTCTTCTTATGCCGTATTATAAAAGTTTCACTACTTTCCTCTTTTTGGATGTTTGTTCTTATGATGTTGGGTGGACTTTTTTTTTGTTTTTGTTTGTGAGATGGGTCGTTTCTATAGTGAGTCTAAACTTCCTCTGTCTCAAAGTATTTGTTCGTTTTCGATTTTCTCAAATCGTAGTAATTATGCACTTGACACTTGAAGGTCTACAAGTTCGACCAAAATCTTTTCCGTCTCCTTGGTCTCTAGTTTAACGGTTGTACACGACCTAGTAACTTTTTCGTTCTGTCATGGTCTTTTTGTAGATAAAGACGAAATTACTGAGACGGTTTCGGAAACACACCTAGTGTTAGTTGACACCTTTTAAGACTCTCTCTACCCTTATGGTTTGGTGGACTGGACGGAGAACTCTTTATACATACGTCCAGTCCTTCGTTGTCAATCTTGACCTGTTCCTTCTTTTCTGACCAAGGTTTGTCCTTTTCCTCATGTAGTTCCGACATATAACAATGGGACGAATAAATTGAAGATACGTCTCATGTAGCACTCTTTGCGACCTGACCTACTTCGTGTTCGACCTTAGTTCTAACGACCCTCTTTATAGTTATTGAAGTCTATACGTCTACTGTAGTGGGAGTACCGTCTTTCGTTTCTTCTTGATTTCTCCGGGAATTACTTTCACTTTCTCATCTCACTTTTTCAACCGAATTTCGAGTTGTAAGTCTTTTGATTCTAGTACCACAAGCCAGGGTAGTGAAGTACCCTTTATCTACCCCTTTGTCACCTTTGTCATAGTCTGAAATAAAACCCCCCGAGGTTTTTAGTGACGTCTACCACTGGCGTCGGTACTTTAATTTTCTACGAACGAGGAACCTTCCTTTCAATTCCGGTTGGATGATTTTTCGTCTCTATAATGAAACGGTTGTTTCCAGGTAGATCAGTTCCGATGCCAAAAAGTCATCGGTACATACCTACACTCTCAACCTGACATTTCTTTCGACTCGCGTCTTCTTAATTACGAAAACTTGACACCACAACCTCTTCTGAGAACTCTCAGGGAACCTGACGTTCCTCTAGGTTGGTCAGGTAAGATTTCCTCTAGTCAGGACCCACAAGTAACCTCCCTGACTACAACTTCGACTTTGAGGTTATGAAACCGGTGGACTAAGTTTCTCGACTGAGTAAATTTTTCTGGGACTACGACTCTTTCTAACTCCCGTCCGCTTCTTCCCCTGCTGTCTCCTACTCTACCAACCTGCCGTAGTGGCTGAGTTACCTGTACCGAAACCCGTCTGAGGCCCTCAACCACTACCTATCCCTCCGGACCGCACGACGTCAGGTGCCCTAGTATTTCTCAGCCTGTCCTGACTCACTCACTGACTTGACTTGACTTGACTTTGACAGAAATGCTCTTTACAATTTCGTAAATACGTCGTTTGTAGTTTTGATCTTTATGTTTGTAAAACTTTACTTTTTAGAGTGACCGTTTCCGTTTACATGTCACTTCTATCATCTAATTGATGACTGTTTCCATCATCCTTCCAATTTTCTGTTTTCTCCATTTAAGTAGATATAGGTGTTCTCATCAATTCCCTATGTTTTTTTGACTTTTGAACATTTAAATTCCTATTTTCCGTTAATAAGACTGTCACTTTACAATTCAGTCTGTAAAATCATTATATAAAAACGGATACTATTCAAGATCTGAATTCGTGGTTCGAGACGTCCATCTTTGAATAGTGAGTTCAGATCGAAGAAGGGACCATCTTTCTATTGATCAAGAAAATGTCCCTTTCAGTCTGGTCCGACATAAAAAGTCTCCAACTTTTACAAATTGATAAAGAGTTGTATAGATTATTAGGGTCAATTAAGTTTTCATGTCTGTCCCTTTTTTTTTTCCCTTTTTAGAGGATCAAGATGCTTGGAGAACCTTTTCATACTACGTATAAATGGGTCTGGAAAAAGATTTTGCATATACCCCTTTTTTATACATATTTTGATTTATTTTCTCTCGTGGGGTTTTGAATTGGTCAAGGGACGGTTTCAATACTTGTTCTTTGTTTTGTTTTTTATTTCATAGTGACAGTAAGGATTATCTTCGAAATCCACACGACCTGTTTACCCGAACGATCGTCACTCGGGGTCTCTACCTGGAGAGGGACGTCCCAACTCGGGGACGTGTTAATAAGGTTCTTCTTTAGTTAAGTACCGATATTTTTCTGCGCTATCGAGAATGCAACTGTTGCCCGTGATCCTCTCAGTCAAGTCAAGTCAAGTCAGCGAGTTAACATAGGTTAAGGAACGCTGGGGTACTTAGCGTCGTGCGGTCCGGAGGGACAGGTAGTGGTGGAGGGCCTCAAGTGAGTCTAAGTGCAGGTAGTTCAGTCACTACGGTAGGTCGGTAGAGTAGGAGACAGCAGGGGAAGAGGAGGACGGGGGTTAGGGAGCGTCGTAATTTCAGAAAAGGTTACTCAGTTGAGAAGCGTACTCCACCGGTTTCATGACCTCAAAGTCGTCAATGAGAGTTTAAATGTTAATCTATTCAGTATGACCTCTGTATTCTCTACACCCAAACTAGGGATCCAGTCCTTCTAGACTCCTCCTATACCGTTGGGTGAGGTCATAGGAACGGACCTCTTAGGGTACCTGTCTCCTCAGACTATTCGATATTAGATATCCCAGCGTACTGACTTCACTGAGTCGTGTGTGGTGAGTTCAGTAATATTGTCCCTACCTCAGTTATTGCTTCACCCCCGTCTGAACCCACTGTGATTGTCTTGAGGGACGAGTCCTTCCTCTGGAGTCTCCATCTCTTTTCCATGAAAAGTTGTTACACTAGTAGGATTTATATAATGAAGGATTCCACGGAAAGGTGAATTGTATTAGTAGAGAAGTACAAGTATTTATGTACAGATAGACGACGACGATTCAGCGAAGTCAGCACAGGCTGAGACACGCTCGGGTGTCTGTCGTCGGGCGGTCCGAGGGGGCAGGGACCCTAAGAGGTCCGTTCTTATGACCTCACCCAACGGTAAAGGAAGAGGTTACGTACTTGCACTTTTCACTTTTACTTCAGCGAGTCAACACAGGCTGAGAATCGTTGGGGTACCTGACGTCGGATGGTCCGAGGAGGTAGGTACCCTAAAAGGTCCGTTCTCATGACCTCACCCCACGGTAACGGAAGAGGTTATGTACAGACATGACATATTATTTCCGATACCAGAAGGGTTATCAGTACATACCTACACTCTCCACCTGGTATTTCTTTCAACTCGTGACTTCTTAACTACGAAAGACTTGACATCTCGACCTTTTCTGAGAACTCTCAGGGAACCTGACGTTCCTCTAGTTTGGTCAGTAGGATTTCCTTTAGTTGGGACTTATAAGTAACCTTCCTGACTACGACTTTGAGGTTGTGAGACCGGTGGTCTACACTTCTCGGTTGAGTAGACTTTTCTGGGGTTACGACCCTTTCTAACTTCCGTCCTCTTCTCCCACTGTCTCCTACTCTACCAACCTACCGCAGTGGCTCAGTTTCCTGTACTAAGACCCGTTTGAGGTCCGCTACCACTGCCTGTCTCTTCGAACTACACGACGTCAGGTCCCCCAGCGTTTCTCAGTCTACGTTGAACCGTTGAGTTGTTGGGTGGTTGTTGTTGCAAAAATTAGCGACGTACTACGTGGTCATATATGTCACACCGGTGTTTCACGGATGTATTCGATCGTTCTTTAGTAGTCACTTGGCATTAAAATTTAGGTAGTTCATGAGTCGGAGAGAAGAAATAATGTGAATGACCTTAGTGAGTATGACTATAGGGTGTATCTTGTTTATTGTTTTATCAATTTTCTCCAGTCTTGACTGACGTGTCTTCAAAGACGTCTACACAGTACCGTAATTGCGAATTGGGGCAGTGGAGAAAGACGGTGGTGATAGGGGAGGTGGGTGAGGAGTCTTTCTTGATTCTGAGGTTATACCGTCCTTCACAAACGAAACAAAACAAGTGATAATAATGAATTTTATTTATTTTGTCATAGGTCACGTGTATCGCCCACGGTTCGTTAATAAACAGTTTACTTACTTAATTATTTACCACGACCAACGAGGAAGTATGGGACATTGGGACCATGTTACTGAGATGTCCCCCTTTGTTGTCGTCTCGAAGACTCATTTACTTGAGATTATCGGAAATTCTTCGGGATTCCCCGGGGTCACTTCAGACACGTTCGAAGACCTGGTACTTCTCGGAGTATCGACTCGTCATGTTCCCCGAGGTGTCTTAGTTCGAAGTTGTCGTTGTGGTTCACCGTTGTTTTCCGTTGTCGTGGTCCCTCGAATTTTCCCTCCAAGGTCAAGAGGTGAACAAATGACTTCTCCTTACTGTTATGGTTATGGAGACCCTCAGGTAGATTTTTCTGTCGGTCCCACTTACCCCTTTCCTTACGGAGGTCTTCCTCCGTTTTCTGAAGATCATGTCACTATATATAAATAGAACTCCGATTTCTCGTTTAGTGTATATAATGTTGAACGGTCGAAGTACGAGTTTAAAAGAGAGACGGATATTGCCCCAAAACAAGAACGACATGTCTGAAAAAAAAAAAAAAAATTACAGTAAACCGTCACAATGTTGATGGACTCCAATTTATAAGGGGGTTATATAAAAAGAAATATCTCTTTATGTATATAATAAATAGACAATGTCCATTTAGGAAGCAGAAAGACCTTAAAGTAGACCGTGTACCCCACTCCACCCCTAGATTCTTAGATAGGAAAGGAGAAACTAGACTCTTCGGTCGTAGTAGTTAGTGGCTTAAAACAGTCATATGTACACATAGTCATGTAAATGTGAGTTGTGAGTGAGTACGAGGGGAGGAGGTGTTGACTAAAAATCTAGTAGGTTATTGGATGGATAAGGACGATCTTGAGTTAAAAATTACTGACAAAAAAGTGAAACCCGATACACTATGTATTAATTTACACTCCGGAGAAACTATGGGGGAGTTTTGGGAAGGTTAAAGTTTTTATAGAGTTGTCTTAAAAAAAATGAACTAGAAAATATCTTTTACCTTTTTAGGATTAAATTTATGAGATAGGTTGTATCAAATGAAAGATGTTTATATCCTGAGTGTTAATGGGAAAAATTTTTCACATTTTAGATTTCTGAAATATTACCGGACGGTTTTTCCTAAAGTAAAGAGTTCACTTCCTTTATTGTCAATTTAATACGTGAATTTTCATAAAATTTGAGGTCCTTTTTCGAATTTATAATATTAATTCCTTGGTAAGAAAATATCGTACAGTGGTACGGGTCACAACCTCGGGATAGAGTGTAATAGGATACAGTTTATGTATCTCGCCCCCTCTCAATTTTCTCGGGAGGACCCCGGATTTACGATTTAAAGGTCCCAAGCCACCCACATTCAGTATTGTAAAGTAGTGGTCCAATACTGACATATATCTCTCGAAGTTTATGTGTCACTTTATGAAGTCTTTCTAAGATTCTTATAGTATTTCTTAGTCAGGTAGTTATGGATATTCCTTGTTTTCTGAGTGGGAGATGTGTCGGGTAATACAAGTTGTGTGTCGTAATTTTTCCTAAGTTCAGATGGGTATTTTGAAAATTCTTTATACAAGGTAGTCATTATTTTTTTTAATATATTTTCTTCTTACGGAGTTCCTCTAGAAATTTCGAGAAGGATGATCCAAACTTTTATTTTTGAGTGCTGACCAGACGAAAGTTGGTACCGTCTTATAGACCATGGTCTAAACGATGAGATAACTTTTGTTCATACAACAAGCAGTGAGATGCAGGGTGAGAGACGTTGGGTCATCCGACATCAGGTGGTCCGAGGAGGTAGGTACCCTAAGAGGTCCGTTCTTATGACCTCACCCAACGGTAAGGGAGAGATCCCCTAGAAGGGCTGGGTCCCTACCTTGGACCAGAGAACGTAACTTCCATCTAAAAAAAATGGTAGACTCGGTGGTACCCCACTTTTGTTCTTATTTTGTCCGGTTTTATAAACTCCGTTGACACCAGTCCTTCACTTGTTGTTCGTCACGTGTAGACTCCAAAGACTCTCTTCCCTTTATACTTCGTTCGGAGTGGTACCGGGAGCACAAGATGGACCCGTATGTGTATGAACAGGGTTGTGTTTATCACTTTCAGCGAGTCAGCACAGGCTGAGAAAAGCTGGGGTACCTGATGTGTACCTTAAGAGATCTGGTCTTATGACCTCACCCATCGGAAAGGAAAGAGGTCCCCTAGAAGGGTTGGGTCCCTAACTTGGGTCCAGAGGGCGTGACGTACACCGAAGAAATGGTCGACTCGGTGTTCCCTTCGGGTTCTTATGACCTCACCCATCAGATAGGGAAGAGGTCGCCTAGAAGGACTGGGTCCTTAACTTGGTCTCAAATAAAGACGAAATAACTGATACGGTTTCGGAACCTGACACACCTAGTGTCGTTGACACCTTTTAAGACTCTCTCTACCCTTATGGTCTGGTGGACTGGACGGAGAACTCTTTAGACATACGTCCAGTCCTTCGTTGTCAATTTTGACGTGTACCTTGTTGTCTGACCAAGGTTTATCCTTTTCCTCACGTAGTTCCGACATACAGTGGGACGAATAAATTGAGTATACGTCTCATGTAGTACTCTTTACGACCTGACCTTCTTTGTGTTTGACCTTAGTTCTAACGGCCCTCTTTATAGTTATTGGAGTCTATACGTCTATGGTGGTGGGAAAACCGTCTTTCACTTCTCCTTGATTTTTCGGAGAACTACTTTCACTTTCTCCTCTGACTTTTTCAACCGAATTTCGAGTTGTAAGTCTTTTACTTCTAGTACCGTAGGCGAGGGTAGTGAAGTACCCTTTATCTACCCCTTTGTCACCTTTGTCACAGTCTGAAATAAAAAACCCCGAGGTTTTAGTGACGTCTACCACTGACGTCGGTACTTTAATTTTCTACGAATGAGGAACCTTCTTTTCAATACCGGTTGGATCTATCATATAAGTTTTCGTCTCTGTAATGAAACGGCTGATTCCAGGCAGATCAGTTCCGATACCAAAAAGGTCACCAGTACATACCTACACTCTCAACCTGATACTTCTTCCGACTCGCGGCTTCTTAACTACGAAAACTTGACACCACAACCTGTTCTGAGAACTCTCAGGGAACCTGACGTCCCTCTAGGTTGGTCAGGTAAGACTTCCTCTAGTCGGGACCCTAAAGAAACCTTTCTTACTACGAATTTCGACTTTGAGGTCATGAAACCGGTGCAATACGCTTCTCAACTGAGTAACCTTTTCTGAGACTACGACCCTCCCTAACCCCCGTCCTCCTCTTCCCCTGCTGGCTCCAACTCTACCGACTACCGTAGTGACTGAACTACCTGCACTCAGACCCACTTGAGGCCCTCCACCACTACCTGTCCCTCCGGACCGTACGACGTTAAGTACCCCAGCGTTCCTCAGCCTGTGCTGACTCGCTGACTTGACTTGACTTGAAGGACGTAACGTCCATCTAAGAAATGGTTGACGTGATAGTCCCTTCGGGTTTTGTGTTCATCTTGGTCGGGTTTACTCCGTAGATCCTCTGTCTCCGATCTAAAGGCTCGTATCCCTAAATTAGCACCCAGGAACAGCCAGTTCCCGATACGAAATGTGTAGGTGTGAGGGTGTGTGAGACCCACTCCAAGACACTCCAGATCGTGTCTAATGGACGATACTCCGACCTTCCGACGTGTTGTGTGCCTCAGAAATGTTCAAAGACGGACAATACCTGTCTCACAGACACAGGGGTGTTTTAAGTGTGGTACTTCGGGATGGGGGGTCGAGACGACCTCGACCTCTGGTCTGAGATTTCTTCATTAATTCCACTTTATTCCAGTATTCCAACTTCGGGACTGGGTTCTCCTAATCACAGGAGTTTTCTTCTCTGTGGTCTCTCGAGGGAAAAAGAGTGTACGTGTTTTTACTCCAGTCCACTCCCGTGTCACTCTTCTGTCGGTAGACGTCGGGGTCCCCGCTCGGGAGTAATCTGTGGTTGGGACGACCCTGGAACTAAAACCTGAAGGTCAGTGGTCTTTATACTCGCTGTCTAAAGACAACGAATCGATGCACCAGATGCATTAAACCGATACCGTCGGGTTCGTCTGATCATGAGGTGGGTTGATCTCGTCTCTCCTGGTGTAAAATCCGATAGTCAACTTTGGGGGTTTTCCGATAGTGTGGAATCCTCACTTCCGTAGGATCTTAAATCATTATAGTTTTGTCTGGATGAAGTGTTTCTTTTGATCAATTGGTTGTGTACCATTGATTTAAGTACGTATGACCTTAATACAATTCACTTCTGATGAACATGTAATTTCGTGTCAAAGTTATAAGGAAGTTTACACGTGTTTTGATATTACATCCTGTTATATGAATCACACGAGAAACTTCTGTTGTATGAACATAATCTGGTTGTTCTGTAATGAAACGGCTGATTCCAGGCAGATCAGTTCCGATACCAAAAAGGACACCAGTACATACCTACACTCTCAACCTGACACTTCTTCCGACTCGCGGCTTCTTAACTACGAAAACTTGACACCACAACCTGTTCTGAGAACTCTCAGGGAACCTGACGTTCCTCTAGGTTGGTCAGGTAAGACTTCCTCTAGTCGGGACCCTAAAGAAACCTTCCTTACTACGATTTCCACTTCGAGGTCATGAAACCGGTGGAGTACGTTTCTCAACTGAGTAACCTTTTCTGAGACTACGACCCTCCCTAACCCCCGTCCTCCTCTTCCCCTGCTGTCTCCTACTCTACCGACCTACCGTAGTGACTGAACTGCCTACACTCAGACCCACTTGAGGCCCTCAACCACTACCTGTCCCTCCGGACCGCACGACGCTAAGTACCCCAGCGTTTCTCAGCCTGTGCTAACACGTTGACTTGACTTAACTTGACTTTTTCCATTTTCCAGATGTCGTCCGAAATGGAGGGATGTTCAAGTGAAAGAAGAATACACTGTGAGGGTATTATGGGAGACAATAGGCCAAACGACTCTTGGTAGTCAAGTCAAGTCAAGTCGGTGAGACAACACAGGTTGAGAAACGCTGGGGTACCTTGTTCGTCGGTCCGAAGGGACAGGTAGGTTGAGAGCCTCAGATGGGTTTGAGTACAGGCTCATCCACTACGGTAGGTTAGAAGAGTAGGAAACAGCAGAGGAAGAGACGGACGGGAGTTAGAAAGGGTCTTAGTCCCAGAAAAGTTTATTCATCGAGAAGTGTAGTCCACCGGTTTTCATAACCTCAAAGTCGAAGTTGTAATTAGGAAGATTACTTGTGAGTCCTGACTAGAGGAAATCTTACCTGACCGACCTAGAGGAACGTCAGGTTCCCTGAGAGTTTCTCAGAAGAGGTTGTGGTGTCAAATTTTCGTAGTTAAGAAGACGCGAGTCGAAAGAAATGTTAGGTTGAGAGTGTAGGTATGTACCGATGACCTTTTTGGTATCGGAACTGATCTGCCTGGAAACAACCGTTTCATTACACAGACGAAAAATTATACGACAGATCCAACCAGTATTGAAAGGAAGGTTCCTCGTTCACAGAAAATTAAAGTACCGAAGTCAGTGGTAGACGTCACTAAAACCTCGGGGGGTTTTATTTCAGTCGGTGACAAAGCGGTAGATAAACGGTACGTCACTACCCTGGTCTACGGTACTATAATCAAAAGACTTACGACTCGAAATTCGGATGAAAAAGTGAGAGGAGAGAGTGAAAGTAGTTCTCCGAGAAATCAAGAAGAAACGAGAGACGGTACTCCCACCTCAGTAGACGTATAGACTTCAATAACTATAAAGAGGGTCGTTAGAACTAAGGTCGAATACAAAGTAGGTCGGGTCGCAAAGGGTACTACATGAGACGTATATTTAATTTATCGTCCCACTGTTATATGTCGGAACTGTATGAGGAAAAGGATAGACCTTGGTCAGACAACAAGGTACAGGTCAAGATTGACAACGAAGGACTGGACATATGCCCAAGGAGTTCTCCGTCCAGTCCACCAGACCATAAGGGTAGAGAAAGTTTTAAAAGGTGTCAACGAACACTAGGTGTGTCAGTTTCCGAAACCGTATCAGTTATTTCGTCTTTATCTATCGTGTACAACCGTTAAACTAGAGACCAAGGAGACGGAAAAGATTTTGGTCGAACTTGTAGACCTTCAAGTGTCAAGTACATAACGACTTCGGACCGAACCTCTTAAGACTCGTAATGGAAGGATCGTACACTCTACTCACGTTGACACGTCATCAAACTCGTAAGAAACTGTAACGGAAAGAAACTCTAACCTTACTTTTGACTGGAAAAGGTCAGGACACCGGTCACGACTCAAAAGGTTTAAACGACTGTATAACTCACGTCGTGAAAGTGTCGTAGTAGAAAATCCTAAACTTTATCGAATTGACCTTAAGGTAGTGAAGGTGGTCGAAATAAGCATCACTACGAGGGATTCCGGGTGAACTGAAGTGTAAGGTCGTACAGACCGAGATCCTCTCACTAGTGTGGCAACACTAATACCCAGTACTTGTAGAAAAAACCTGTCAAGAAGACACATAAGAACGGTGGAGAAGAATTATAGAAGAGAAGACAATCCAGGTATGGTAGATAGGAAATAACTCGGGTAGAAACGTACTTTACAAGGCAACCATAAAGATTGATAGAACTTCTCTCGAGATCAGAAAGGGTAAGATAACAAAAGGAGATAAAGAAACGTGACTAGTGACTCTTTCCGAAAGAATAGAGATGAACGATCAAAGACTTGAGACATAAGTCACCCACATAGAAAGGAAGAGAGGAAACGAAAAACGAAGAGAAGAAAAGTGTCAATAAAAATTCCAGAGGAGTCTGTCGGTAAAACGAAAAAACGTAAAGAAAAAGGACCCCTACCAGAACTAGAGATAGAGGACATGTTACAGTCCTTGGAGATAGGTATCTAGTAGTCCGTGAGATAGTCTAGATCAGGGAATTTAGATAAACAGTGAAGGTGGCAGATCAGTATTCCTTAAACTAAATCCAGTGTGGACTTACCAGATCACCAAAAGGGGTGAAAGAAGTTAAATTCAGACTTAAACCGTTATCCCTCAAGTACTAGACTCGGTGTCAGGCGAGGGCCAGAATAAAAACGACTGACATATGTCGAAGAGGTAGAAACCGACGTTTCTTATATTAATTAGACTAAAATCACAACCGGTAGACCACTGCAGGTACATATCTCAGAAGAGAACACAACAACCTTCTTCCATAAACGATACTGATCACACAAGAGAACCGTCACCAAGAGAACCGATACTGGTCACGCAAGAGAACAAAATAGTCGGAAACGGGACGCAGTAAGACATGAGGTTCCGGTTTAAACGGACAATGAGGTCCACAAAGGACTGCAGGATGAAAACGTAAGGTCAGAAGATATTCCTTTTCCTGTAGAAAAATCCAACAATCAAGACTTTCCAGAACATCCAGAAGTATCTTGACAAGCTGAAGTCGAAGTAGTCGCAATGGTCAGCCCCGTATCTGAACCTAATGGTACTATAACTTACCAAAGGGAACCTTTTGTTTGTCTCTAGTAAGACAGCAAAAACTCTAACGTAGGTTGATACGTAAAACCTGAGAAAACAACTGGTACTACCGATGAGGTAAAGAAGACTCCCTAAGGACGGGTGTCATCATCTATATTACTAGTAGACTCAATTTAAGTGGGTGACGTCAGGTAAAATCGAGTGACTAAGGATCTTAATCAACTACAAGTGAGAACGGTAGAGGACAAACTGGTGAAGATTAAACGGAACTAAGTACCTGGACTGTAAGGTCCAAGGATACGTTATAACAAGAAATGTCGTAGCCTGGAACGAAGATAGTGGTCAGTGTAGGTGTTGACCCACAACAAAAACGAAACCGAGGCAGGGAAGTAAGAAAGACCTCAATAAAGAGGTAATTAGAGGTCATCGTATGACCCGTGGATGGGTGGACCCTTCAAGTAGATGTGACAGGATAGAAAAACGGAAAAGTACGGTAAGTACCCCAAGAGTTCCGTTATTATGACTTCACCAAACGGTAAAGGAAGAGGTCACCTGGTATAAAAGAGTATGGGGTGAGGGTTGAGGTGTCTTGTCAATACAAGTAAAGATATTTGTGAGACTGTAATCCTTTGTCCCGTCTTCATATTTACATGATTCATATTAAAGGTAAAGTTGTCTGAATGGACTTCCGAAGTACACCTTTTGTGAATGATTGTCTACCCCTTTTCCTTTTTACTTAGAGGTTTTCATCGGTGATTGAACGGTTTTGTGGTGGTTACCTCTTAGTTTTCGTCAATCCAACCCGGCTACTAATGAACAAGAGACTTCTGACTCCTTTAGTGGCCCGTGTGTACCTCGTGGGTGTAGTGGGTAATTTGTGACTTCTGAGTGGAGGAGATAAGGGTCGAGACTTTAAATATGTGATTGAATTCCGAAGGGGAGTCGAGACTGACTTTAGACTTTGGTACAAAAGTAGACATTTTACCTTTAAGCTTACCGACGGTACAAATTTTCTCCTCAACACTTTTAATTCACTTTTCTTTTTACCTACTTTTTGAATCTATCCATAAAGTTTTTTCTTATAATTAAATCACTGATATAATTTCTAGTTCGTGTATGTATGTATAATTTCGGTGTTACTCTATGGTAATCTTACCGATTTTAAGAGTTTTGATGTGGTAATACATGACCGTTTAAAAACTGTACTTTTACTTTATTATACTCGATTTTGATTCATCCACCGTCGAAGTTTTACAGTTATCAAAAGTCTCCCGTTTCAGAACAATGTGACTGGGAGGATCCAAGTTAAGGATATGATTTATGTTTGTCAGTGATTGTTTATACGACGACGACGACGACGATTCAGCGAAGTCAACACAGGTTGAGACACGCTGGGGTCTCTGTTGTCGGGTGGTCCGAGGGGGCAGGGACCCTAAGAGGTCCGTACTTGTGACCTCACCCGACGGTAAAGGAAGAGGTTGATTGTTCGTATCAATATCTGTTTATTCCGTTATTACAATTTTTTTTTAAGAAAGGAGAGTTGGGAGATACAATTCAACATTATACAACATATAAATGGACATTTCTTTAGGAGGAGAACGGGAGAATTGAAATTTTAACTGAGAACTTATTGTACCTAAACTTGACGTGTCTAGGTACATTATACGTTTAAAAAAAGATTATTGATATTTTTTAAAAATCTGTAAATACTGTTACACTTTTTTAGACGTCTGTTTAACCCGTCGGATCTTTATAAAATTTCTAATTCTTTTTCCACACAGTACTTACACATTCTATATACATCTATATGTATATTGTAGTTTTTGTATAATTATCTGACACAATAGCCATTCCGAAGGACAGTTGTCGTCCAATAATCATCAATTCAAAACCCCCCTCAGTTTTCAATTATGTACCTCAAAATTGACACGTCCCCCTAGTTGTTGGGATTGGGGGACTCAGCAAGTTCCCATTTGATATTTAGATTCATTCGAATCTTGATTTATAATCATAGTCCTTTGTTTTTTCACATAATAATCGATAGTTATAGTAGTCAAGTATATTTACTTCTTATTTGATGTCAAATCCAGTCAACGAGTCAGCACAGACTGAGAAACGTTGGGGTACTTGGCGTCGTGCGGTCCAGAGGGACAGGTAGTGGTTGAGGGCCTCAGGTGGGTTTGGGTACAGGTAACACAGCCACTACGGTAGGTTGGTAAAGTAGGGCAACAGGGGAAGAGGGGGACGGGAGTTAGGAAGGGTCTTAGTCCCACAAAAGTTTACTCAGTCGAGAAGCATAGTCCACCGGTTTCATGACCTCAAAGTCTAAGTTGTAGTCAGGGAGGTTACTTGTGAGTCCTGATAAGAGGAAATCCTACCTGACCGACCTAGAGGAACGTCAGGTTCCCTGAGAGTTCTTAGAAGAGGTTGTGGTGTCAAGTTTTCGTAATTAAGAAGACGTGAGTCGAAAGAAATGTTAGGTTGAGAGTGTAGGTATGTACCGATGACCTTTTTGGTATCGGAACTGATCTGCCTGGAAACAACCGTTTCATTACATAGACGAAAAATTATACGACAGATCCAACCAGTATTGAAAGGAAGGTTCTTCGTTCACAGAAAATTAAAGTACCGAAGTCAGTGGTAGACGTCACTAACACCTCGGGGGTTTTATTTCAGTCGGTGACGAAGGTGACAAAGGGGTAGATAAGCGGTGCTTCACTACCCTGGTCTACGGTACTAGAATGAAAAGACTTACAACTCGAAATTCGGTTCAAAAAAAAAGTGAGAGAAGAAAGTGAAAGTAGTTCTCCGAGAAATCAAGAAGAAACGAGAGACGGTACTCCCACCTCAGTAGACGTATAGACTTCAATAACTATAAAGAGGGTCGTTAGAACTAAGGTCGAATACAAAGTAGGTCGGGTCGCAAAGGGTATTACATGAGACGTATATTTAATTTATCGTCCCACTGCTATATGTCGGAACTGCATGAGGAAAAGGATAGACCTTGGTCAGACAAGGTACAGGTCAAGATTGACAACGAAGGACTGGACATATGTCCAAAGAGTTCTCCGTCCAGTCCACCAGACCATAAGGGTAGAGAAAGTCTTAAAAGGTGTAAACGAACACTAGGTGCGTCAGTTTCCGAAACCGTATCAGTTATTTCGTCTTTATCTACAAAAAGGCGATGAGAGAACGAAAAAGTTACTAGGTCGTCTACAACCGTTAAACTAGAGACCAAGGAGACGGAAAAGATTTTGGTCGAACTTGTAGACCTTCAAGTGTCAAGTGCATAACGACTTCGGACCAAACCTCTTAAAACTCGTAATGGAAGGATCTCACACTCTGCTCACCTTAACACTCCATCAAACTCGTAAGAAACCGTAATGGAAAGAAACCCTGACCTTACTTTTGAAAGGTCAGGACACCGGTGAATTTGATATTTATTTATTTGATATTTGATGTTACAAAAGAGTTTAGAACTTTCTTGTATTTAAAGGAAAATACTAACATGATTAGATTATTATTTGAGTATACCTTCTTTTTTTCCGGGGTTTGTCTATACTGATCGTTTTACTTCTTTTTGTTCTGTGTCCAGACTGGGATGGTGTGGATACTTTTGGTGACTGTATCCTTATTTTACACCATAACCATGTCCTATTTCTCTTGTCACTTGTTGTTCGTGTCTGTGTCCAGAGTATGTCCCCTTCCCTAAATGATACATCCTCTTTCACGTGGTTTGATTATCCCCTTCCTATCTGTCAAGTTGTTACCACTAATTTGTTAACTAATGACAGATAACATTTGACTGATAGGGTAGTCTAGGGAGGAATCTCGAATGTATTTCTGGTTCAGGTATACCTAATTTCTGGATTGATGTTTTTAGTTTTGAGGTTATTTTAAAAGTCTTCTTTTGTACTGTTGTAAGAATATCTGAGTCTCGTCTCTCTTCGAAAAGATCTTGTTTTTTTTTTATTTTCGTTTCCTCTTGCTGTCATAACGATTTGTTTTTGAAAAAAAAAAAAAATTGTCATTTTCCATAGTCTTTGTTTTTCTTCGTTGTCTGACCCTATATATAAACGTTAAGTACATTTGTTACTTTCTAATCATCTTCTACGTACACCTTACGATTTTGAGTCATTCTTTTATTGGGTTGTCTTATTTATATACTTTCATTACTCGTCTGCCACATACACTCGATTCAGTGAAGTCAGCACAGGTTAAGAAACTCTGGGATACCTGTCATCGGACGGTCCGAAGAGACAGGTACCTTAAGAGGTCTGTTCTTATGACCTCATCCAACGGTACGGGAGGAGATCCCTAGAAGGACTGGGTCCCTAGCTTGGGATAGAATACACCGAGGACGTGACGTCCACCTAAGAAATGACGACTCAGTGGTCCCTTCGGGTTAAAAATGTTTGTTTTTTGACTGAGTGGTTTTTTGTACTTTTCTACAAGTTGACGTTACTTTGACTTTACGTTTGTTACGGGATAAAGTATGTGTAGTTTAACCGTATTTAAAATTTAATACTGTTATGGGTCACAATAACTCTTATACCTTTTCCCCGAACAGAAGATGACGACCACCCTCATTTTACAAGGTGTTTTATGTACTTTCTTGTTAAGTCATAATAAATTCTAAAACGTTGAGACGTGATATAAGTAAAAATTATTTCCTAAGGAGAAGTTCTATGTTAGGGACATCTTAGAGAGTGAGAATACTTGTTCTTTTGTACCTGTTCTTAAGAGTGACGTCACAACAGACATTGTCGTTTTTTTGACATTTTTTGAAGTACAAGTAATTATCCTATTACTCAATTTTTTGCACCTGATAGTGTATCAAAGAATTTAATTACTTGATCGCGATGTTTGTAGTTATACTTATTGAGAGGGTTTTTCACGATTTATTGTTCAACGTTTACTGATGTTTCTCATAATAAAAATACTTCAAATTTTTGTACATTTTTATGTATATAAATGTACAAATCATATGTAATATTCTAAAAAAAAATTAGAAAATCTCTCACGAATGACATTCTTCTCCTTTTTCTTATCACGGTTCATCAATGATTTATATCCATTATTAAGGGTAACATAGAACTTACAAAAGGATTCTTTTGTTCTTATTTCACACTGTTTACAATCCTAAACTGTCTCCACCTATCCCTCTCTTCAAATGTAATATAAGACACGAAATACGATTTTTATAAAGTAACGAATTTTTTAATGTTTTATATAGTTAATATTAAATATTGATAAAATTAATCCTGATCCATAATCCTAAAAACCATGGTGCACTCGTTTTCTTTCATACCCCCTTTTTTGGACTACCAATTCCGATGGTAAGAGTGGATATTAGTTTTTAAAAAAAGTAAAATTGAAAAATGTTTCTAATATTGGTGAGGTACACAAGTTCTTAACGGAATTGATGTATTTCCATTATTTAAATTTGTATATTTCAATTAAACATAATAGTCTCTCGATGGTTATAGATAAAAATGTAATCCCAAAGAACATTTTAAAGTGGCTCTTTTTTTAAGGTATGTCTTTTAGGATTCGGTGGAGTGACAATTCAATAAACTTGTGTTGTGTTCAGTTTCTGTCGTTATGTATGTAAGTTTAAAATGAACTTTTTCAGAGGAATATCTATGTCAAGTATGAAGTTAGGTGACACAGACTTCTCAAAAATATCTCCGTCTCAAATTCGAGTCGAAACGCCTTTTGTTAATTCATATAGAGAATTCCTTCCTCTATGGTTCTCAACAACTTTTTCTCGTTTTTAGATAGTCACTTGTCATTTTCCGTATCTCCGCCTCTGACCGTTTTTTCTGACGGACTGAACCCATTCCTCGTTTTTCTATACGTTTATTCTTGACCTCAATACCTCGTCTTGTCAGTACTGAGGCCTTGGTTACAGTACTCTGACCTTTTTTAACTATCTCTTATATTCCTTTACTGTAGTCAGGAAAATTGTGATAGTGATTTAGAACGACAACAACTGAGACAGGGAGTACGAAATGAAAGAGGAACCTTAGGGGATTTTTCCAACGGGATTGGTCCGAGATGGAGTCCTTTGGGTGTGAGGGGGAAGTTCTCTTCTGAGTCCCGACCCCCTCTCACCTCCCTATGTACACCTATAAAAGAGAAAAAAAGAGTCGTGTCGAAGTCTCTTTAAAATAAGTTGTTTTACTTATTGTTTAGGTCTAATCTTCTTAAGGTCATTCATAAATTTCTCGAGATTACGATCCATACCATCTGGATCGTATAGGAAGTCCTAAATATCCAAAACTGAAGTCCTATTTTTGACCTTGAACGGTCTCGCAAAATGGAGGATCTGAAACTGGACGAAGGTAAACTGTTCAGGTAAACGGAAGATCCTGTAGAACTGAACGATGTCGGAAAACGGAGCTCGTTTCCTAAAGAAGAGGTGTACTTACGATAGTCTTTCTGACACGTGGGAGACTACTCTGACGTGGTTCGTTTCCTTCCATCAAAGTTGAAAGTCAATTAATATTTTACTGGTATAGTATGTGTACCATTCTCCACCAATGAGGGACGTCCAAATTCATGACAGTCCTTTCGTCCCTCTCTCTCTCTCCGATCACAGTTGTGGCCATGTCTATTTTACATACGGACTCCAGGAACAGAAGAAAAGTCCCTTTTACTGACGACATTTATCTCCCTTTTATATTTCGTAACGGATATAAAGATCATAACATAAAAAGTGTAACATAATGTTAAAAAAATTTTTAAAAAATAAAGAAAAAGCGACGAGACCCAGAAAGCAACGACAAACACCCGGAAGAGATCACCACCTCTCACCCCCGATGCGAAGGAACACCACGTACTCGAAGAGTAAACACCACCGAAGAGAACAACGTCCTCAACGTCGAGCGTCCGAGATCTCGTGTTCGAGTCATCAACATCGTGTGTCCTAATCGAAGAGGTAGTGTACACCTTGGAAGGACCTGGTCTCTAGTTTGGACATAGAGGACGTAAACGTCCGTCTAAGAATAGGTGGTCCCTTCAGGGATGTTAATAGAAAAATATACACATGCTTAGGTGGTAATCTTTCTCTCAACGAACTCCCTTGTATCAGACAAAATAATTTAAACACAGGGGTCTTGAATTGTGTTAAAGACCACGTGTCATTAGTGAGTTACGGATAAACAATTTACTTTCCATTTGTTTCGTTACTGTTTTTTCTTTGTTACCATTATTTTTAGACTGACTTAGTTTCTGTCGTCCACTTTTCCTGTTACTGTAACGTTTCCTTGTAAGGACACCTGTAGCGTTCAATTTATTACTGAACGCACAGTATAATGAAATGAAAGTTTAATTTCTTCCGAAATTCGAAAGTTTCTCGTTATACATTAAAAGGAAGATACTATCTCTATATTTCAGTTACACTTTAGGATTTAGTATGGTAAAAGAGATAATTAAGGTTGGTGAACGGATTTTCTTCAAATGTTAGTTCGAAAGATAAAATAAAAATTTGACAGAAAACCTATGACTGAAGGTCAGTCTGTATGAATTCAATTGTTTATTCATGGACTTCGAAACCGACTACCGTGACGGGTAATTTATTAGATATGTACCAAAACAAGACAAAACAAAAAAACGGACTTCCCGTCACGAAGAAAATGATGTCGTCATGATTTGATACTAGATGATTTGGTACAACCTTGGAGTCCTCGGTGACTCCCCTTCCAAATCTTTTCGTTGATCCGAATGAAAGTGATCTCTTCAAAAGTTAGTCTTTTGTTATCCGAAGGTACTTTTTAGAGGGAACTTCTCAAGGTGTTAAAAATTCAAACTTTTAGTGAACAGAATAAGATCAAACGAAAAAAAGAAAAAATTTTGACACTGTTTTGTTTTCAGAAGTGTTGTTGTTATTTTTCACATCCAGAGTGACGTTCCTTCTTCTGTAGTAATCCACGAGGTTTCCGTCTCCAACACTCGGAGTTGCACTACGAAGACTCTAAATATTGTCAGTGGTTACAATTTGATGGTTCTCTTTTCGACTTACTTTAATACCTTAATGTATGAACTTTTGGTTTTCCCAGTTTTATATATTATAAAAGATCGAGAGACCTTTATCTTTTATGAATAATCTGAAAACTTATGCGTGAAAACCTTAGTGTTTGGTGTTGTCCCGGGAAAGATCTGAAAAGGGTATCAGTCTTTTAACATTGATACTTTGTCCACGTTATAAGACACTACACGTTATAAGTCATACTGACCGTTAAAAGTCGGTGCGTAAAGTAATGTGATTTAGGATTTTGATATAGATGTCAATTGACGACGATGTTTTTATAGTTATGAATGAAATCAGTCGAAGTCAATGACGAAAAGATTACGGTGTTCATTCAAGAGTGTGGGTCAGGTAGAAAAAGAGTGAGATATTAGCGACTTTTGGAGAGTTGTTCATTTTATAGTCCACAAGACCTAACAAGACTTTAGAACCGCCAAAGAAAAAGTATTGGATTAATAGAGCGAGGTATTAGTGACTGCTGGGGAGTTGTTCATTTTATAGTCTACAAGACCTGATAAGACTTTAGAACCCCAAAAGGAAAAGTATTTTCTGTCTTGTGGAATATCGTGAGGGCGGTAGGTACCCATCTCATTGTGAAGGTTGATGGCATTTATCAACGATAGTGCCGAACCTGCGTAGACCTATATTCGCTCCATTTTGTGGAGGGAAGATGACTTGTCCTTGTTCAAATTCAGAGATTCACAACTCACGGAATGTGTAGTCGCAGACGACGTGGTAAAGGATTCGTGCCCCGTCCCCTGACGTCTCGGCCTCCTGTGGTCTGAGTTGGTCGAGATCACCCTCGACTTTCAAACACAGTAGTTGAGGCATTAACGAGTTAATCACTTCAGAGGTCTCTCGGGGTCCGAGGAGGGATAAGGTCTCAAACTGCTCCCCTTACCAGGAACAAGCTCCAGGGGTTGGAGTCCACCCGACCTCTGTGCGGGGTCCGGCGACTCCTGCGTGGCTCCGACGGGTGGGAGAGTTTTTTTTAGGACCTACGGATACTCGCCGCCGCGGCGGGGGAAAGGATCCGAAAGGTCAAGGGTCTCAGCGGTGGCGGGTGAAAGATTGTGTTGTTTGTCGCCGGGTGCCGGCCCGGGTCGTGAATGGGTGTAGAACGAGTTTCCCCAACCGCCACTTGTCTCCGTAGAGCGGCCGCGGGCTCGGAAGCAGCGACGCCAGTGCGTCTCCGAGCCGTCGACGAGCCCCGACCTCCTGGGCGCCGCCGCCGAAGGATCTGCAGATCGAGCCGGGGCTGGTGCAGGGTCGTGAAGGCGGTGACGTAGACGGGCCTAGGGCGGACTACCCGGTCGAGGGCCAGGCGCGAGGCGGGAGTTGAGAGGAGGGCCCCTCTCCAGGGCGGTCGGCACCCGTAGAAGAGTCGCGAGGACACAGGCGGCGGGCCCGCCTCCTCCGCCGTCGGGATCAGGCTTCAAGGTTGTCCCCAATCCGTCGGCGGCGCCGGTGGACAGGTACCGATCCTGGGCCCGTTCGGTGCCTCGTCCCCTGGAAGCGTCGGCCTTCAGCAGCGCGGACCCTGGCCCGCTTCGGTCTCCGGGCCTTCAACGTCACGGCCTCCGTCGAAAAGATCCCCATGCCAGCAGGCCCCAAGAGTCGGATCCCGACGCCCAAGTCTGCTGGTTCGAGAGAGATTTAACCAAGGAAAGATTCGACACCACGGTGTGCCGAAACCCCGGCGCCGACGCAAGCGCAGTGTCAGGGCAACGGAACCTTTGCCTTCCTCGGAACCATCGCGTCTCTCAGCCCCTTCCCAAACCAAGGCGGGTATAGCGAACGTCCCGACGTGAGAGGAGGCCGCGGATTTGAGGCGCCCTTATTGGTGGGATCTTCGTCGCCGGCTTCATTGTTACCGAGACACGGCTGAGGACAGAAAAGCGAAAGGTAGCACCAGAGCGGTACTCTTATGACGACCTGAGTCAAATCAAGTTAGCGAGTCAGCACAGGCTGAGACGCTGGGGTACTTGACGTCGTGCGGTCTGAAGGGACAGGTAGTGGTTGAGGGCCTCAAATGAGTTTGAGGACAGGTACCTCAGCCACTACGGTAGGTTAGTAGAGAACGAGACAGCAGGGAAAGAGGAGGACGGAAGTTAGAAAGGGTCGTAGTTCCAGAAAAGGTCACTCAGTCAAGAAGCGTAGTCCACCAGTTTCATAACCTAAAAGTCGAAGTCGTAGTCAGGAAGGTCACTTATAAATCCTGACTAAAGGAAATCCTACCTGACCAACCTTGAAGAACGTCAAGTTCCCTGAGAGTTCGCAGAAGAGGTTGTGGTGGCAAGCTTTATTATATATAGTATTATATAATCCCGGTTATTTAAGAATTATATATTTTTTTTAAGGATCATACAGAACCCTGAAATGGCCACCGAGCCACCAATTCTTGGGCGGACCTTATGCCCTCTTTGCACCTAAGGTAGGGACCCAACCCTTTTAGGAGACCTCCTCCTTTACCGTTAAGTGAAGTCATAGGACCCTCTATGGTACTTCTCTCCTAGGATTGTTCGATATCAGGTACCACAGAGTCTCAACCTTTTCTGACTCTTTGATTTATTATTTGTTGTTATATATTAAATGAATGATACAATAGAGAGAGAAATCTTATATTTGAGGTACTAATAAAAACAAGGAACGACATAGGGGTCGTAAATTTTGTCACAGGTCGTGGATTATTTATGAAAAGTTTATTTCGAGTTATTTATGGAAAGTTTACGTTGATTTGTCATGAACCGTTGATGGTCATTTGAATTCGGTAATCAACTTCACACCTGGGATGATCTCGAAGGTTAAATAATTACTAAAAAAAAAAATTTAGAATTTTACTGAAGTTATAGAATTGTTGCCCGGTTTTTTTTGGTAAAATGTTGGAGACCATATTTCTAAACTTTGTTTCTGCTCTTGGAAATATGTACCGTATCAAGTCTTTTCACCAACGTAAAACATAGTATTTCTATCCAATTGTTTATTCCTCCTTTGTAAACGTCCACTTCTCTTCGACTAAAAGTTTTGGTAACTTGGATCCTACAAGTTTTATATAGACCTCCAAAAGATCCACCTAAACAGACCCTAATTCTGTCACAACCTTACCTTTTACTCCGATCTATCTGTATTCTCCTTTGTATCCTTTCTCGGAATTCCTCGTTCAATTCTTAAAAATTAAAATAGTGACTTCCGTGATCTAGTAGCTAGCAAACTTCTAAAACTCGTCGTCTCCTCATGTGTTTTTCAAGGGTCTATGATTGGACTGACGTAACACGTACTATGTGCAATTCTTCGTCCGGTCTGTCGATCAAATCCTTCGTGAACTTCTTCTCTAAAACATCTCCTCTGATAACTCTATTCTCGTTTCCCGACTCTTAAGTGGAAACCTTTCATAAGTGTAAAATTTCTCTAAGGAATTGAGAAGGTGTAGAAATTATCGTTTGTACGAATTCTTAGAGATCCATAAATTAAAAGACACGGTTCATTGAGGTCAGAGAACCACTTAGGTTAATTTTTTTATAGATTATCAGTGACTCTAGGTCTGGGACATAATCTTTGTCCCTCTATGTTTCTATCGAGTAACAATGAAGTGGATTACTTCAATTACTTCGTGATTTTCTATACAGTCACCGTCAGGTGTTCAAGTCCACACGTTTTAAAGACATCATGTTGGAGAAAACTCGGGATCAGAGGGACTATTGTTTTACTAGAGTAGTTAAAGTCAACTTAAGTCAGATCCCAAAAAACCATAGACAACGACAATAAAATCCAAATGTGAGATGTTTAGATATAAAAATTAAGTGTGGTGAAAGAGACTTGTATATTGTTTTAGACAGGGGTCCATACAAGAACGTTGAGACGGTCATGTTTAAACCACTTATTGAGAAAAGTAAGATATTTTCCCAGTCACGAAGGGGTCAGTCCGGTACTTCTTCTCTCCGTGAACTTTGCTGCGATCAATAACCAGATCTTTGTGATTTCTCCCAACACCCTTTTTTTTAAAAAAAAAGAGGGAACGTCTTCTAATTCCTTGTACTGGAGAAAAATCATGAAGTCTTTTATTCCTAACTCCATTCGTTTCTTTCGACACTAAACCAACCAAGACCTAGGTTTCCCTTTAGAACTCTTCCCTTTCAGCGTAGAACCTTCGGTAGAAGGAGTCCACCTTGAAGAGGTACCAGAAGTCCGATGCTCTCGGTGACATGAGATCTTCCCAGTTCGTGTGGTGAAGACACCTAGGTCCTATGGCTCCATTAGATAGTCGAGCCTCAAATGTCTCATAGGTGGGTCTATAGGGGTAGTAGGAGCCACAGACCCAGAGTAGGAAAGGGGACGTCCCGGGACTGAAATCAGAGGTGAGCCGATACCCAGCACGTAAGTTGGAAGGGAATTCAAGGCGACGAGAGTGTTGACCCGGAGGGACGACCGAGTCTCCCATTTCTTAGGTGGACGTCACGCCTTCTGGACTCAAACTAGGGACCCCACCCTTCTAGACGACTACCTCTCGCACCGTTAGGTAAGGTCATAAGAACGGACCTCGTAGGGGTACCTGTCTCTTTGGACCGTTCGATGTCGGGTACCACAGCGTTTCTCGACCTGTGTTGACTCGTTGATTTGTCTGAGAGTGTTAACGTAGGGTCCACCGAGTCACTATTTCTAGGACGGACGGTTACATCCTCTACGCCCAAGTTAGACACCCGAACGCATAAAAACTTTATTTTAAAAATAAAAGTTTATTAAAATCTAAATGTTCTTTCAATGTTACTATCATGTCTCTCCAAAGTAAATAAAGAGTGAGGAAAGAGGACACCAATTGTAGAATATAAAGGTATCATTTAAACAGTTTTGATACTTTGATTGTAATCAAGTAATGATAATTGACTTGGGGTCTAAACAACCCTAAAATGGTAGTAAATGTAATTACCGGAGAAAAAAAAAGGTCTTAGGTTAAGACCACACGGTCTACAGGGGTTGTAGTGGTGGTCCAAATTACTAAGTGACCCTGAGTATCCTAAGTCGTATATCAGTGGAAGTACTGACATAAAAAAAAAAAAAATGTTGATCTCCTATATTTTGTCTTATTCGTTTCCCATTTCCATGTATCCCATTTCAGACCTCATACCCGAAGGTTCTCAGGAGAGAGTCCCCGTCGTGTGTCCTGAACGGATTTAGTTGGGCTTTGCACACTTTACAGTAGACGGTCCATTCGAGTGACGTTTAAGTTACGGGTCCCAAAAAATGACCCCTGATCGGTGTGTCAGTGGGAGATGGATTGTGGGTGGGTATGAAGGTCGGAGAGTCTCCCTTTCGTCTACAAGTCGTATTTGGTATAACAAACATGTTTGTGAAGTCCGTGGTCCTCAGTAGGAATAGTCCCTATAATACCGTTGAAAGGGGTTTAGATTCAAGGGTCTACGGTTAGTTCCCAGTTGGAACGTTCGTCCGAAAAGAGAAAAAATTTTAATAAAAAATAAGTTGATGTCAACTTAATGTTACAGTACAACTAATGACGACATGTCGTTTCACCGAGTCAATATATGTGTGTGTGTGTGTAAAAAAAAAGTATCAGAAAAAGAAATACCAAATAGTGTCCTATAACTTATATCAAGGGACTGATATGTTATCTGGAACGATAAATAGGTAAGCTGTACATGGTCAAACGTAGACGATGGGGGTTTGAGAGTTAAGTTGGCCGAAGGTGGGATAAGGGGGTACCGTTGATGGTCCGATAAGAGATACAGGGACTAAGACAAAGACAAAGTATCTAAGTAAACGCAGTATAAAATCTGAGGTGTACATTCACCATAGTTATAAACGGGAAGAAAAAGACTAAATAAAGTGAATTATAGTATTAGAGATCAACGAAAAAAAAATTTTACATTGATATTAACTGAATGTTATGACACAATCAGAACCCACATGTCGAAGTCTAAGAATAGACAATCATATCCAATACTGTTCTATAGCTAATACCAGTGAACGTGATATGTTATTTAGGAACAACAACTAAATGAATTATATTACCGTACTGTTCGTCCGGAAAGATTCCTGACGTCAGAGTCTGGACGATGCGATTGGGAAAAGACGTTTGTCCTCAAAGTGTTAAGTGTGTTCAACAATGTGGAGGGGATCTGAGGAGTCTAAACACTGTCAGAGAGTCAGAAAGGGACGAAAAGTGTTGGAATCGTCAGGACTCTTCACGACTGACCTATAGGACATTTGGTAGGGACTTAGATTCAAACAGATTACAGAAAGAGTACGAATCTACTCACAACACCCTAAAACCTTTCTTTTAGTGTTTCCGCCTCACAGGAGTAGTGTAATGACATTACTCATGTACTATAGACCACTATCATTGAAAATCGAGAACCATTTACGTCGGTTCAAAGAGGTGAAGTTTCAATTATAAAAAGGGAAAGGGATGAGACAAGAATCCTTCGTCCAGTGTCTCAGATCAAGGTGGGAGTTCCCTTTCCCTCCCGGTATTTGAAGTGGAAGACATCTCCCCTCATGAACATTATTCGTGTAATAACCTTAAGAGGATATTTCTTTTAATAGAGAAGAGAGGATAAATGGATAAATAATTTAACAAAGATAGTTATACTTGAGTAGAATATGAAACCCAATATTAGGTCATTATGTAAAACAACGACAACACAAACAAAAACGAATTTCACAAGGTTGAAACCAGTAACCCTCGAGAAAGTCAACTGAAGATACAGGGAGACTACACAGTGATAGAAAAAAAAAAAAAAAAAAACTCGTAAAGAAATGAAAGACCACGATGTTCTACGAGATCCGAGTAGAACATACAAGAGACGACATCAGAATCTTAGTTTATAAAGAGTTTCCGTTCGACCAAGACTGCAAGAGAGATTTCCGACGGTGTCTTCTAAGGATCGAAAGCACTACACGGAACTCATCTCCCGACGGATTGGACTCGAACAGTAAAGGAGCGACATCGTGACATTGTTAGTACTTGTTGTCGGTCGATCAAGGTGTCAAAAATATTAAGAGAAATGGAGAGAGTTCCCGAAGGGACAACCGAGTCTACTATTTCTTGGACGGACGGCACACCCTCTGGGTTCAAGTTAGCACTTAACCCTTCTAGGGGACCTCTTCCCTTACCGATGGGTAAGGATCTCTTAAGAAAGGATCTCTAAGGTTCCTGTCCTTGATATGAGGTGTCCCAGTGCTTGGGAGTCTGCACTGACTCGTCGGTTGTGAAAGTATGAGAAGGGGAGAAAGTTTACAATCTCGATAATATCCTCGGTCACGTACGGGAACATGGACATGGGTTTAGGTCACATGGCACTAGAAGCATTGACACTACGATGTCTTCATCAAGAGTTGTAAACCGTAGTCTTGATGAACCTCTCGAACAATTTTTGTGTCTAAAGACCTCGGAGGACGTCTCAAAGACTATGTCATTCAGAACACACCTCGTGTTGGATTGGGGATCGGTCCATTTGTATTTTGGAGTGCTTTTTCCGGACAAGAGAAGTCAAGGAAAATGGGTCAGTAGAGACCGAAAACTGGTTTTAAGTGTTCCGTACAATCTTCTGTTTTTCGGCTTTGTTTTGTCAAACTTCTCGTTGTCGTCTTGATCTAAATCTGTATCGTGCCTACAATTTGCAAAGAAGTTTGAGTGCCTAAGAAACTGGTACAGGTCAGATGAATCTTCGTGTGATTTCTGTCAGAAGTAAAGGTAATATCATACAAACTAAAGACCCGAAGGGTCCACCTGACCATTTCTTAGGACGGTTACGTCCTCTGTCCCGGAACTAGGGACCCAACCCTTCCAGGAGACCTCCTCTTTTACCGTTGTACGAGGTTATAAGAACGGACTTGTTAGGGTACCTATCTCCTCGACCACCCGACATCAGATACCCGAGCGTCTCTCAGTCTATACTGACTCGTGTGTGTGTGTAAATATAAACTAAAGATCATAAAGGAAAGGTAAGGAAGAATCTTAAAGGTAAAGAGACGGATTTAATGAGTGGATAAGAACATACGACAGGTGAAAAGGGCAATCACGGAATCGTACAATTAGTGTCAAGTAGGTTTAAGGACTACACTACTAAGACTGTAGGGACTGTCTAGACTCAGATCAAGACTGCTGACAAATCGATCGATCCACAATCCGACACAAACGACAAACGACATCGACATCCACAGTCTCTGAATTAAAGGAGACCACAAGAACAAAAACAGAGAGGACAACAGAAGCCCAAGGACTCTCTGAATTTGTGTTAGACTCTATACATCAGGAAAGTAAACATCAAGACACAATAGCGTCCTCGGGACCACTACACCCCTCCACAACCCCGTCCCCTACTTAAGATTCCGCGATACTAACTCAGAGTCAGAAATGACTCGAACACACAGACCCGACCCTGATCCATTTTCTCACGAAGAGTCCAGATGGAGAAGGGGAGAATCCACTCTGTCCTTCCGATCCCTCCCGACCTCAACCCCCAAAGCGAAGACGGTCCACCCGCCACCACCACCAAGTTAGTGATTTAGTATAGGTTGAGAACGCTGGGGCACCTGACGTCGTAGGGTCGGAAGGGACAGGAAGTGACAGAGGACCTCAAACGAGTTTGAGTACAGGTAGAGTAGGAGACAGTGGGGCAAGAGGAGAACAGGAGTCAGAACGGGTTGTAGTTCCATAAAAGGTCACTCAGTCGAAAAGCGTAGTCCACGGTTTCATAACCTCGAAGTCGTAGTCAGGAAGATTACTTATAAGTCCCAGCTAAAGGAAATCCTAACTAACCAAACTAAACGAACAACAGGTTCCCTGTGAGTTCTCAGAAGAGGTCGTGATGTCAAGTTTTCGTAGTTAAGAAGCCGCGAGTCGGAAGAAATACCAGGTTGAGAGTGTAAGTATGTACTGATTACCTTTTCGACATCGAAACTAATATGTCTGGAAACAACCGTTTTACTACAGAGACGAAAAATTATGTGACAGATCCAAACAAAATCGAAAAATTCCGAGACTATTTGGGGATCAACCAATCTTAGACCATTTTATCAAAAAAGAAAACTCCAGTCTGAAGGAATTCTTATTGTCTTACGAAACTCGAATGAAGTCATACCAATGAAAGGGGGGAGGGAGACAGTCTTCGTTTTCCCCTAAAAGAGACTAAAAGTAATACCCTTAGACTATCCCGAGGATCTCCATTTCGAATGTTTTTGCACCCGCGGAGGGATAATGACCCAGGAGGACCTCACAACTTGAGAGTGTGAACAGACACCGTTCGGAGGTCGTCAAGTGGTTGATGTTAAGTCCAAAAGGACGGAGTCGTGACCAACACCGTCCCCGAAGACGAGATCAATTCACCACTAAGAGATACAGACGGACAGAAAGGTTGAAATCCCGTCGTCAAACGGGACACTGAAGTCAAGAGACTACCTGGATTCTTCTCAACAACTAAAAGTCAAGCCGCTAAAAGAAGGACAATGCTCCTGGTCCCACTGTTGAGGATTCGAGGAATCTAAGACCTGGTCTTTCACCTTTAACCGAAAACAGACGGAGAAAAGACAGTGTTCGTACTATAAAATCTGGTTGTATGATCTGTGGAAACTTCTTCCTTCGAGATTAAGACGAAGACAAAAGGGTTAAAAATTTTTGGGTCAACAAAGTGAAGAAAGAATTTTTGACAACGACAGGTGAGCGGGGGAGAGGAACCGTAGTGGAGACAAGAGAGCGTCCGAGAGAAAATGAGGCACGGAAGGTTAAGAAGGGAAACTCTGTTCCGTGGGTAACATCCCCCAGTCCTCCCCAGGCCCCACATAAAGCACGAGACAATTGTCTCAGAAATTGGGTGTCCGATGCAGAGAGGTTCTCTCCCTCGGAAAAAGAGGAATTCTGTAGTGTACCCGATCGGATTGGGACGTGAGGTTTGGTTGTATTAAGAGGGTTTCGTTGTCGAAATACTAAAACAAGGGAAAGAACTCTTTGAGACCTAAAATGGACGGTGTCTTTCAAGTGAGACCTGACAGTAACAGAGACCCTTTATTGAGTCAAAAGGGGACAGGTCATTGGAATAAAAGGTACCTAATTCCGTAGTCAAAAACCTCAGCCTCCTTTAAAGTTTAGTACCGGAACGGTGACTGAGACACTGAAACCCTTTTATGAATTCAAGATCCTTGAGTCAAAAGAATAAACAATTATATACGAAGAATTCAAACGATACTTCTAATTTACCCTAGTAGTCTCGAACAACGCATCATACACCAGTCATCGTGAATATCGGAAATGTTTTCTTAAAAAACGTTGTTACCTACACAAAATCTTAACGTGACAAGTCATATCATCGGTGATCCGTAGACACCGATAACTTGGGAACTTTTCTACGACTTAAAATTTAAAATAAAGTAAAATCAATTGATTTTAATTTATCGGTGTACACCGATCACCAATCATAAATTCTGTCTCGATCGTGATCGGTTGTAACACTTTTAGTCAACTTCCTTTATCTCCACAGAAAACATACATAATAAATACAGAGTACTATGAAGAGAAAGGTTTTTATGTACGAAGGAAGAAAGTGGGTAGAAGTGAAAAATGGAGAAAAGTAAAAAAGTATATACCTTTAAATTCTGGGTCAAGTTGTGGGCGGAAGACTTCTTCGTAGGAATCAACCAGCGTTAAGTACAGAAGGTAAAGAGACTTTGAAAACAACTTGTTTACCACTTGCGACGTGAAGTGAAAGGGGAGTGAATCAAACACATCAACATCGAGGTATTCTCGTGTTATATTCCTAGAGACACCAAAAACTAAGACACGGGGCGGTTTCGTTAATCGGGTAACGAATTTTATACACTTGTGACGTAACACTTGACACACACAGAGGAGGTTTAAGTAGACAACTTTAGATCGGGGGTTACACTACTATAAACCTCCACCTCGGCAACCCTCCATTAATATAGTTCTCTCACCGACAGTAATTACTCTAATCACGGTAATATTCTCCGGTCTCTCGGATCGAGTGAGAGAAAGACGGTACGTTCCCATATTATTTAGTCTTCAGACTTTGAGTCTTCCGGGAGGGGTCTTGGACTGGTATGACCGTGGCCCTAGAGTCTTAAGGTCGGAGGACTCGACACTCTTTATTCAAAGATAACAAATATTCGGTGGGTAAGAGACTGTGAAACTCGTCGACTCATTGAGACACAAACTAACTAATGAACAGGAAATAAAGACCCTGAGTAAGATGAGTGTAAGGTCAAGGGTGGTGGTTTAACCGACTTTCTTTACGGGTTTATAGGTTATTTTATGAATGGAAAAGATTCGAACACAAGGAAATAGGAGGGTTGAGGACATGTCACTGATTTTCGAAAAAAAAAAAGTCCATGTAATGTAAAAGGGATAAATTAAATCATTTGCAACCCACGGAGGACAAAAGTTTTTTGGTCACCGTGTCCGTTCTCAACTACTACCCCCGTACTTTTACTATATATCGACGGGAGTTTATTCAATATAAGTCTTCCCCTCTCACTAAATACTTTTACTAACTAATTACCTCCTGTTATGTATCCTTTTTCGTTCCTTTATGGTTCACTACCACCTTATATCTGGTAACCGTAAAACTATACACCGATACATTTTGTAAAATTAACAAATGAACTCCTGTTTTCCGTGACCGCTGGGTGAGGTTATGAGAACGGACCTTTTAGGGTACCTGCCTCCTCGGACCATCCGACGTCAGGTACCCCAGTGATTCTCAGCCTGTTTTGACTCGCTGAAGTGAAAGGGAAAAGTGAAAGTACGTAACCTCTTCCTTTACCGTTGAGGTCACAAGAACGGACCTCTTAGGGTCCCTACCCCCTAGGACCAGATACCCCAGTGCGTCTCAGCCTATGCTGACTGCGCTGAATCGTCGTCGTCGTCGTCGTCGTCGTTGGATTGTTTAAACCACAAACCTTACGAAGACTAAGATTAACTCTTTAAAATAGAACTTGATTTGAAAGTGTTTAGTCTATCCAACTTAGGAATCGTTTTAATTTGTCCTTTGATACCTGTCATATCTTTTTTTAGTAAAACCTTTAGTCGAATATTTTTTATTTTGTACCGAGTTGATATTTATTTATTTATTTAAATTTTTATTTTTTTGCAGTGATCTTTTTTAAACAATTCGAATCTTTTCTTTTTTTATTGTACCTTTTTCATTCCTTATGTGATTTTCTAGTACAAATTTTCTAGTCGATTTTCCCAACCTCTTCCTTGTTTCTACATACTTAAGTGTTTTAAGATACACACGGGTACACACATACAAAAAATTTCTTTTTATGACTCTCCTCCAAATAGAATTTTCGGGTACCGGTGTTCCGGATCGAAGTATCCTGAGGGTCGTCTTGACCAACTAAGATAAGTCATTGGGACAAATGACTTTTATGTTGACTTCCTACCATATTACATTGATACACGAAGGGACCACCGAGTCACCATTTATTAGGTGGACGGTCACATCCTCTGCGGTCAAGTTAGGGACCCAACCTTTCTTCCTTTACCATTAGTGAGGTCATAAGAACGGACCCTTTAGGGTACCTGTCTCCTCGGACCACAGCGTTCTCAGACTGTGTTGAATCGTTGATTTGTTGTTGTATTACATTAATGTGGTTTTTAATCGAATTAAAAATGAAGTATTAAGTGAATTTTGACCTTTTAATAAAAAGGGAATTAGTAGCAGCAATGGTCCGGGACGTGTCATCCACCGTCGTAACGAAGTGAAGGATCGTTGTCCTTACCGGAATTGATGTTTTATGTCTTCGTTTATAACTTTGTTTAAAGTCCCTGAGTCAACCCGGTTAGTTTGTAACGGGAAAGATAGATAGAATTTTTCAGTATACTCATTATGCCGTAATATTATTTGGTTTAAACATCTGTAGGATGTAACTCAAATTATTTTTCATAAACAACATAAACAACTGCTTAAGTAAAACGGTTACTTACAGTTATTTGGTCCTATACGACAAAATTTTTAATAAATGAATAAAAAGTAGTCCTTTTATATTATTTAATAGGGGCAAAATCAAAATGACATTTCTATCATAAATAATTATGTATCAAAGTAAACACGGTCAGTAAGTTGGTTCAAATAATGCGGGTGTTACTGGTCTTGAGGTACGTAGAGACGTCTCCGTCTCAGTCTTCCCGTCAATAAACCTGACTCGTGTCTTCTGTTTATTTTCGAGTTGTGCGTAAACTCTAAATTTTGCAACGAAAGTCCGTTATATATCGGTGTTAAATACGTACGATACCTCATCAGTAAAAATCAATAATATTTTGTATGGAGAAAATCGAAATTTCCCATGTTGGATTAAAATTACGTATGCACGATTCAGTAAAGTCATCACAGGTTGAGAAACGTTAGGGTACCTGACATCGGGCGGTCCGAGAAGACAGGTAGCCCAAGAGGTCCGTTCTTATGTCCTCACCCAATGGTACGGGAGGTCCCTAGAAGGGTCGGGTCCCTAACTTGGACGTAGAGACCACCGAGGACGTAATGTCCGTCTAAGCTTTCGGGTCGGATTAAAATCATAAGTCTTAAATAAGATTTACACAATAATATACGAGGATTCTAGGATATAAAAAATTAGAAAGAAAAAGATTTTATTTCTTCTTTTAAAAAAATTTATTTTGACGGAAACAGAAGACAGTTCAACCCCAAGGGAAAAAAATAGGAAAGGTGTTTGTGACGTCAGAAACTTCACTTTGTAAGGTTCATCTCTATATAGTCCATCCTAATATAAAAGTAAAAGTTACAAGTTATTAAGAACTCCTATAACTCGTACTTGGTTATCAAAATCCTTTGGTTGAGGTGTTAATACCGAAGTTTGGTTGAACTTTTAAGATAGGGAAAGAACCCGTATTAATTACGTACGGAAGATTGAGTCACACGTACGTCGAACCAATGAAAAAGGGTTTTCAGATTAAAACAAGAATGAAATCAGTTTTAGACAGGAAAGATCAGTTCCCGTTAACAGTTAAGTTCCTGTAAAGTTTCTAAATATATTTCTTGTTCTTTGGTGTAAACAACGTCCCTAAGTAGTACAACAGGTGTTTATATAAGTACAAAAATTATTCTATAAAATATCTAGAATCTAATCGGTATCTCTGTTCCACAGGATTTTTGTGAAAAACCAAACGATGGTTTTTTCAATATTATTATAGTTTATTATGGAGGCATTACACGATTCTCGCTGTGGAATCATCAGTAATATTTCGAGTAAGCCCAAAAAGACATGCTACGTCACCATGTTGGGTTTACTTAAAAAACCGGTTGGGTCTTAATGGATGCGGACCGAGGTGTCCACACGTCTGTTGACAACCGACTTGATTGCGTGGACTTGTCAGAGTCAGAGACCTTGGAGAGCTAAGGTGGGTGCCCCGGAGTCCGTGGGGTGATCTTCGGGACACCATTAGGAATTCGGGGAACTCCTTAGAAAGAACCGCAGAGGGAGGACGAAAGAAAACACTTGGACGAACAACGTGAGCCACAGAGACTAGGATACATGCAGAGTAAGGGTCGTAAGAGACGACACAGGGCAGATTGATGGGGATGTCAATCGTTGTTCGTTTAAGTCGTGAGTACGGTCAAGTTGAGAGGCGGTCCGAACGAGGTCGAAATGACTGTCACGACACAAAGTCTAGAAGGACCTGTAGTTTAAGACAATGGGAGTATATAATTCAGTCCGGACCCAGTAGTTCGGGGGGTGAATTATGCCCTCCCTTTACGTCCCGTCTACATACTTACATCCACACTTGATCGTGTAAATTTTGTCACATATAATAGAGTCATCAACCTCAGTAGCCTAATCTTCATTTTCCCTTAGGATATTTCTACTACCCGGGTTGAATCTCTTTATTCCCTTCTTCAACATTAATAGTATCCCAGTCATATTGTGTCCTCCCGTGTAGGTTCACATCCAGAGGGAAGATCTCCATGGTCGTGTTAGCGATATCCTTTTCTAGTCACCGTTCTTAACTGACTGCTTAAAAAACTTCGAGGGAGAATGATAAAGACAAATAACGAGATGATCCGATTTAACGAAATAAATTATTCAACTTATTATTCGTCTTCGTGGTATTTATCGAATGTACTGTTCGTTTACATCACCACCTACTGGGAGGCGAAAAATTACATAAATTCTAAAAATTTATCTCTTATGTAAATCTTTATTCTTCCCTTAAGGGACTACCAGATCACCAATCCTGAGACGCGAAGGTGACGTTCCCCGTGACCAAGCTAGGAACCAGTCCCTTGATTATAGCGTATTCGACGTGTCACTCCGGTTTTTTTTTCTCTTTCTTACACCTTTTGTAAATGAATGAATTTTTTTTTTTTGACATGAGATTTTCGACACCTTTATGTAAAATACCAAGATTAATATACCATGAAGTACTTTTATTACTGAGCTTTTATAGGTCTTTCGTTAGAGGTCTCATACTATCTCACTATTTGACTTTCTCCAGACGAAAGACTTTTGGTCGGTTTATTCATCCCGATTTCTCTCTTTGATTTCATTGATTTGATTTCATTGATTTCTTTCTATCGACAATTCTTCCTTATACTAGTCTCCAGTATTTGACATCAAGTATACATAAACCTTAATAAAAAGTTGTCAGAACGTAATAAAGTAAACGGATATTTTTTAGTCATTTTAATTCGTAATATTAGAAGTAAATTTTTTTATTTATCGTATATTTTGGTACTTCCTCTAGCTGTTTCACTAATATGTGGAGAATTGATTTATAAATATATAATGTTCACCCATTCTAAAGAAACATCAAATACTCTATGTAACTTCTGTTACTCGGATTGAACTGTTTTATGTGTATTATGACTCCTGTTATTTCAACACCATGAAAATAGATCAAAAATTAAATAACCAGGGTAGATCTGTAACTTGGGTCCGGGAGAATCTCTTTCACGGCTTAAGATTGGTGACCTGGTGGTCCCTTAAGTGTTATATGAAAAAATTTTGGAGTTCGAGTTTCAATTCACCAAGGTTTCTTTTAATTTTAGTTCAACATCGAGACAGGTGTTACTCGACAATCCTCTTCTATCCCTGTTACAAGAAGGTTTTTGTAGGGGGTACCAGATTCTCAGTTTTGAATCCACGACTTTGATAATAGTATGTTTTAGTTTATTTAACTAGATAAGAAAATTTATTGGGACATACCATCAGAATTAGGTGATAGTTTAATAATAACATCCTGATTGGCAATCAGTATTCTCATTTTAGAAGGTATAAGGTGAATTATACTTTATTGGAAAAAAAGGGGTCTAAGTAATCGTGTAATCGTCTTGGACCGTAAAGTGAATAATCTCTTTACAGTTTTACTTTGAGATTCACATTGTTTACTTACTAAAATGGTGAGATTGTGAGTAGTGCACAAAGGATAAACACGGGGGTAATTTTACAAGTACTGAAAACACAAGTATTTTTCTAGATCTCCAAATTTGTTTCTGTTTACTCTTTATGTAGAGAAAGAAATAGATCAAAGATCAATGGTTAAAAATTTAAATACCTGATGTAGATCAGATAGACATTCATATTTAGTACAACACTATAACTGAATCTCGATTTCTTTCCTTTTATATCAAGGATTTATGAGGTGACATTAGAACATCAACTGTAACAAAAATATGCTGTAAGTACTCCACAATTATAAAAAAAGCATTATTAGAAAGTCTATCCTGAGTCGGTTCAATTTCCAATTCTACCGAAGGGTCGACATGTATATCCTGGTACTTTTGTTTCACAATTTTATAAAAAAGTACTTAATGGAATTCCCAGAATTCTTGGACTTTACTTTTATTATAGATGACAACGATTTTATATAACTCACGAATCACATGCGGTCCGTGACACGTCTTATGAACCACTCCCAATAGATAATAGAGGAGAGTCAGAAGATCATCAATTGAAATATTTAACGTAAAATTTCTACTCTTCCGCACGTACGTTCGAATCAGTGGGTCATTACAGACTGAGAAACGCTGGGATACCTGATATCGGGTGGTCCGATGGAGACAGGTACCCTAAGAGGTCCGTACTGTATGACCTCACCCAACGTTAAAGGAAGAGGTCCCCTAGAAGGGCTGGGTCCCTAGCTTGGTTACAGAGGACGTCCACTGTCCTAAGAAATTCTTCGGTTCGGTAGTCTCTTCGGGTTTCTACTCTTATGACTCCGTGTTTCTCCGATGACATTCTACCTTTTATTTTCTACTCGAAACTTGGGTCCGTCAGACTGACGTCTCGGACTTATCGTCTTAGTCACATCGTATCGCCTTCTTAGTAAAGTCCGTAACTCCCTCGTTCTGTTTACGAAAACCATAGGAGGGACTAGAGGAAGGACCCGTGACATGGGTAGGGATCGGTTGTGCTTATAATCGACGATGATCGAGTGTCGACGTGGAAAACCCCTTCCGAACGAGGACAGACTGTCCTCTAATAATCCTCTGGACCCTCCGACGACACCACCGAGGACCAGTAGTCATCGATACGTCCACACGTCTTCCGGTGACACGGTGTGTGTGTGAAAACGAGCTCATGAAGTACCTCCCCGTCCTCTCCGACCCCGATCTGGAGAAGGACTCGATGTACAAACAGACTGAAGAAGAGGACAGGAGAGGCTGATGGGAGTGACGAAATATCACAGAGTCCTCTCGTAAAAGAGTTAGTTGGTCAACTTAGTTAGACAGAATCCGAAACGAAGAGTCCTGGACCGACTCTGTGACGTCTTTGAACAAAATTTTATGGAAAATTTACCTTGAAGGGACCGTCAGGTCACCAATTTTGAAGTGGAAGGTTCCGTTCCCCATATACAAACTAGGGACCGGTCCCTCGATTCTAGGGTGTACGGAACGTTGGTTTTTTGGTTTTGTATTTTGTCTTTGTTAAAACATTGTATAAGTTATTTCGGAAATGTTTACTATGTGTAGTTTTAGAAAAATTTTATGGAAAACCTTGGAGATTACATTTTATTGTACTTTTTCATACATATAAATTATATAAAATTTTATTTAATCAGAAACTCACTCTTCTTTATGGAAAACCTTAAGGTAAGAAAAACACCCAGAGTCTAAAATATCGTCAGAGACTCTGCCTGGATATTACACCAGGGAGTAATCAAACTAAAGATAAAATATACATTAGGTCTGTTGAACTTTTTGAGTAATTCTATTCTGTATAAGTAATGTTTAGTGTAAAGTCAATCTTGTAAGTCCCGAAATAAGGGGTTAGTCCGATAAGACCCGAGAGACGAGAAGGGAATCGTCCTTTCCTTGGAGATACGAAATAGGTAAAAAGGTAGGGTGGTCGTGGATCGTACCGAATCCTCTACGAGTCCCTTACATGATCTATTTTTCTTTTTTAAGAGTCTTACACAATGCAGTAAAATGACCGTGCAAATACGAGTTCTTATAGGAAGATTCTTAGATTACATCAACAAGAGAAAGTCTACCCACTCTAAGTGGGTCCCTCGAACTGTTTATACGTTTAACTTTCCGGGTAGAGAGGATGGAAGGAATGAGTACTAAAAGTAAGAGATCCCGATTTCATTCCAATCCTTAAGAGTAAAAATCGTTGTAGTATCCTCTAAAATTAGTTCTCCAATAACCCGGTGTAAAACTTTTTGTGAGGAAATTTTATGAATTTGTACTGTACTTCGATGGACAACTTTTCTTTTGTTGTTCTAAACTCTAGATTTCCTGTGTTGAAAAAGAATGTCAGTACTCGTAAGAGAGAAGGGTATCGACGGTAATGTTCCACATATCCGGTCCAATTCCTAGAACCTTGCAGAAGTCCGAACGGTTTAAAGTGACGCTACTAAAGTAAACATTTGTACTCTTGTTACTTTTTTTATTATAAAAACTGTTCAAACTATAAATTTATATGTAGGTTGTAGGATTTGTCACATAGTAATCTACGAAAGATTGTACGATAAACATGAGGACCCCGGGCCCAATAGGATGGTGTGTAATTGGTGTCACTAAACATGTCGGAAGTCCGTTAAATGGGAAGGTCGAAAGTTTTGTTTTTATGTCGCTACTTACGAAAACTTCCCAGAGACTCCATTTACTTGAGACGGTGGATCTTTCGCGATTATTTCACTACAGACGAGACCCTATAACAACGACTTTGTAATATTTAGGTAGTCACTGGTACTACTAGTACTTTTTCGGTCTCAAAGACCCGACAGAGATTCTTTAATCAAGAGGTAGGACTTTCAGTCACTAAATGTTATTCGATACAACACTCCCTGTAGACTTTCCGAATCCTATTTTAGTAGGGGTCAAACAAGTGTCATCGGGAACGGAAATCCTTGTTGGGATTTTTCTGTCACTCCCCCAACCGGTCGACACCGTAACGATATTAACGGGATAATTGGGAGTAGTTATTTAAACATCACCCCACGGTCCCGTATAAAATGATACAGTCGACAGTGATTTAAAACTCAGCGAAACCGATTGTAAAGAAGGATTTTGTACTAAACCATTGAATTCTGTACCTTTTCAAAGAGAGGGTCGTGACTCCTTATTTGAGGATTATCGGACTTTGAGGATGGTTTATTGTCTTATATTTTTGGTCGATGACTCTCGAGACGTCTTACTTGTTTTCCGTCGTTTGTAACTCTCTCTTTAATTTTAAACCTTTTGTACCGATCGGACCCCATTAAAAAAACGAAAAATTATCGAACCGAGGTCCCCATTGACGTCTATTTCGTACGAGACTCGTTGAAAGTGTCTTGAAAGAGTGTCTTTCAGTCGGAAGACAGGACTCGTAGGTCCCTTATCTTGGGTCCCATGACCCATGTGAAGATAAGGGACTTCACACTGTTGAGTCATTCACTCTGTTTTTAGGGTATTTTCTCTCTCGGATTCCTCTCCTGGGGTTTACGGACACATATTTGAGACGAGTTCCGACTGGAGACTTCTTGTCGATGCATGCCGTCTGACGTTCGTCAAGGGGATTTTCTCTTCTAGACTTGACTCTACACTCTAAGGTCGGTGGGACCCGTTCTTTCTCGAACGGTAAATTCAGATTGGGTAATCATAGGACGGTATTGTTTTGGAATCGTGTGAGACCTCTTTATCTTTTCTTAGGTCTCAGAACTTAACGTGTCACATTGTGACTATTAGGGGTCCTATGTTAGGTTTAAAAGAACTGTAAGTTTCATAGTTTCTTTACATTCTCTTTTCTATTAGTTATCTCATAGGGTCTACTGGGTGTACAACCTTTAAGGTTTCTGAAACTTCGTCGATAACATGATACGAGTCCCTCCATTTCCTTCTACAATGACCTTATTTTCCTATTCTTTATAGTCGTCTCTTTATCTTTGATATTTTTATTTATCTTATCTTTAAGACCTGACTTCTTAAGTTGTACACTCTATTTTTAAAGTAACCCAGTTGGATTTCGTCTTACCTTTACTGCCCCTTTCTTAATTTCTTGATCCTCTGTCCTTTTACCTTTAACAAGTCAGACTTCTTGTCTTTCTTTTTTTCTCAATTTTTATATTTCTTGTCCTTATTATATTTTATTATATTGTACATATTAAGTATTTATTTTAAACTTTTTTTAATTTCCCTCTTTATCTGTTTAGGTATTAATATCGACCTCTAAAATTGTGTCTCTCTAGAGAGTTTGACTATTCCGTTAACCTTTTTTTTAGTCGTTTCTGTATGACTAATACTTGTAACAATTGGTGGAACTGGATTAACCACTACAACTTACAAATATCAACTTTTCTTCTTTTCAAAATTTAGTTACTGGATTTGAAATCGGTTTCTTCGGTCTTCTCGTTTAGATACATCTTTTGAATTTTCCGTCACACTCCGTCTTTTAAATGATCAATAATAGTAAATACTTAACCTTGCGTTTTTAACATTCTGATAATCGTTTAGTTTAGGTCCATTTTTTCTATTACGAAGAAGTGTTTTGACCCAAATTGAAGTCCTTATGTACCAAATTAAATGGTGAAATTGTCAAATTTCCTCTTTTTTTAGTATACCAATAGAAGTATGTACGTCTTTGACATAAACTATCTTATAAATAAACACTAGTGTGAGATTCTTTTGATTTTTGTCCTGAAAGATTTAAACTATTTCCTACATTTATTTTGTAGTTTTAAAATAAACACCTTGTTACTTTCGAATGAGAACTATAGTCCGTTTCCGTTCCTATAGGTGTTATCGATAAAGTAAGTCATCATATGACTCACAGGATCTGTTGTGTCTTCTCATATTTCTTTTCCTTATCTCCACTTTTCTTTCTTTGTTTTTCAGGTAAAACGTTCATTATACTAACGAGGTCTTATTATCTTGAGTATCATTAGATACTTAATGATTTTTATTAAAGTTTTATACCGTGTACCGACTTATGTAGTTATAGTCATGTAACGTAAACATATTTGGTATTTGTTTACCAAGTTTTACTTAAGAATTTTCAAGCAATATATATACATATGTAGAATCCAAACCATAATATATATGTGTATATCTATATATTACAACGAGTCTCTTTCTTAGTGACCATCCTAATAAATTTGTGATCAAACAAAAAACAAAAAAACAAAAAAAAATTTATTATCCAAAATTAAACATAATTTTGATTTACTCCCGCAACGCCCATTCGAGCACACGCCGCAACCGCCTCAGCCGTAGCCGACGTCGCCCTCTGAAACCGCGCCACAGAGTGCGGTAGAACGACCATGTCGGATGGTTCTCCGGTCTTCCGTCCTGAACCCGACTGATACTTAGACACTTACTCACATACCTTCCACAAACATTTTACATACTTCTTGTAGACTTCTCTTACCTAGGGTTGTCGGGGAGACAGTGTATACTATAGTCAGTCAACAAACTAAAATAACTACTGGACCGTCTGGAGTCGACGGAACAAATGGCTCGACTATGGGTCTGTATGGTCGGAATTTCGTTTCTAACCTAATTTCTCTTCTAGATGCATGAGGAAGCAGCTGTCCGGGTTGTCCGACCCTTTATCAACTCAAACCTTCGTAATCCCCTTGCCCCCACCGAACCTTGTGTCCACACACGTCACAAAACATCACCTTCAAAACATAATATCAATAGGACAAAGGTAAAACCATATGGGATCGTTACTCATCGGGTACGTGGTATCGATCTCTCGTCGGAGACAAACGGAGTGATCTCTTTCGGGTGTTTGTCGTTGTCTCTGGGTCGTGTCGTTTTTTATTTATCAAGTATTTTTTAGATATTCTATTTAAATATTTGGAATAACCTTTTTTGTGAATTGATAATGTCTCTTCGATACAATTAATTATCTTCTGAGTAATAACATCACTACAGAAAAGAGGATTCTGACTAGACATCTAAATCATTTTAAGGTTAGGCATAAAGTTCCCATGAAAAAAACAACTTAAACTCGTTTGATTAGGCTTTGAAATTTAATCTTCTCGTTTCTATCCATTATTGGTTTCGGGAGAACTTCTTCTACTTATTTCACCTCGTAAAATTGGATGGTCGATATTTTACTAAATATTTTAATATCATAAATCTTACCACATCATAAACGTGTCGTTGTCCGTTTTTCCGGTTACCCGTCTTGACTCTCGGGTTTATACCTATAAACTACGGACTAAAATAGTTTCTCCTTCCCTCTACTTTAATGTGGGGGATGGAGAGTAGTGTGTGTGTTTTTACTACCAAATGTCTGGAGTATTTTTTCGTTACGTTACTTTTAAAATCTTCTGTTATAACCTATTATAAAATATGGTAATATCACCATTCTCTAAAGAAAGAAAAAAAAAAATTAAAAATAAAAAATCAAAAAATAAAAAAATTAAAATTTTAGAAATTAAGAATGTACGCAAGGGTTTGTACTTGGGGGGAGGGTGGAGGGAGGGGTGTTGTAGAGAGACCCAGTAGGGGTACGTGGTCGGGGTTCGTTCGACGTGGGATGCAGTCTGTACCTGACCGCTAAGTTAAGAATGTACTGTCATATGTACAATCTTAACGGTAAGAGGGTTTAGTAGGGTGGGAGAGGGAGAGGGAGACTCAGGTTTTCAGGCAATATGTGTAGACACAGAAAAAAGGACAGAACGTATGTCCCAGCAGTAACGGTAGAAGGATTTAAGGTATATATACACAATCATATGACATAACCACAAAAAGAAAGACCGAATGAAGTGAGACATATTAGCCGAGGTCAAAGTAGGTAGAGTAGTCTTGACTAAGTTTACTTAAGAAAAATTGCCGAGTGATTATGAGGTAACACATATACATGGTGTCGAAAGAATAGGCAAGTAGACGACTACCTGTAGATCCAACAAAGGTACAGGACCGATAATATTTGTCACGACGCTACTTGTAACCCCATGTACACAGAGAAAGTTAAGACGTTTGATCATGTCGGTGATACCTCTTATCACACCTCTAAGGAATTTTTTAACGTTTATCTCGATGGCATACTGGGTCGTTAGGGTGACGACCCGTATGTGTGGCTCCTTTGGTCTTAACTTTCTCTAAAGAATTTTGTCTCTTTATATATTTTCTATTAATTAGTTCATGTAAGTTTAAATCTTGAAAACAAGTAGTTTTCTGTGATGATCCTCTCACTTTTCTGTCTGGTATTTGACCCTCTTCTATTAAAGTTGTGGATATTGGTTTTTTCCTAATTAAGTTTTACAAATTTCTTAAGAACACTGATCTGTCCTCTTCGTTTTTACGAGGTTATCTTTCTACTGGGTGTCTTTCTCGTTCTTTAAAGTGGTTCTACTTAGATTTAGCCGAGTATTCATACACTTTTCTACAATTTTGTAAAAACATTAACACCTGTAAATCTTATTTTGGACTTACACTTTGGTAAAGTGTATGATCTAACCTTTTGTGTTCAGTGATTGGATTAAATATAAAAGAAGTATAGGTGAGGAACACTAAGTTGACTAAAAGTACTCTTTAAGTTGAAACAGAAGAGAAGAGAAGGATTACTTATTTACTTTCTTTGAGTATAGTGCATCACGACACAAGGGACAAAAATGAGACAAGAACTAACGATTCACCTTTTTGACAACCGTTATATAGTACTATTGAAGAATGAAAATTGGTTTAAAGACACGATAGAAATAAGGATCTGACTATCATAAAAGAATTGTCGAAACAGTTCTATTTGTAAATTAATCAATCCAAATAACGAATTAGCACTAAGAAAATAATACATTACTTGATTAATTGAAGAATTCGTCTTGAATACACGGTTCTAAAATGGACTTTAAACAAGGGGTATATTCAAGCTTCAAAATAAAAAAGGTACCCTGACGAAAAATTTTTTATGTTTCTAAAGACCTATCTTTTGAAGTCCAGTGACCGTAGAATTACACTTAAGTAAATAGTCGTTAAGAGGAGGTTTTGTTTCTCGTGCTTTAGATTTGACCTACACTCCGTTTCCTCCACGTCCGGTACTTGGGACCACCACCACCACAAATCGGCGATTCAACACCGTTTGAGAAAAACTGGGGTACCTAATATCTAGAGTCCGAGGAGGCAGGTACCCTAAAGGGTCCGTTCTTATGATCTCTCACCCGACGACAAGTGAAGAGGTCCTCTAGAAGGTCGGGTCCCTAATTTGGGTACAAAGGACGTAACCGTCCACCTAAGAAATGGTGACTCGGTGGTCCCTTCGGACTCGTTGTTTTTCTCCCTTTCCCTTAGACTTTCATACACACCGATGATGTCGTCTTGTGTTTAAAGTGTCAAACGAGTCGGGAGGAAAATTTAGGACCCGAAGGGGTCACCGAGTCGTCATTTCTTAGACGGACGTCTCATCTACACTCAAACTAGGCACCCAGACCTTCTAGGGGACGTCCTCCCGTACCGTTGGGTGAGATTATAAGAACGGACCTCTTAGGGTTCCTGTCTCCTCGGACCCCATCCCAGTCTTTCTCAGTCTTTACTGACTTCACTGAGTCGTGTGTACGTGACAGTTTAGGATTAAAGTCCATGGTTAAACAGAGAGGTTCATTAACGGTACTTTTATAAGACATACATAAGTCAATTTTCTGTAAATTCATCATTAAAATAAGTCTTTTATCTCCACTCAACGGTCCTTTATCCTTAAAGGTCCGAAAAAAAAAAAAAAAACGTTTTAAGAAATATTATAAAACACAAATTAGTACGTCGTGTGGTCACAAGAGTTACTCTTATTAAGGGCCTGAAGTAACAGCAACAACAAGTCAGTGGTTCAGCACAGATTGAGAAACGTTAGGGTACCTGACTTTGGGAGGGACAGGGAGTGGTAAAGGGTCTCAAACGGGTTCAAGTACAGGTAACTTAGCCACTACAGTAGGTTGGTAGAGTAGGAGACGGCAGGAGAAGGGGAAAACGGAAGTTAGAAAGGGTCTTAGTCCCAGAAAAGGTTGATCAGTCGAATAGCGTAGTCCACCGGTTTCATAATCTCGAAGTCAAAGTCGTAGTCAGGAAAGTTACTAATAAGTCCCCACTAAAGGAAATCCTAACTGACCGAACTAATGGAACGACAGGTTCCCTGAGAGTTCTCAGGAGATCGTGGTGTTAAACTTTCGTAGACGAGTCGAAAGAAATACCAGGTTGAGAGTGTAGGTATGTACTGATAACCTTTTCGGTATCGAAATTGATACGCCTGGCAACGGTCGTTTCACTACAGAAATGAAAAAAAATTATACGACAGATCCAAACAGTATCGGAACTATCGAGTCAACCATTTCTTAGACGGACGTTACGTCCTCTGGACCCAAACTAGGGAACCAACCATTCTAGGGGACCTCTTCCCTGTCCGATGGGTGAGGTCATAAGATCGGACCTCTTAAGGTACCTGATGTGTCGACTCACTGAGTGAAAGTGGAAGGAAGGTTCTTCGTTCACAGAACAGTAAGGTACCGACGTCAGTGACAGACTTCACGAAATCCTCGGGTTCTTCTCTTTTAGACAGTGACGAAGGTGAAAAGGGGGAAAGGAAACGGTACCTCATTACCCTGACCTACGGTACTAAAGTCACAAAAGAATTACAACTCAAAATTCGGTCGAATTTAGAGGAGGAAGTGGGAGTAGTTCTCTGAGATCAAGGAGAAGCAAAAGGCGACAATCTCACCATAGTAGACGTATAGACTCTAACAATTACAAAAGGGGACGTTAGAACTAAGGTCGAACATTGAGTAGGTCGAACCGTAAAACGTACTACATAAGACGTATATTCAATCTATTCGTTCCACTGTTATATATCGGAACAGCGGAGGAAAGGATTAAAACTTGGTCAGTCAACAAGGTACTTTCAAAGATTGAACGAAGAAATGGGTTCATGTCCAAAGAGTCCTTTGTCCATCCTACCAGACCATAAGCGTAGAGAAATGCTTAAAAGGTCAAACAACACTAGATGTTTTCCGTAAGTTTGTCAGTTACTTTGTCCTCAACTCAACTGACAAAAGGACCTTAAGGGAACGAAGAGAGACTAGGTCACTTACAACCGTTACCGAAAATATAGATCTTCAAGAACTAAGTCCATGACGACTTCGGATTGAACTTCCTAAAACTCGTAATGGAACGATCGTACCTTTCACTCGTGTTAACAGACCATCAAACTTGTAAAAAATGGTAACGGGAAGAAGCCTTAACCCTACTTTTAGGTATAAAAGGTCAGGACACCGGTGACGACCTAAAAGGTTTAAACGACTGTATAACTCACGTCACTAGTGTTGTTTGACATTTTAAGAATTTCTCTACCCTTATGGTCTGGTGGACTGGACGGAGGACTCTTTAGATACAGTTCTTCGTTATCAATCTTGACCTGTACCTTGTTGTCTGACCAAGGTTTATCCTTCTCTTCATACAGTTCCGACATATAACAGTGGGACGAATAAATTGAATATACGTTTCATATAGTAATCTTTACGGTCCGACCTACATCGTGTTCGACTTTAGTTTTAACGTACCTCTTTATAGTTATTGGAGTCTATACGTCTACTGTGGTGGGAATACCGTCTTTCGTTTCTTCTTGATTTCTCGGAAAACTACTTTCACTTTCTCTTCTCACTTTTTCAACCGAATTTCGAGTTGCAAGTCTTTTGATTCTAGTACCGTAGACCAGAGTAGTGAAGTGCCGTTTAGTTACCCGTTTGTTACCTTTGTCACTCTCTAAAATAAAACCCCCCGAGGTTTTAGTGACGTCTACCACTGACGTCGGTACTTTAATTTTCTACATACGAGGAACCTTCTTTTCGATACTGGTTGGATCGACGACGACGACGACGATTCAACGAAGTCAGGACAGGCTGAGACACGCTGGGGTCTCTACCGTCGGGTGGTCCGAGGGGGCAGGGACCCTAAGAGGTCCGTTCTTGTGACCTCACCCAACGGTAAAGGAAGAGGTCACGTACTTTCACTTTTCAGTTTCACTTCAACGAGTCAGCACAGACTGGGAAGTAATGGGGTACCTAACGTCGGATGGTCCGAAGAGGTAGGTACCCTAAAAGGTCCGTTCTCATGACCTCACCCCACGGTAACGGAAGAGGCTGGTTGGATCTCTCGTATAATTTTTCGTCTCTGTAATGAAATGGTTGTTTCCAGGTAGATCAGTTTCGATACCAATACATACCTACACTCCCAACCTAATATTTCTTTCGACTCACGGCTTCTTAACTACGAAAACTTGACACCATAACCTCTTCTGAGAACTCTCAGGGAACTTGTCGTTCCTCTAGGTTGGTCAAGTAGGATTTCCTTTAGTTAGGACTTATAAGTAACCTTCCTGACTACGACTTTGACTTTGAGGTTATGAAATCGGTGGACTACGCTCCTTGATTGAGTAAACTTTTCTGGGACTACGACCCTATCTAACTTCCACCCTCCTCTTCTCCTATTGTCTCCTACTCTACCAACCTACCGTAGTGGTCATGCTACCTGTACTCAAACTTATCCGAGACGTTCAACCACTATCTGTCCCTTCGGACCACACGACGTCAGGAACCCCACCGTTTCTCAGTCTGTGTTGACTCGCTGACTTGACTGACTGACTGATGCATATCGTGAATAGTGATAGTAGAAAGTCATAAAATTTCGCGAATCGACCTTGAGGTAGTAAAGGTGATCAAAATAACCATAATTACGAAGAATTCCGGGTGAACTGAAGTATAAAGTCTTACAGACCGAGCTCTACTCACTGGTGTGGTAGTACTAATAGGTCCAGTAATCTGAAAAAAACATGTCAAGAAGACACATAAGAACGGTGGAGAAGAATTAGAGAAGACGGAGACAATTCAGAATGACAAAGACAGGACATAGTACGGGTAGGAACGTACTTTACAAGGAAACTATAGAGGTCAAAAGACCTTCTCTAGAGATCAGAAAAGGTAAGGAAACAAAAGGAGAAACGTAACAGTAACTTCTTCCGGAAGAATAGAGAGAAACGAAGTAATCGGTTTTTAATAGGTTTAAAGATAAGATACCTCTTTGGAGAAGGACTATATTTCGTGAGACATAATTCGTCATTTGTTAAAACCGTGATCTATTACTAAAATCCCCGTGTATGTGTACTATGTGATTCCTGGAATTTAAAAAAAAAAAACCAAGTCTAGGGAACTTTCTCTAATGAGGAGTATCTAGTTCTTTAGAACAATATTTGAGGTTCAAGGAGTTCGAGGATTTCTTTCAACGAAAAAAGTATAGATGAATCCAGGAGTTTACTATCCATTTAACTAAAAGTAAAATGTTTAAATAAAAATTTATCGTTTGGATGTAGTGTGTCAACCTACACTTTTGAGTGTGGTTCTAGAATATTTTTATGAAGGATTTTGAGGTACAATTAAAATATTGTATGTAGTTACTTTGTTTCAATTTTACGATAGTAAAAGTTTCGTCGTGAGTGCAAATAAAAATATAACGAAAGGTTTTTTTTTTTTTATGTTGTGAATACTAAACTGGATAGGTATCGTTCAGTGTTATGACTTTTTTATTCGAAGTCATAAAATACGATCAAAAAATCGATACAACCTTTTCGCAGATTTACGTAATGGTTCTACAGAGAATCACAAGTGTGGATACTGTTAGACCAAAACTGGTACCAATACTCTCTCTGTAGTACAAAGGTTTGAAGACTCTTATAGAACAAGAGATCGAATTCTCAGTACACTATATGTAAGTCGATTTGATTGACATTTATTCGTAGTTTTTAGTGACTGGACAAAAGACAACGATTCAAATACCCGTTATTTCATTAAAAATGACTATAAACACATAAAGGAAAGGAATTCACGTTAGAGTCCTTTCACGTCTAAGAGGAGTGGAACCAAAAGATCCAAAAACGGAATAAATCTGATTAAAAGTTCTGTAATGGTAACAGTGAAAGACTTGTTTTCACCACTGGACTGGAAAGGTGTGACTTGTAGATTTTAAAAACCATCGTCAAAATAATTCTATGTCAGTGTATGTCAAGTGGTCAAATTTCACTTCATATATTAAGTGACCAAAAAGTATATAGTGTCTATATGTGTTAGTAATAGTCTTAGTCAAAATCTTATAAAAGTGACGGGTTTTTTCTTTGGAACAGGAGAAATCGATAATGGGGAGTTAGAAGGGTGGGGTGTGGGAATGGGATCCGTTGGTGATTAGGAGAAAAACGGAGATATCTAAACTGTTATGACCTGTAAAGTATATTTACTTTAGTATATGTCAGAAAATGTCGACCGAAGAAAATGAATCGTATTCATTTCCTGACTGAAAAAAATCAATCATAAGAAAAATACCGGTTCATTATAAGAAATACAAGGTAACATATCTATATGGTGTAAAACAAATAGATAAGTAATAAATTACCTGTAAACCCAGTAAAGGTGGAAAACCGATAACATTTGTTATGACGATATTTATAAGTGTAAAAAGACACCTATATACAAAAGTAAAAAGAACCACCATATAAGTCTTCACCTTAACGAGGTACAAATTTAAAACACCTTAATAGTCTAATAAAAGGTTTCATTGGCGTGATAAAAGAAAAGGGTAGTCACCAAATATTCCCAAGACTAAAGAGGTATAGGAATACTTGTAAAATGTAATCGATAGAGAAACTAATGTCGGAAAGTTGATCCACAGTTAACCATAGAATAACAAAGCTAAAAGTAAAGGAACCACTAATTACTATAATTCGTAGGAAAACATACGAATAACCGGAAATCATATAGAAGAAACCTCTGTATAGATAAGTCTAGAAAACGGGTAAAAATTTCAAACCATAAATAGAAAATAATAACTCCCAATCCATATGAAATATATAAGATCTCTGTTCAGAAATGGGTCATATACTTAATGATTATAAAAGGAGAGTAAAACACTTAACAAAAAAGTGAAAGAACTAACATAGTAAATTGTATGTTTACAAAAAATTAAAACCACTTCAAGTTAAGCCTATAAAACAATAACAACGAACACGAAAACTACAGTATAGATTTTGTTGTCACCATTTAGGTTCCAGTACTTCTGAATTAAAATAAAAAAGATTATAAAATGATAAAATCGAACATGTAAACCAGAAATTAGTTAAAACTCAATTAAATGAGTTTAAATTCACTTAAACTCCCTTCCCAAGATTATTAAGAAAACCTATACCGATAGGTCAATAGATCGTGGTAAAGGACTTTTCTGAGAAGAAAGAGTGGACTTAACAAAACTGTGTGAACGTCCTTTATTCATATTTACAGTCCCAAATAAAAACCTAAGAGTTAAGACAAGGTTACTAGATATATAACCAGAAATCCAGTCGCGGTATGACAACTAATGACAATGAAAATTGTTCAAAACTTTACTCTTCACTCAGAAGTAAAAATAAAAAGTCATAACGAAAGTAATAAGACCCAGAGAACTCAAAGGTATATTTGAATGCCTAGTCGAACAATTAAAGATGTCTCTTTCGTGAAAACCTAAGACTCTCATTAACATAATTTAGACACTCAGTTAATCCTTTAACAACGATAGTATTGTTATAATTAAAAGAGTAGATACTTGTACTGAACAGAAAAGTAAAAAGGTTTAGAAATTAAAGAAAGTTTATATAAACTCATATAAAGTCTTAAGAAAAAAGTGAAGAACACAATTTAAGTAAGGAGTCATAAAATAAAAACTACGATAACATTTACTTAAAAAAAATTTAAAGAAAAAGGTCTTGAAGGACTCACCGTCATTAATTCTTAGACGGAACGTTACGTCCCCTATACCCAAGATAGGGACCAGTCCCTTGATACTAGGGTGTACGATGTCTCGTTGGTTCGGAGGGAACACTAAACCCCTAAAAGAAACGACCATATAGGAACAAGGAGATCAAAAGTACATATACAACATCCAAAAACTAAACACCAATGGTACCCCAAGTATATACAACTGGTTATTAATAAGATGAACAAAATTTAATTTAGTAAATTCAAGTTTGTGTAAGATTTATTAGATATATAAAATGAGGGGAGGGACTGAAAACCACAAAAACTACAGGATAAAGTACAGTAGTACAAATAGAGAATTGACAGTATCAACTAAAAATATTCAAAATAGAAAATTAGAAATATGAGTAAATAAATTCACCAACTAGGTATCGGAAATCATATATAAACGGACATGATCGCCATAAAAAGGAAGAGATATTTAAGAATGGAGACAACGTCGAAAAGAAAAGGTGAATTTTGGGAAATTGGTAAAGAGAATCACAACCAAATCACAACTACTTAAAATCAAAAGTGGACAGGTTTTTTCAAGAAGTAAAGAGGAAGTTTAGGTTAACTATTAGAACGACCAATCCTAAAGGATCTACCATCGAAAAAGGGAAAGTCGTGAAATTTATATGGTACAGTGAGACAAGACCGGAAGTCTCGAAGACGTCTTTTTAGTCAACTATCGAAATACCCCCTTAAGGAACATACACTGAAGACAAAGAGGACTACAAATGATAAGAGAGAAATTGAAAACGGTAAAATTAATACCATACAGAACCACATACGGAGAAACCTAAGGAGAACAAACCTTGACACATACGAAAGACATGGACTTATAGACAAAAGAAGTCTAAACCTTTCAAAAGTCGATATATCAGTAGTTCATTAAAAATCAGTGAAAGAGAAGGGGAAGGGGAAGACCCTGGGGATATTACACTCACAATTATACGAACTAATAAGGTCTCCAGGGAATTTACGAAGAGAAAATTTTTTAAAAACAAAGACGATAAGACTAATCCACTAAAGATAATAAGACAGAAGTCTAGTGAAAACACAAGACATAGTCGATCAGAATGAATTAAGTAAAATCACAAAAAGTGAAGTCAATAATATAAGAAGTCGAGATAAACAAAAAATCAAAAGATCAGGATCAAATTTAATAACGACACAAGTAGATAAGAAAAAGGATCAAGTCAATTGGGAAAATAATACTTATAAAAATTGAGAAATAAACTATTAACGAATAGAGACAAAGGAATCAACAAAAAAGTCCCCAAAAGAGAACAAGAAAGTTAATTTCGTTTAGGTAGACAGAAGAGTAAAACGAACTAAAGGAGACAGGGGTACTTTGACCCACTTTGTCAACGGACAGATCCAGAACTTCCCAACAGGAACACACCCTTGAAGGGACACGTCAGACACACACAGACCAATGAACCACCCTCTCAATCTAAACTTCACTCGTGACCGGTACAGAAGGGGAGCACACTATCGTCGAGAGTGGAACCACCTTCCACTACGACCTCTACTTCCCCAATCTCGGCCTCGGTCCACACTCGATCCGGAAGAGGATACAAGTCACTGACAGTGACGGGACAATTTCATCACAGTACAAGGTTCCACGATTTCGTCTTTGGGACTCCAAGTCCAGGTTCGACTAAAACAAGGGAGATTGACACACGATTTCATCTTTGGAACTCCAAGTCCAGGTTCGACTAAAACAAGGGAGATTGTCACACGAGAGGGTAGGGGGTCGTTACCATTGAAGTAGAGTTGTCTTCGTTGTGACCTCGTTTTTCCCGGTCTCGCCCGTGAGTCACACCTGGTCCCGTACGTAACGTACAGGGTCGCGTGGTCGGTATCGAACTCCAACGAGACGTAAACAGTGGAGACGTTTGTGGTCAAACGGACCAGGACAAACCTACGGTACGGGTCAAACTCGGTTGAGACAACGGGGTGGACGTATGAAGGAATCGTTGTCGTCGGAAAAGGGATCACGTCTCGACGAGGTCTCGATGTCCCCGGCCTCGTCCACGATATCACCCGATCCTCCGTACGACCTCACCAGTAATCGTCTTCAGAGTCCGATAAAGTTAGACGAAGGAGAAGGAACAAGAACGCTCATTCGTTCGTACATACGTGGCAAATATTCATCTCGGACCCAAAGAATGTCGGGAGGTTAATTTGGGTGGTCCAAAGTTTGGTCAATTCCCCTGACAATGGTTACAGTTTGGGATCCGACTCTACAAGTGAAGGGTCCCTAGTAGAGACATGGACACATTAGGAGGAAGAGAAATACAGAGGAAGAAGGTATAGACGGACTGAGATACACCTAGAAAGGATGTCGGAACCAACATATCAGAAAGATAGTCTAAGGTCAAACAAAAGTCACTCTTAATAAAGTATATCTTCATAAAAACTACACAAGTACCCCTTTCCACTTGAGTCGTAAGAGAATGAAGTGATAGAACTAGTTGAGGGGAGATATTTACAAAAGTTCCTGTCACACATCATGTGTTATTTTTTTATTGGTCGATGGGTTCCTTTGTACTGTTGTATTAACTCTTGGTCGTCTTTGTTACCTCTTGTCTTTGTTCGGGATCTCAGGTACTCTAAATAGTTTTTATATGAAATTTTTTCTTCCATTTTCTATTGTAATGTTCAAAAACCTCTATATTTTGTTTTTTATGAACTTTTACAATGGTTTATCTTAGGATCTTCACTTTGTACTTATCGTCCTTAATTTTGAGTCTAAATTTGTGTAATCTTGTTTTCTTTGATAATTCTTATTTCGTGTTTCTCAGTTTTCCTACCTTTAACATCCACTTCCCCATTCTTAGTATTCCCAACTAAACACTTCCTTTTTTGTTATATGTTAACTTAGGGTCTTCATTTCTCTGATTCTTTCCTGTATAACCTTCTCCATTATCGACTGACTCTTAACAGGTTTTTGACTACTTTCTATTCAAATTTTAAGTTTTGAAGAATGTTTGAGATATTTGTGCTATTTGGTTTTCTTTACGTGTCGGTTCAGGTCCTTTTTAATACTTTTGTTTTCTATTTCTCCTTTTTTGTTATTTTTAATCGGTCCCTGCACTTCTTTCGTCTGTTTCCCTCTGTCTAACGAAAGTTTCCTCGTTTTTGATCTGACTCTCGGTCGTTGATTGAAAATTTGTCTTTGTCTTTTCTGTTACCTTATTATTCAAGTTCCTTGACTTTCTTTTGTTGGTTTGGTCTTTAAGCATACGTCACTTTCGTACGAGGGTATTGATCCCATTTATTTCTGTAAAAACCTGTTTATTTTAGACTTTCCTAACCAGTGTTCGTGTAGATGTGATTTGCCTTGTAACATCCCATCGTTAGGGGTTAGAAAACCCGTGGTCCCTACCCGAAACGTCTTCTGTTAAAAAGGTGTTTACCATGCCCCTTACCAAAACCCTAATAAGTTCACGTAATGTAAATAACACGTGAAATAAAGATAATAATAAAGTAACCCTATATATTACTTTATTTATATGTTGAGTGGTATTACGTCTTAGTCACCCTCGGGACTCGAAGAAATGTCCGTTGTTCGACTGGGATAGACCCCCACTACCCTCTGTCACTGCGACTTCACACAACGAATGCAGGTCAGATGAGGTATTTAAGTAAACCAACGACAGTCGCGTCTTTTGGGACGAAGTGTTTCTATCCGACAACCTTTACCTTTACCTGAAAAGTCACGAAAACACCGATAGAGTCCAATAAGACGAAACTGAAATTAGGTCTTGCATACCTCTAAACTTCGACGGAATTTGTATGAAAATTCCGGTGGTAGTAAACCCTAGAGTTCGTCAACTAGGGGAAGATCGTTCCTATTTCAACTAAGTGGACCGAAAAAGTGTATACCCAACGTCTAGGTAAGGCAGACTCAAACCCCCAGAAAACACCAACCCTTCATCACGGGTCCGAGAAAACTTTCAACACTATCTACTCAACACTATGTAGACTATCTACATAGTCGGGACCGAGTCAGAGAAAGTTTTAGAGACGATTACAAACTTTGCATATTTTTTTTTAGGGTTGCAAGTGAGTAGTGGGGGTATTAAGATCAAACTGAAACTAACGTCGGTGAAATAGACGTCTGAACTTGTGTCAACAACAAGAGGGGACTTCACTGTCTAACTCAAGTAACTTGTCCAACTTATACAGTGTGTTCATTCGTTCGAAAAACTGGATAAGACACAGTGACTTTACACGACGGTCACCACTTACAAAAAGATTTTCTTTAGAGACCCCACCGAGAGTATTGAAATTTTGACACCGGTCACCAGACGGAAATCTTTCGGTGGAGTGAAGACACATATTATCTACACACGAGACGCAGGTAGAGGAGTGTCTCGAAACACGTGTCTGTAATCAATTCCGGTACATGAAATTACACCAGTTATTAAAATTAGTGTAGGACTCGTTACAATTCAAGTCCACTGTAAAAAGCTGATCGGTCGTAAAGAGATACTTACTGTCACACGTCTGAGTGTAAGTCTTCACTGGAGAAACTGGGTTCATCTCTTTGGTCTTTCAATTGGTCAGTGTCGTCGGAAACACAGGGACGTATATGGTTGTGTTTCACTGGTTAAGGTAAAAGGATTATACATTAGTAAGTTTCTAAACTTATCACAACCAGCAGTTGTTTTCACTTGTTTTATGTAGGAGGACGTGTAGGAGGACTTTTTATCTAGTGCGTTTTTGTTCGTAACAACGAAAGAATAACTGTAGTCATCTGAGTAGTTGGACTAATGTACGGTACCACTGAGTAATTAGGAGAGACTGTTAACACGGAGTTATAGGAGACGATAAAGTAGTTAAAGAGATCAATGCTACGATTCATTTTCTCGTTGTGCACGGTGGAAAACTTGACGTCGGAGAGGAGTTTCAAGTACTATTTTCAGGAATCGTCGTCCGTCTTAGTTGAGAAGTCCATTCTTTCCCGAATCAAAATCGTTACGCCAATTGGTGATTTTTACTACGAGAACCACGTCTGTGAAAACTACTTCACCACCGGAAGTTATTAACGAAGACAAGAAAAGAATGTGAAAAAATACAACTTTTTGAGGTTTCCGAACAGAAAATTACGTCCTACGAACTAGAGGTACACCGTTTCCTCAAAACTTCCAAAGCACCGAAGTGACCCATCGACCAGTGGTACATAATATGTTTCGTCCGAACCTCTTACACTTAGTGGACATGTCACTTGGGACAACATTAAATTCGTCCTGACAACTATAAAAGAAAATTGACGTCGAAAGAAAAACAACCGTCAGAATCTCAGAAGACGAATCTCAGAGTAGTAGTCCGGAAAGAGACAAAAGTTTCTTCGAGAAGTCACTGCGAACAAAAAACGAGTAAACCCGAGCCTGATCGAACACCCGAATGATTTTGACACTGACTCTGTTCACGTGTCACGTCCTTCCTCTGAGTCTGTCTTCACTATTCATTTTATTACCCGTCCAGTGCGTATCTGACTTTATTCACAACCCAAGATTGAATTTCGGACGGTGATCCACATGTTAATAAGACAACATGACATCGACATGTTAACTTAGTGTAGTTGAGTGAAAGGTGATATTTTGGACGTTACTCCACGTCGAATTAACAGTAAACGGTGAGTGACTATCCCAAAACTTTACTCAGTCGTTCGTCAACCAAATAATACCAGGGACACGTCAGTTTGAAGAGACGATTACTATTAGACTTAAACGTCGGTGAGGGGTCGCGATCGTAGTGATGGAATCGAGGTGGGGTCTAGTAGTACGTAATCAAAGAGTATTCCTCGTGCGTTGAATCTAGGGAGTGTACAAACCAAGGGTCTTCCCAAACATGAGGATACTGAGATTACGGGGACGACTAGCCTGTCTTCCGCCAATACACTCGTTACCTCTCACCGATATTTATGTCTTCGAAACGAGAGAGCGGGTCGTGAGTAGGTACGACAAGGATTGTCCGGTACCTGACGACGGTACCAAGTCTTCAACCCCCGAGGACCATATCCTTTAAGAACCCATCTTTTTTTTTACTAGGGTTAACTTCTACATCTAACACCACTTTCTTTACTCTAAATTTGTAAACCCGTTTATATTTACTCATAAATGACATATTTCAGTATTATTTTTGAAGACCAGAAATATTTTACGTCTTTTTATATACTGTTTTCATATAATCCTCTCTATTTCACAAGATACTAAGATCGAAAAAGACCCTTATCCTAATTTCATCGTTGTTGGAGTCTATACTTCTACCGTAGTGGGCTACCGTCTTTTACTTCTCCTTGATTTCTCGGAGAACTTCCACTTTCTCTTCTTACTTTTTCGACCGAATTTTGAGTTTTAAGTTTTTTGTTTCTAATTTTTTTTTTTTTTTTTCTACCGTAGGTCAGGGTAGTGAAGTACCGTTTATCTACCCCTTTGTCACCTTTGTCACTGTCTGAAATATAATAACCCGAGGTTTTAGTGGCACCTGTCACTGATGTCGGTACTTTAATTTTCTGGAAACGAGGAACCTTCTTTTAATCACTGTTTGGATCTGTCGTATAATTTTTCGTCTCTGTAATGAAACCGATGTTCCCAGACATGTCAGCTTCGATGACAAAAAGATCATCAGTACATACCTACACTTTCGATCTGTTATTTTTTCCGACTCGTGACTTCTTGACTACGGAAGTTTGACACCACAACCTCTTCTGAGACTCTCAGGGAACTTGTCGTTCCTCTAGTTTCATTAGTTAGAATTTCCTTTAGTCAGGACTTATAAGTGACTTTCTTGACTGTACCTTCAACTTCGAGGTTATCCAACCCATGGACTATACTTCTCGACTGAGTAACCCTTTCTGGGACTACGACTCTTTCTAACTTCCGTCCTTCTCTTACCCTGTTGTCTCCTGCTCTACCAACCTACCGTAGTGACTAAGTTACCTGTACTGAAACTCGTTTGAGACCCTTTACCGCTTTCCGTCCCTTCGGACCGTGCGACGTCAGGTACCCCAACGTTTCTCAGCCTGTACTGACTCACTGTCTTGTTATTGTTGTTGTTTAACTCTTAAACCCACTTGTTCTATTTAAAATTACTTTATATATGAAGTCTTTTGTACAGGGGTAAAACCCATTAATTTTAAACCTATTGACCGTAAATAAATCTCAAGAAAGTGAATACCAATAAAATGGAAAAATAATGTTAAAAATTCTTCGGTTACCAAAGAGATCTCTAAACGAATTTTTGTAATTTAAAACACAAATTAAGAATTTTTTTTATTTTACCTTAATTTGTACACGTTTTATTGACTTACAGTTCATTGGTCAATATGTCGGTCGAGTAAATGTGACTTAATCATTAAACGAGTCAGACGTTAAATACAATTAATTCATTTCTAATAGAAAACAATATACGTAAATGTACTACTGTATTTACAGAGTAAGAGAAGAGACATTTACAATAATAATAGAATTTAAAGTCGAGGAAGGGTGATAATCGGGAATCTCATTAAGGTATATTCTAACAGTAAAAATAGTATGAAAACGGCCGTGACAGTAACTCTCTTATAAATCGGACTTTCAATTTATTTATGATTTTTTGTGTACGAAACCTCTTTCACAACCGTTTGATACCGTGTACCCAGGTTTGACGGAACGAAGACAAAAAATACATAGAACGTCGATTCTTACCAAAGACGTCAAAATTTACTAACCTCTTTTTTCAGTTTCTGGTTACAAAATATCGAACACTTTTAATATACTTTAAGTTGATAGTCACAGGTATTTATTTCGAAATAATTTCGTATCGACATGAATAGAGAAATGTATAATAGACACCGACGAAACTCACGGACGTTTAAGTTTTTATAAAATAATGGACCAGGAAAAGTCTTCTTTAAACGGTTAGGGACAAAATCTTATACCCTTTTAAACTTTCAAAAGTCTCTAAGAACTCAATCATATAGATTAACTTTACTCTTGAAATACAAAACTGAAACCCGAAACCAAACATTACAACTGAATTATTTCAATACATCTCTAATAAAATTTTTCGTATCCTGAGAGAACCGAAGTTGTTCGAGACATCTTTTACTATACTGTTCGACGTACTATTTAAATAAAAAATTTATATTTTTCCGAGAACACGAAATATTTAAAAATATAGAAAAATAAATAATACGAAAATATTTTAGAAAATTTATTTCAGAATTATGGTTTATAAATACTTTATACAATCTATGATAAAAAGTATATAACATCTGTAATTTATCATCGAACCAACTTACGTAAACAAGACTTAAAGACAGATCGGTTAATTATGAAAGTATAAAGTGAAAATATTAAAATGTAAGAAGTTTATTAACAGTTGAGAGACTTTATTCATTTCTGGATTTAACATCAAGATAGAACCGGTGACTGAACGAAACAGTTGAGTCATATGAAGAGATCCGAAGAGTCAAAAGGAGAAACATTCGACAGGATCAGACATTAAACATAACTTCATTAAACTAGAGAACCATCTTTTCTTAAAGACGTCTAGGTCTCACAGGAGTAATAGGAAGTAACCTTATGAGTGTATATTTAAAAAACCAATTTTTTAAGCAAGGAGACTCGCATAATTCCCGGAGTAGCACTTAGATCCGATTTGTGTTTCGTACACATCTTGGGTCGCCGGGGAGACTCATGTCGCCCGGACACCACAACGGTAGTATAACAAGTAACAAAGGACTTGAACGGCGGAATATTCTCCGACGAAAAGGTGACAAGGGGTGATTGCAAACAAAGACGACAGTACCGTAGAAAGGTGGGTTGTAAAAGAACAAATGATACTCAGTCTTTACTTAGACGTTATCTCTTGAATCGAATAAGGTGATCGACTTCATAATTCTTCTAAGACCTCATTTCAGATCTGTACTCATCGACGATTCTCCGTAGTTACACAAACAGGACAATACCGGTTTCTGAATCCACTGACGAGGGACCCGTGACTTCTCTAGCCAGAGGAATATTCCTGAATAAACGTCTTTATCATCCATTTGACTTACAGTTTTTAACCACTTAAGTTTATTATAGTGAGTTAATCGTAATGTATATTTAGTGACTTCATACTCAAAATGTCGTAGCAGTCTTCTTAGAAAAATATCGTTTTTGACTTAAAAAGAGTCACTTTTTTCTCCTATAACCTTCCAATCTAATTATCTCTTTCAGTATCTTTGTCCTCATATGTACTATGTTTATTTATTTTTGGTTGTCTCCGTAATCCGGATTCTTTTCTGGTCTAAACACGAGAGATTTACAAATACTGTACTTTTTTTTTTAGGACTTTTACCCTGTAATTGAAACTAAAACTATGAATTCTAATCTATCATGGTCCTACTCTTTATAACATACATATCAATGTCCTAGTCCGGACCTTTTCATAACATTATTACTCTCATCTCTCCTTCTTTCCCAAACTCCTTTGTCTTTTATCTTAATTAGTTGAAATATAATTTTCTCTCTATAGTTTTCTTTTTTCTTATTTCCTGTTTTTTAACTCTTAATTTGTATGTATTCATATGACCGTTCTTTACACGTAAGTAGAAGTACTAAAACGTCACAATAACGACGACACCAAATGTCCTACGAAACTTGTTCCTAGATCAGTATCTTAAAGTGGAAGATATTGAAGACAAATACCTTCTTTCTCAAACGTTTCATTCGTCCCCAGGCGAACGTCGTACGATGGTTTCTATATTCCTAAAGAGGTTTAATCTCATGAACGGTCTAATTCGGTATCGGTCCTCTGTGAAGACAGACTCTCTGAGTATCCACTACCCCGAAAGGACGACCCTAATGACAAGATTAATAGTCTCTTGGTAACAAAGAGATACGAGGACTCGTAGTTTATGCGACTGGAGGAATTGAAATTCATTGGAGGGTGGTCATGACTTTCGTAAGAGACCGAGCACGCGCGGAAGACATTTTGGTTTTCGTGAACCGACATTCGGTCAAGAATCATAATGTCAGGAACCGTGTAAAGGTAATCGTTACTTGAAATTGTGTATGTATGTGTGTGTAAGAGAGAGAGAAAGAGTAGAATCGTATTAAATGTTCGAGTCAATGGACAAAAATCGTAATTTTTTTCTTTTTAAAATCATAAGGAAAATCACTGTTAAAGTCAAAGAACAATGACTTGATAGAATATTCTTTTCGGAGTACAACCGAAAAATTTTTACCTTCAAGGATTAATATCCGGTTATAGTGGCTTCTAATATCTACGTTTTTAGGAGTTTTTTTTATCGTGAGACTTAGGTTGTTATGTAATTTTTCCAGTATGTAGTACTAGTTCACTCTAAGTAGGGTCCCTACGTTCCTAAAAAGTTATAGGTGTTTAGTTAGTTACACTATATGATGTAATTGTTTAATTTCTTACCTCTGACATATTAGTAGAGTTATCTACGTCTTTTTCGAAAACTGTTTTAAGTTGTGGGTAAATACTATTTTTGAAGGGTCTTTCACCTGTATTTGCCTTATATGGAGTTGTATTATTTCCGGTGTATACTATTTGGATGTCAATTATAGTATGAGTTTCCACTTTTTAACTTTCGTAAAGGAAAATTCTAGTTCTTGTTCTGTTCCTACAAGTGAGACCGGTGAAAATAAGTTGTACCAAAACCTTCAGGATCGCTGTCATCAGTCTCTTCTTTTTCTTCATTTCCTTTAGGTTTAACCTTTTCTTCTTCGATGGTAGTGAAAACGTCTACTGTACTATGATATGTATGTTCTAGGATTTCCACACTGGTCTTTTTATGATCTTGAGTAGTTACTTAAACCATTTCAACGTCCAATGTTTTAATTATGTATCTTTAGACAACGTTACGATGTGTGAAATGTTTCTTTTAGTCTTTCTCTTTAAATTCTTTGTTAAGGTAAATGGTAACGTAGTTTTGTTATTTTATGTCATAGATCCTTATTTGGATGGATTCTTCTGTTTTCTGTTATGAGTCTTTATTCATATTCTGTGTCTACTTTCTTTTACTTCTGTGTCTACTTTATATGTAATACAAGTACCTAACCTTCTAAGCTATAACAGTTTTAGTCATGTGAGGGGTTCCATTAGATGACTAAGTCACGTTAGACTTAGTTTGGTCGTTACCGTAAAAAGTGTCTTGATCTTGTTTTTTTTAGAATTTTAAACATACCTCTGTGTTTTATGGAACTTATCGGTTTCGTTAGAATTCTTTCTTTTTGTCTCGACCTTTTTAGTCCGAGGGACTGAAGTCTGATATAATGTTTCGCAGTAGTTTTATCCTACTATGACCGTGTTTTTATCTTGATATCTAGTTACCTTGTCCTATCCTTTGGGTCTTTACTTGAGTACGTGGATACCAGTTAATTAGATACTGTTTCTTTCGTTATGATGTGTTACAACCTTTCTGTCAGAGAAGTTGTTTACCACAACCCTTTTGACCTGTCGATGTACATTTTCTTCAATCTAGTAAGATATTGTGGTGTGTGTTTTTATTCGAGTTTTACCTAATTTCTAGATTTACACTCCGGTCTATGATACTTTGAGGATCTCCTTTTGTATCTGTCTTGTGTGACTGTATTTAGTGTCATTTAAAAAAAATTAAAAAATTTTAATTAAATAAAAAATAACTTCCTATTAACGAAATGTCTTAAAACAACAAAGCAGTTTGGAGTTGTGCTTAGTCGACATCCATATGTATACAGGGGAGGGAAAACTTGGAGTGAGGGTAGAGGGAGGGGTAGGGTGTGGAGATCCAATCGGGGACAAACTCAAAGGACTCGGTATGTCGTTTAAGGGCAACCGATAGATAAAATGTATACCACTACATCCAAAGGTACAATGAGAGAGGTATGTAGAGTGGGAGAGGAGGGGAGAGGGGTACAGGTATTCAGATAAAAGATACACAAAGAGGTAACGACGGGACATTTATTTAAGAAGTCATGGTAAAAAGATCTAAGGTATATATACGTAATCTTATACTATAAATAGGAAGAGAAAGACTGAATGAAGTGAGACATATTATCCACGATCCAAGTAGGTGGAGTAATCTTGACTGAGTTTATGTAAGAAAATACCGACTCATTGTAAGGTAACACATATACATGGTGTCGAAGAAATAGGTAAGTAGACAGCTACCTGTAAATCCAACGAAGGTGCAAGATCGATAACATATATCACGACGTTACTTGTTACCCTATGTACACAGTAAAAGTTAAAACCAAAGGAGTCCCATATACGGATCACCCTAACTACCCGGTACCCAAACCCATCTGGGACCGTCAACCACTACCTATCTCTCCGGACCACACGACGCCAAGTACCCCAGTGTTTCTCAGCCTGTGCTGACTCGTTGACTTGACTTGACTTGACTATCACTAAAATAAGGATCAAAAAATTCCTTAGAGGTATGACAGAAGGTATCACCGACATAGTTAAATGTAAGGGTGGTTGTCACGTTCTCACGAGGGAAAAGAGGTGTGGGAGAGATCGTAAATAACAAACATCTGAAAGACTACTACTAGTAAGACTGGTCACACTCCACTATAGGGTAACATCAAAACTAAACGTAAAGAGATTATTACTCACTACGACTTGTAGAAAAGTACACAAACAATTGGTAGACACACAGAAACCTCTTTACGGACAAATCCAGAAAAAGGGTGACAAACTAACCCAACAAACAAAAAGAACATAACTCAACATACTCGACAAACGTATAAAACCTTTAATTAGGAGACAGTCAACAAAGTAAACGATAATAAAAGAGGGTAAGACTCCCAACAGAGAAGCGGAACGAATTCAAAGGAAACGACACGTTTTCGTTCTTATCGGTTTCGTCAGGACTCTTTCTTACCTCGACCTTCTTAGTTGGAAGGACTGAAGTCTAACGTAATGTTTGGATGTCAGTAGTTCTGTCATACCGTGACCGTGTTTTTGTCTTTGTATCTGGTTACTTTGTTCTGTCTTTCGGGTCTTTATTCGGGTACGTGGACACCTATGGAATAAAAATTGTTTCCTTATATGTTACCCCGTTTCTGTTGGAGAAGTTATTTACCACAAACCTTTTGACCTGTAAGTACATTTTCTTACTTTAATCTTGTGAAAGATTGTGGTATGTGTTTCTATTTGAGTTTTACCCGTTTTCTGGATTTACATTCTGGTCTTTGATATTTTGAGAATCTCCTTTGGTATCCGTCTTGTGAACTACTGTATTTAGTTTCGTTCTAGGAGATGCTGGGTGGAGGATCTCATTACCTTTATTTTTGTTTTCATTTGTTCACCCTGGGTTAATTTGCATTATAGAAAAAACTAGGTAGAGGATCTTATTACCTTTATTTTTGTTTTTATTTACCCTGGATGGAGTTTAATTTTCGAAAACGTGTCGTTTCCTTTGTTATTTATTTTGTTTTTCTGTTGGGTGTGTCACCCTCTTTTATAAACATTCACTACACTGGTTGTCCTAGAGGTTTAAAATGTATATCGAGTACTACGAATTGTCGTAGTTTTGTTTGTCAGGTTAGCTGTTTATCCGTTTTCTGGATTTATTTGTAAAAAAGTTTCTTCTGTATGTCTACCGGTTCTCCATGTACTTTTGTACAAGTCGTAACGATTAATGAGTCAAGTCAAGTCAAGTCAGCGAGTCAGTACAGGTTGAGAAACGCTGGGGTACTTAACGTCGTGCGGGCCGGAGGGACAGGTAGTGGTTGAGGACCTCAAGTGAGTCTGAGTACAGGTAGCTCAGTCACTACGGTAGGTCGGTAGAGTAGGAGACAGCAGGGGAAGAGGAGGACGGGGGTTAGGGAGGGTCGTAGTCTCAGAAAAGGTTACTCAGTCGAGAAGCGTACTCCACCGGTTTCGTGACTTCAAAGTCGATATCGTAGTAAGGAAGGTTTCTTTAGGGTCCCGACTAGAGGAAGTCTTACTGACCAACCTAGAGGAACGTCAGGTTCCCTGAGAGTCCTCAGAAGAGGTTGTGGTGTCAAGTTTTCGTAGTTAAGAAGCCGCGAGTCGGAAGAAGTGTCAGGTTGAGAGTGTAGGTATGTACTGGTGTCCTTTTTGGTATCGGAACTGATCTACCTGGAATCAGTCGTTTCATTACAGAGACGAAAACTTATACGATAGATCTTCACGTTTAGTTTTAATGTTACTCTATAGTGGAGTATGGTCGGTCTTACCTATAGTAATTTTTTTTTTAGGTGTTTGTTATTTAAAACCTCTCCCACACTTCTCTTCCCTCGGAAGGATGTGACAACCACCCTTACATTTAATCATGTCGGTGATACCTCCTGTCATTCCTCCAAGGAATTTTTTGACTTTCATCTTGATGGTATACTGGGACGTTAGGGTGAGGACCTGTATATAGACCTCTTTTAGTACTAGGCTTGTCCATGTACACGGGGTTACAAGTGCATAGTGATAAGTGTTATCGGTTCTGTACCTTCGTTGGATTCACAGGTAACTGTCTCCTTACCTATATATTCTATACCCTGAATTTATGTCACCTGATAATGAGTCGGTAAATTTTTCTTACTTCATTACGGTAAACGTCGTTGTACCGACCTGAATCTGTAACAGTATGACTCACTTTATTCAGTCTGACTCTTTCTCTTTATAGGATACTGTAGGGGATGTACACCTTAAATTTTTCTATATTATGTTTACTTGAATGTTTTGTCTCTGAGTGTCTAAATCTCTTACTTGAATACCAACGACCCCCCTTCCCTATGAATCCCTCAAACCATACCTATACATGTGTGACGATATAAATTTTACCTATTGGTTGTTACTGGATGACATAGCGTGTACCTTGAGACGAGTTAGAATATACCGTCGGATCTACCTTTCCCTTAAACCTTCTCTTACCTATGTAATACATACCGACTCAGGGAAACGACAAGTAGACTTTGACAGTGTTGTAACAATTAGTCGATATGGGGTGGGGTTATATTTGATTTCTCGAAAAAATTTTTACCTTTAGGAAATTCCCATCCTTAGTTTTTTTTTGAGTGAAAGTTCGTTTAAGTAACAATGTTTTATACTCTCATATTTACGATAAGAATCGGTTTAAAGGAGACTTTATCAGGATATAAAATTTTAAAATAGTTTAAAGTTTAGTAAGACTATTTAAACATACTGTACATGTACATAATAAAAGGAACCGAAACTCATCCTGGATGGAGGGAGAAAAAGGAAAATTCGTTATAATTTGAGGGAATACTTTTTCTCAATGTCAAGATCTATAAACGGGGAGATCCTTATCTTAACGTAGGTGGTAACCCTATAAACGTAAAATGCGAAAACTATTAAATAAATGGTGGGTGAAACAAAAAGGAGAAGAATCATGTCGACACAAGGTAGGTGTGGGTTTATACCGGACTCAGGACCGGGTGTCTCATGTGATTGAAGTAATGTCGACAACAGACCGGTTGAGAGAGGAGAAGGTGGTCCGAGGTGGGAAGAGTCCCTAGCACCCAGTACGATTTCGTCACGTCTTATCGTTTCTCTCTGGATCTTCGGATCTCAGAGTCTAAGACTAGATTACTCTGGTTGACTAACACATAGATTAAATTCACTCAGTGTTGACGCCCGGAATATTTCATTGGTCCAATTTGATAGACAGTAGATTATAAAGTGGAAGATTTAAGATACCAAAATTACGATAAAAGACCAAGGTGTATCCTCACCCCTCTTTATATCTTTAGACTTTCTACCGAAAGACTTTTGTCTGGTAATTGTTCTCTTAATATTAGAATAATAAGTAAGTAACGAGTTATTTACAAATAACTTGTGGATGACAGTAAGTCCGAGAGACGACTCATCCTAGACTCACTATTAATTCGAATGAAAACAAACAAGAGTTTCCCAAAAATATCTCCACTTTAAGTGTATAGCATTTTAACTCGTCAAATCTCTCTTGTCAAATTACTACAACATGTTGGTAATGGAGAATCAAGATTTTATACAAGTGGGGAATCAAGATTTTATACCTTAGGTCCTCCACCCTCCCCCCAAGTCCTACCCCTTGTGTACATGTGGGTACCTACTAAGTACAGTTACATGTAGTTTTTTGTGATGTTATAACATTGTATTAATCGGAGGTTAATTTTATTTATTTATTTATTTATTATTTTATACTTTGGAGGAGAGGGACGGAGACGATGACGACGACGACGACGACGATTCAGCGAAGGCTGACACAGGCTGAGACACGTTGGGGTATCTACCGTCGGGCGGTCCGAGGGGGCAGGGACCCTAAGAGGTCCGGTCTTGTGATGGAGACAATTGGTGATTAGACTAAAGACACATATATTTAAAACCTGTAAAACATATTTAATACTGGAAAAAGTAGATCAAAGAAAGTGAATGGTATTATGAAAACTCCAAATAGGTGTAATATATCGTACATAGTGAGGAAAAAGACTGACTTATTATAAGATGACATATATCTATGGTGTTAAACAAATAAGTAAGTGGATACTATCTGTAAACCCGACAAAGAGGAAAACCGATAACACTGATCATGACGATAAGTAACTTGTGTGTACATGTAGTTCGTCAAAAATTATAGATCATTTATACCGAGTTTATATGTCAAATACCAGTCCTGAGGATGCTTATGAAAACCTTCGTCAATTGACAAAAGGACTTGACCTTAGTCAGTTTCGGTGATGTCACAGTAGATTAGAGACTAAAGAAACAAGGATCAAAATGATGTGTTATTTAACTCTTTTATATCTCATAGAGGATTAGGAATGACACAAGGATATTTACATATTCATATTTTGATCTTAGGTTGTTTACAGGAATATTAGTTACGGTGTATATCAGTATATTCGTTCCTCGGTAATTGTAGTCTTTTTCTTTTCTGGCAACAAAATGTTTTACCAAGGTTGACTAGTTAATGACCCTTTCCCTTGTCCTATTTTCACGGTCCGACAACGATAAGTCTAGTTAATCCTGTCGTTTCAACATGAGATATACATAAAAAGAAGAAATTTAATGTTGAACACCCTTGGTAAATAAAAGAAGTGATATGTTATTAAATTATCCCTGACCCTTACCCAAATAAAAAATGAAAGTGAAAATAAAAAGACAGGTCTCCGGTTTAGTGTTTTAGTGAGTTTGATCACCATATTAAAAACCAATATCGAATTATTTATGAAGTACAGTTGAGGACCAGGAGTTATAGGTTCTGTAAACATCAAAATAAGGTCAAAGTGATGAATGGTCAGAACTCAAGTCAAGTCAAGTCAGCGAGTCAGTACAGACTGAGAAACGCTGGGGTACTTAGCGTCGTGCGGTCCGGAGGGACAGGTAGTGGTTGAGGGCCTCAAGTCAGTCTGAGTGCAGGTAGCTCAGTCACTACGGTAGGTCGGTAGAGTAGGAGACAGCAGGGGAAGAGGAGGACGGGGGTTAGGAAGGGTCGTAGTCTCAGAAAAGGCTACTCAGTTGAGAAACGTACTCCACCGGTTTCATGACCTCAAAGTCGAAGTCGTAGTAAGGAATGGTCAGAATCACTAGGCATATCACAAAGGTAACTAAATAACCGAGTTACATTGAAACATCCTGGATGTTACGAACCACTTTTGGTCAGGAATTGTAATTGTGTGTGAGTCACAAGAGAATGAATAAAAGAAGTAGTCAGATCTAAAACCCAAGTATACCAAGTGGTTAAAACTTGATAAATAAAAATTATAGAAAGATATTCCCGACCGAACCTAATACATATCCGACCTCGGACTACCCGACGGCAGATACCCCAGCGTGTCTCAGTCTGTACTGATTTCGCTGAATCGTCGTCGTCGTCTTAACTATATTTCTTTTAAACGTCTGATATAATTCTTTAAAAACGGAACTACTCAGGCTGAGAATAAAAAGATTTTATCTCTCTTAATAAAGATCACACCATATAATTGACGAGATCGGTCACGATTAAAAGAGTCAAGCTATTGTTTACGTGTGAGAGAAATGTACGTGTTCTAAGACGTCGACGGTAAATAGGTGAGTCATGTCTTTTTTATCAGTTCAATCAATAAACTTAACTCAAGACAATTTTGAAATCTAGTATATCTGTCTTTGACTTAAGATAAATTAGATCCATAATTTATCTTAGACTGACCTCCATACTGAATTCAAATACCCTTTAATGACTGGATGTTGAAACACTCTATGAACACGAGGACTCTTCGGTATTGTATAATAAAGAATTATTAACTAGATATAACTTTTTAATATCCGAAGGCACCACCGAGTCACCATTTCTTAGTCGGACGGTTCGTCTTTTACACACAAGTCAGGGACCTAGTCCTTCCAGGGGACCTCTTCCTTTACCGTTGGGTGAGGTCATAAGAACGGACCGCTTAGTGTACCTATCTCCTCGGACCACCCGATGTCAGTACCCCAGCGTTTCTCAGCCTGTGTTGAATCACTGATTTGTTGTTAACGTTTCAATTTAAAAGTGTAACTCAAACAAAGGTTTCTCTCCACGATTATAGAATTATTTCAAAGGGTAAATGTATTGAGAAATGAAAGGTTTGTAAAAGAGTGGATAATAAAATGAGTACGTCAAGATGACACATTATTAATACTGACGAAAGTAGATGTGAACACTCAGTCTATAGGATTCCAGAACCAGAGATTCATACCAGACTCTTGGGTCGTTGTAGTAGTTTACTCAAACAGTCTTTACGTCTTAGTGGTAGGATCTGGATGACTTAATGTTATAATAATTCTTTAGGACTCACTAAACGGGACCCAAAAAACTATAATTTAGGTCCTGAGTCTATAAGATGATCAGACGTCGAATCTTCAAATAGTAAACTAATAGGATTCCATATTACTTATTCGTTGTACTCACACTCTTTTACGAGAAGGTCATTTTTAAATAGACCGTAAAGATAACACACGGACTATATTCAACAGTCAATGTAGTTTATTATTTTGTAACATCCTAGGTCCTTTGTTCCGGACCGACATCTGTATAAACTACCCAGAATCCTCCTGGTAGACCTCTTCCGTTACTGTGGGGTGAGGTCATGAGAACGGACCTTTTAGGGTACCTACCTCTTCGGACCATCCGACGTCAGGTACCCCAGCGAGTCTCAACCTATACTGACTCGCTGAAGTGAAAGTGAAAAGTGAAAGTACGAAACCTCTTCCTTTACCGTTAGGTGAGGTCACTAGAACGGACCTCTTAGGGTCCCTGCCCCATCGGACCACCCGAGGACAGACACCCCAACGTGTCTCAGCCTGTGCTGACTTCACTGAATCGTTGTCGTCGTCGTCCTCCTGGTAGACAAAAGAAACAGTCTAAAAGTGGTAGTCAAAATAATCGTGACTCTTACTATATTGAAACAAAAGAAATTGTATCACTATTTTCACTGTCCTTAATCGTAATTTGGTCTTCAATTTTTCCCTATTTTACGTACGATTCAAATTGTTTGTCGAAAGTCATATGTGATGAATAGTCGTGAAAGGTACCTGTCTAATTACGAAAAATATTTCTACTACGAACGAAAGGAATCAAAGAGTAACGGTACTCATTTTATAATTATTTTAGATAGAAAGACTTGTTTTTATGAGAAGGGGAGACAGAATGGTTCATAAAAATATTCTAGAATCTACAAAAAATTTAACGTTTATATTTTTCACCAATATATAATTATACTATTATTTACCATCAACCCAAACGACCCCAAACAGATAATTGACGCTATCTTATCTTGGAAGATTTTATCGAGGGTTATAGTACTTAAATATTTACATGTGTTCGATCAGTCATCACCTTCCTCAGTGTGTCTCACCTTTCTACTTTCCAACCCCCGTTTGGACCCCTGGCATATTTGTTCTGTAGTTTGAAAACATTACGAAATGTGAACGTCCCACAAAGAGAACAAACAAAAAATACCATTACTCTAGAAACTCAAGTATCACTTTTGTCCCCTCTGTTTTTCCCGTCCTTTTCGGACTCTCCAGTCTACGAACTCAGGTCGGTTCCCTATAGGACGTTTGAACCTTGTTGGAACCTTAAGACAGATCCTCTCGAGAAACCCTACTAACGGACTGAGAATTCGCCAAACTCGGTTCAAACGTGAGTCTCTCCTTTCCCGGCAGGACCTCCGTGTTAGGATATTCTGAAACTAGATGGACGAGTTCTACTGAGAGTCGACCGAATCCTGTCACTTTAAGGGATTCTCTTATACAAAACCAAACAAAATTTTCTTTTTACTTATATAAATTTCAGGAAGGTCCAGAGAAAAAGACAAAGGAGGATCAAATGGGATCTTCCGGAAAGACTTTTTTTCTTGAAAATTCATGTCCTTACCTAATGTTCCCTCCAACACTCTAGTAGTACTGGCTCTATAAATTTTTATTTTATCGTGATTCCCGAACCCTACTAATCGATTGTGACAGATTTCCGTCCTGTTACCTTCTCTTTAAAGAAATCATAAAATTGAGTTGTTGAGTGTCCGTATACGTTCTACATACATTTTAATCCGAAATCACAACTCTCAAAAATTCGTAAAGTCTTAAAACGTTTTCATACAAACTCTAAAACACGAACTTTATCATAAAACCGAACGTTCTCGATGTTACATTCCTATCGTTTATTTTGTTAATATAAGTATATAAGTTCCACTACAAATCCATAATACAAAAAAAACCACAGAAAAACATACACGAAGACACCACGAGGTATATGTAACAACTAATATTTAATATAAATATAGGTTTCGTATTTGTAGTATACTATTTCTTCCTACCTTACAATTACTTAGTAGAGTTAATAATTTACTTAATAAGGGTTGATAATTTACTCTTTTTTACAAAATCGAAGAGACAGTAATTTCAGAAAAGAAAGAAAAACAAAGTACAACATCTACGAAATGGATACTTCTCACTGAGCTCAATTCAAAGAGAATTTAATGATTCATACGTTTAAATCACCTGAAACCAGTTCCGACAATGTATGTAAAATATTTACTAGATAAAAACTATGATTTACGTTGATTACCTTTTATAAAGATTATACAAATCTTATGAAAATATCGTAAAATTCTTACAGGACTTTAAATAAGTGGAACTAAAAAATTAATATAATTAATTTTGTCATTTATTGTTATATGATAATCACTATAATAGGAAAAATGATTTTAATTCCACAAGTTAAAATTTTGTTTGAAGAATTTTATAGAATATACAGTGCAGATGGATTCGAAACATTATACACAAACTGTATAACCTTTTACCATACTTAAAGTCGCTGATTTTTTAATTTTACTCACTCTACTAAGGTAAAAATTTACTTATTCATTTACACCTCTTAAGACAAACCCTCATTATATATTTATTTAGTTAAATAACAAGATACATGTTGATATATCGATACATATGTCATATTCCTAAGAATTTTTAGTCAAAGTCAAACGTACACTATAAAGTTGGGAATTATATCTTCTTATTTGAAATAAAAATATTATGATCTCATACGTAAATAACTTTTTTAAGTACATGTTCACCTGGGTACATCAAGTCTGGGTACAACAACTTACCAGTTGACATATATGTGTCATATTTATCTATATATTACATGTAAACATACATATAGGTAGGGGGATTTCGGGTGTCTATATGTGTGTGGTATGTATGCGATTTCTTTTCCTTTTAATTATTCTGGTACTTAGAACCTGACAAGAAGTAGTAACGGAGGAAAAAGAAAAAAGTTTATAAATACATAAATAAGAAACTGACGTAACCCAGAATCATCGTCGTACATCTTAGAAGCAACGCCATACCCTCTAGAAGGTGACCCCGCACAACCAACCGAGAAGGAATGAAGGTAGTCCGAAGATAGATCAACACTGTACACTCGAGTCATCGACGGGGTGTCGTACACCCTAGAATTAAGGGGTTGGTCCCTAGATCGGGTGTAAAGAACATAACCTTCCGACTATAGAATTGGTGACCTGGTGGTCCCTTCAGGGATAAGTAATTAAAATCTTTATTCGACTCCCGAAGGAACCACCGAGTCACCATCTCTTAGACGGACGATTACGTCCTCTCCATCCATTTCCCCAACCTAGGGACGAGGTCCTTCTAATGTACGGAGCCTCGATGATTCGGGTACGTAGTGTTGACAACTCAGACGCGAGATCTCGGACCCTCGACGTTGATGACTCGGGTACACGGCGTCGACGCCTTCGGGTGTGACCTAGGTCTCGAGGAGTTGTTCTCTTCGGTGGCGTTATTCTTCGGGCACGAGCCGTCGATCTCTCGTCGGGGGGTAAACGGTTTTGATCTCTTTTCGGGGACTTCGTTGTCGGTTTTTATTTATTTACGTATTTTAATTTTTAGTGTGGTTTTCCTTTTTCATTTTATTTGACTCGTCTTGATACATTAGGTTCCTTCATACATGACTCGTATCTAGATACTATCCAAACATGTTTACTACCCTTAAGTATAACCTATTTCTTCGCAAATAATTCCTTCCGATGGTACAACCCATACAGGTCGCAAACTGAACTTTAGTATTTCCTAACAAAGCATGAAGTTTTCTCCAAGGTTAATCACTTACAAAACCGACTTGAAAGAACCGAATACACTGTAATGGGTAAAGAGTCTACATGAAGACCTTCACCAATAAAATATCCAAATCGAAAATATAACTAAATCAAAAAATATTTTATAAAAAATGTTGTGTTTTACTTTCCCTCCAAATCGTACAGTAGTAAAAAATTTTCTTTGACTCTATGTGTTTTTTCATAGGTATTAGGGGGGTGAATCCAAAGTGGGGTAGGGATAGGAGGAGAAGGGTGGCAAATAATCGTCAAGTTCTCTTCGTGTGATAAGTGTTAGACCATGATGTTTAAGAAAAGTTAAAAGGGAAAGTATCGATGAAATTAGTTAGACAAATAGATGTGTCCAACATGTTTTGCCTAGTTCCATCGGTATAATTAGACATTGTATCCAAAAGGGGAATAAATATATAGACCTATATAAAGGTATAGTAGTATGTATCTAAAGGAGTGAAAGTTATTGGCAACGTAAAGTCCCATCCCCATACAGTATTAGATACATACATAAAAGGTAACTGTACAGTTAAAAATTTATATCTACAAAAAGAAAATGTGATGACTTGTATGATAAAGTCCCTGATAGTAAAACAAAATACACTACCCCATTGCACATACTTTCTATAAAAAAAAGCATCTGATCAAGAACGATTCCAGTGGTATTAGTCGTACCACAACCTCGGTTATCCTTTATAGAAAAGGAATCGTGTGAGAACTGGTAGGAGAGAACCTTCCTAGTTGAAAGGAACCTTCGAAGAGACGAAAAGAAGGATGGAGTATACAACAAGGAAGAGTCAGACGAAGTGGTGTGAAGGAGTTACGTCGGAGGAGTTCGAATCAGATCCGTGAGAAAGGAAACGTACAACATGAAATGGAGATCTGTCGGAGTAGTCATTGGTCCGAAATTAATGGCACATATATCTTTATATAAGTACATATGGTACATATGGAGGTATAAACATAGAGGTGGGAACTGAGAGACCTAGGGTCTTGGTACATATAACGTTGTACAAATAATGAAAAATCTACTGGAAACTAAATAAAAAGATGAAGTATGGAGAGAAGTACTGGGATCGGGGTACTTAGGATGACGGTGTTTGGGTAAAACAGATTTTGGTTTGAGTACTAAGGAGGGTAATGACCCTCCTAATGCCAGGAAGGGTCATTAAAGATAAAATAACTTACGATGACAGTAGATGTTTAAACATATTATCCTTATCGACGGGTATATATCAAGCAGTGACACGAACGAATCAGTGAGTCAACACAGGTTGAGAAACACTGGGGTACCTGACATCGGGAGATCCGAGGAGAGAGGTACCCTGAAGAGGTCCGTTCTTATGATCTCACCCAATGGTACGTGAGGAGGTCCCCTAGAAAGGTTTGGTCCGTAGTTTGAGTCCAGAGGACGTAACACCCTTCTAAGAAATGGTAGACTCGGTGATCTCTTCGGGTTAAATAGTGGTTGGTACCAAAATAGGGATTTACAAGGAAGTTAAGTAGGTTGAGAGGGATAGAGGTGACAGTGGGTTGATTAAATACGATGGTGGTGGAGAACAGTAACATTATAGAAGGATTAACTCAAGATAGTGGATGAGAACGGGATGAGATTAGTTCAAAGGTGGATATTGGTCTGACTAACGGAGTAGTGAAAGACGGAATGTCGGTGTGGTCGGAAGAAACTTATGGAGGTTATAAGAGGATGTAAGGGAGGTACATGTATTGTAGAAATAAATAAATTCTGAGGTCCGTTCAGTCCGTTCAAAAGACGAAGATTACCTCGTAAGATCCCCACTTTTCACTACCCTGGTCTACGGTACTAGAAACAAAAGACTTACAACTCGAAATTCGTTTGAAAAAGTGAGAGGAGAAAGTGAAAGTAGTTCTCCGAAAAATCAAGGAGAAGTGAAAGACGGTATTCCCACCACAGTAGACGTATAGACTCGAATAACTGTAAAAAGGGCCGTTAGAACTAAGGTCGAACACAAAGAAGGTCAGGTCGCAAAGAGTACTACATGAGACGTATATTCAATTTATTCGTCCCACTGTTATATGTCGTAACTGCATAAGGAAAAGGATAAACCTTGGTCAGACAACAAGGTACAGGTCAAGATTGACAACGAAGGACTGGACGTATGTCTAAAGAGTTCTCCGTCCAGTCCACCCAGTCCTTCTAGGGGACCTCTTCCTTTACCGTTAGGTGAGGTCGTGAGAACGGACCTTTTAGGGTACTGCCTCCTAGGACTATCCGATGTCAGGTACCCCAGCGTTTCTCAACCTGTGCTGACTCTCTGAAGTGAAAGTGAAAGTGAAAGTGAAAGTTCTCCGTCCAGTTTCATTCATTCACTTCAACGAGTACTAGAAGGGTTAGGTCCCTAGCTTGGACCCAGAGGACGTAACGTCCGTCTGCGAAATTGGAGACTCGATGGTCCTTTCGGGGATTCTCCGTCCAGTCCACCAGACCATAAGGGTAGAGAAAGTCTTAAAAGGTGTCAAATAACACTAGGTGTATCAGGTTCCGAAACCGTATCAGTTATTTCGTCTTTATCTATAAAAAGACCTTGAGAGAACAAAAAAGGTACTAGGTCGCCTACAACCGTTAAACTAGAGACCAAGGAGACGGAAAAGATTTTGGTCAAACTTGTAGTTCTTCAAGCGCCAAGTACATAACGACTTCGGACCGAACCTCTTAAAACTCGTAATGAAATGATCGTACATTCTACTCACGTTAACACGCCATCAAACTCGTAAGAAAGCGTAACGGAAAGAAATCCTAACCTTACTTTTGACTGGAAAAGGTCAGGACACCGGTGACGACTCAAAAGGTTTACACGACCGTATAACTCACGTCGTGGAAGTGTCGTAGTAGAAAGTCCTAAACTTTATCGAGTTGACCTAAAGGTAGTGGAGGTGATCGAAACAAGCCTTACTACGAAAGATTCCGGGTGAACTGAAGTGTAAGGTCCTACAGACCGAGATTACTCACTAGTGTGGTAGCACTAATAGAACCAGTACTTCTAGAAAAAACATGTCAAGAAGACACATAAGAACAGTGGAGAAGAATTATAGAAGACGAAGACAATCCAGGTCTGGTAAAGACAGGAAATAGCTCGGGTAGAAACGTACTTTACAAGGGAACCATAGAGATTAAAAGAACTTCTCCAGAGATCAGAAAGGGTAAGAAAACAAAAGGAGATAAAGAAACGTAACTAGCGACTCCTTCCGAAAGAATAGAGAAGAACGATAAGAAACCTTGAGACGTAAGTCTACGAATATACAAAGGAAAAGAGGAAACGAAAAGTGAAGAGAAGAAAAATGTCGATAAACATTCCAGAGGGGTCTGTCGGTAAAACGTCTTTATCTACCCCTTTGTCACCTTTGTCACAGTCTGAAATAAAAACCCCCCGAGGTTTTAGTGAAGTCTACCACTGACGTCGGTACTTTAATTTTCTGCGAATGAGGAACCTTCTTTTCAATACTGCCTATCGTATAAGTTTTCGTCTCTGTAACGAAACGGCTGATTCCAGGCAGATCAGTTCCTATACCAAAAAGATCATCAGTACATACCTACACTCTCAACCTGACACTTCTTCCCACTCGCGGCTTCTTAACTACGAAAACTTGACACCACGACCTCAACTGAAAACTCTCAGGGAACCTGACGTCCCTCTAGGTTGGTCAGGTAAGACTTCCTCTAGTCGGGACCCTAAAGAAACCTTCCTTACTACGATTTCGACTTTGAGGTCATGAAACCGGTGGAGTACTCTTCGCAACTGAGTAACCTTTTCTGAGACTACGACCCTCCCTAATCCCCGTCCTTCTCTTCCCCTGCTGTCTCCTACTCTACCGAACTACCGTAGTGACTGAGTTACCTGCACTCAGACTCACTTGAGGCCCTCAACCACTACCTGTCCCTCCGGACCACACGACGCTAAGTACCCCAGTGTTTCTCAATCTGTGCTGACTCGCTGACTTGACTTGACTGACTCCCCACTTTTCACCCTCTTCTGTGTGGTTTTTGTTTTTGTTTTTGTTTTTATTTGTCTTTTCCATCACTATTAATAAGTAAAGATACGACTCTTATTAAACTTTGACTATATTCTCTTACCCTTTATCTCTCTCTTACTGATTGACTTAGAAGGAACAACCCACCTGTCCCTTTTGGAGAGATTTCTCCGGAGAGAACTCCGACTCTAAACTTTATTTTTCCATCGGTTGGTGCGTCTCTAGTACCCCTTCTCGTGAAGTCCGTTTCCCTTATCTCTGGAGTTTCTGATTATACCCTTACTCGAACCGAACAACCTAGCTGCACCATCCTCACCTGCACCACTTTTTACTTGTCCAACTCCTTTAATAAGATGTAAGACAAGAGAGACAGATCTGATAAAAGGGAAGAAAAATGGGTCAGTGGAGGATAACAGGGGAGAAAAGAGCTCATATGAGATAAGGAAGAAACTAGAAGGAAGGAGCCCCTCTGGAAAGAAGGGGATGTCGACACTAGTTCAGGGGTACACACACGTAGTACATTTGAAGGAAACACTGTACGTAGTGTCAACACCGAATGATTATCATTGTACGAAGGGACCACCGAGTCTCCAATTTCGTAGACGGACGTTACGCCCTCTGGACCCAAGTTAGGGACCCAGCCCTTCTAGGGGACCTCTTCCTTTACCGTGGGGTGAGGTCGCAAGAACGGACCTCTTAGGGTACCTGCCTCCTCGGACCTCCCGATGTCAGGTGCCCCAGCGTTTCTCAGTCTGTACTGACTCGCTGAAGTGAAAGTGAAAGTAGAGGAACCACTAAACTAATTAAATATACAGAGGAAGTACTTATGAGCGAGGTACTCCCAGTCCGGAACAGACAAAACGAGTTATACCAAAAGGAACGAGGACTGTACCTACTCCGTGAGTTGTCATAAACAACTTTACTCTAACAACCCAGTTTCTCTACAGGGAAAATTTAAAGTTATCTATAACGATTCAATGAAAGGAGTTTTACGTGTGACGAACTGTAAAGGTAATTAGAATGTACTTTCTTGAGTAAAGGGGAGTAGAGGTAGCCGGTACATACAATCGTATACAATCGTATTAATTCGTAAGGTGAGTTAAAGTAATAAAATTATTCACTGGTAACGTAAAAAGAAGAGCTCGTGGATGTAAACTCTATTTAGATTAATATAATTTAAGTCCGGGTGTGATTTGAAAAGTCCAAATTTAATTAAACCCCTCGTCCCATCTACGGAAGGAGTTTATATTGAGAAGTCGGACACATAGAGTATGAATATAGAGTATGAGAATATACCTTTAAAGACGTGAATGTTTTCCTTTACCGTTGGGTGAGGTCACAAGAACGGACCTCTTAGGGTCTCTGCCCCCTCGGACCACCCGACGGCAGATACCCCAGCGTGTCTCAGCCTGTGCTGACTTCGCTGAATCGTCGTCGTCGTCGTCGCGAATATATAAGATAAAACCGTCAGTATGAGATGTGTCGGTCCTCTCTAACTCGTGGTCACTTTCTGTCCATCTCAGATCCGGAGGGTTACTCTTTCTCTATTGTTTAATTCTCCTCTTAGTCTCATTTTTACTAAGTCTCAATCTTGTCTTGTCTCAGAACATTCTGTGCCCTCTGTCCCATCCCAGACTACCACATTTTCTAGGACCCATGACACATGGACTCCAGAACTACCCTGGAATTCTTGTACCATTTTAGTGACAAAGAAGTCACCGGTCCACACGAATCTGATCTCTGTATTTTACTTTAATCTTTCTTGGAGTGACCACCCGGGAGGTTACGTCCCCTGTGCCCTAGTACAGTTCCCCGTTGATTCGGACACACACGTCGATAACTCGGGTGTGGTACTACTTCTAGAACACACGACGTTGATTCTGGATTACTTGGTTTATTTATTTGTAATTTTTTTTTATTTTTCTTTAATCCTTTTCAGTCTAAACAAATTTTCATTTCGTCAACAACAAATCAACAATTCAGTACAGACTGAGAACGTTGGGGTACCTGACATCGGGTGATCCGAAGAGACACACTAAAGGGTCCGTTCTTATGACCTCACCCAACGGACAAAGGGTAGGTCCAGACCGGGACGAATCGAAGACTCTAGTCTACTCTAGGTTGTCTAAGTCCCACTATTCCGGTATCTGACCCAACGGTAAAGGAAGAAGTCCTCTAGAACGACTGGGTCCCTAGTTTGAGCGTAGAGGACGTAACCGTCCGTCTAGGAAATGGTGACTCGGTGGTCCCTTCGGGTCATTTCGTCTTGTCCCGGATTTAGACTTTTTCTGAACCCCTTTTATACAGGTTTTGGTTCCTAGTGCCTCTGATGAAATTTCTCAACCTGGAGCTTCAAATACTTTCACTTTCACTTCAACGAGTCAACACAGACTGAGAAACACTGGGGTACCTGACATCGGGTGGTCCGAGGAGGTAGGTACCCTAAGAGGTCCGTTCTTATGACCTCACCCAACGGTAAAGGAAGAGGTCCCCTAGAAGAGCTGGGTCCCTAGCTTGGGTCCACAGGACGTAACGTCCGTATGTGAAATTGGAGACTCGGTGGGATTTTCCGGGAGTGAGAAAATCATGTCACCACGAGAATGTTTCTTTGTCCCCTGTGCCCTGGGTAGGGACCAACCCCTTCATTCTAGGGTGTACAGCTCCCCGTTGATTCGGACACACACGTCGATAACTCGGACGTGGTGTCACTTCTAGAACTACACGACGTTAATTCTGGATTACTCGGTTTATTTATTTGTAATTTTTTTTTCTATAATCCTCTTCGGTCTAAACAAATTTTCATTTCGACAACAACAAATCAACAATTTGTTGTTGATTTGATAGAAATTTTTCCCGGGACACTCTGCGACTCCCTTCTCAAATCGTGGCATTGGGTATTCACGTTCCGGACCTCGGTTCCCACTACTGCCGTCCTTTACGGTCGTTTTCATCAACAGTAATGAACCGTGAACCCGTATTCCGTGTGTACTAACACCCCCAGATGAATACCGTCATTCCTTGACACTCGGTCTTAGGTTCTTAGACCCGTCGTTTGGGGACCCCTGTCGTCGTCAGGGGTTCAGAGCTCACACACACACAATCGACGAGTCAGTACAGACTGAGGTACATTGGGGTACCTGAGATCGGACGGTCCGAGGAGATTGGTACCCTAAGAGGTCCGTTCTAATGACCTCACCCAACGGTCAAGGAAGAGGTCTCCTAGAAGGGTTGGGTCCCTGACTTATCTCCAGAGGGTGTAACGTCCGTCTACGAAATGTTAGACTCGGTGGTCCTACGTCGTATCAGTGACTCAGGGATCTCGGGATCGGGTTATTACCTGAATTATAAGTCAAGGTAACCTGACCCCCGTCCCTTTCCTCACTCTCCCGTCTCACAAACTTAATCGGATCCCTGACTCTGTTTCGACTTTCCTTAATACGTCTGTCACTTCATCTTAGATTGTCACCGTTTCGGGTCACTGAGTAAGTCAAGTCAAGTCAGTGAGTCAGCACAGACTGAGAAACGCTGGGGTACTTAACGTCGTGTAGTCCGGAGGGACAGGTAGTGGTTGAGGGTCTCAACTGAGTTTGAGTACAGGTAGTCCAGCCACTACGGTAGGTCGGTAGAGTAGGAGACAGCAGGGGAAGAGGAGGACGGGGGTTAGGGAGGGTCGTAGAAAAGGTTACTCAGTCGGGAAACGTAGTCCATCGGTTTCATAACCTCAGAGTCGAAATCGGAGTCAGGAAGGTTACTTGTGGGTCCTGACTAGAGGAAATCCTACCTGACCAACCTAGAGGAACGTCAGGTTCCCTGAGAGTTCTCGGAAGAGGTCGTGGTGTCAAGTTTCCGTAGTTAAGAAGCCGAGAGTCGAAAGAAGTGTCAGGTTGAGAGTGTAGGTATGTACTGGTGACCTTTTTGGTATCGAAACTGATCTACCTGGAAACAACCGTTTCATTACGGAGACGAAAAATTATCCGACAGATCCAACCAGCATTGAAAGGAAGGGTCCTCATTCGTAGAAAATTAAAGTAATACCTGACGGATAATTCGGATTTAATGAGTCTACAAAAGAGAGAGGAGGTGAAAGTAATACAGGTAAAGTAATACAGGGTATCGTTATAATATTGATTAAAGACTCCTGAAACCTAATTCATCGAAAGACACCCCTGTATACTTACCCTTCTTTGTTAAAGAAATCCTTGTAACACCAGATTTTACGACTTTACTCTACCTCGTGACTCCTAATCAGGTACATAAAGGGGAAACCCTTCCTAAATTGGGAGGTAAAAGATCACGTCACAGGTCCGACCAAAAGTCACGAAGTAAACTATACCTAAAAAAAAGAATCGTCTTGTATGGAGTGATAATTTATTCAGAGTGACGATCCTTTAGTCTATCCGAGGGATGTAAAAGGGTAAAACAAAGTGGAGTAATAAACATTGAGGACTATCATTTATTAAGGAGAGGGTCATACCGTGTGACTTTATTCGTGGTTACACAAAAATGTTTCGAGACATACTAAAAGAGAACATAAGGTCGGGTCATAAAATGGAAGTTCTAGAGGACCAAGGTTAATGATGGCGCCTAAACTCTGTCGTGTCACTTGAACTCGTGTGAGACAGACAAGGTGGACCTATTTACAGACATTTACATCGTGGAAACCTTATCCTAGGTTTCGGGAAACTTATAGAAACCCCAATAACTACGATATTTACTTCTCTTTTTAGATATAAAGTACTCTAACAAGATCACTAGGATATTTCTACGAACGTTACTTTTGTTGTTTGGACTTGTTATCAGTTAGTGGTCACCGAACGAAGTGACATGACGAAAATAAGTACTTCTATTTATACTAGAAGGGTAGTATAGAAGATAAATTTACTTCGGTCCCATTACAAGTCCCATAAAACCATCGTTTTTCTTATAAAGCGTATACTGTTGATCTAAAATTTCTTTCTTAATTCTCTGTTATAGAAGGATACCCTTTTTTCTTTAAGGATTTTTACTATTGAGTAGTAGTTCCGTGTTTTAGACCAGCTTACGACTTGTTATCGAACGACGACAGATCCGTCAAATAAACCGTTAGAATAGTGATGGACGACACACACAAACACAGGTCTACCGGTTTTACGACTCGTTTAGGACCTTAGTGTCCACCATGACTCTACGACTAAGACGGACCCACTAATACCCACCCGTGGATGGAAGGGTCGTTAATCCGGAAGAATTCAATCGGGACCGTTCGGTATCCTAGTAATGGTAGGTACATACCCATCACTAACTGCTACAACTAAATCCCCTCAGAGTATATCTTTTGTTTCGTCGGCTTACTTACCTACAGAAGAAGGGGACTTAACTGTACTACAAAGAACTCCACACCAGACTCCTGGAGAACTTAACCTTAGTAAACCCATAGACAAAATTGACGAATTACCCAGGGTGGGGACCGAATAAGTCATTCAGAGACCACTATCTTAACTCCTGACATTTAAAAAAATTTGTTCTATATAAAATTTCGAGGGACCCACACTAAAAAGACTCGGGATTTAAACTCTCGATAACTAAGTTATAATCACTTTACTATGAATTGTATACGTTTGTATAACGAAATACCTTAAATCTCGAGTTTCCGGGTAGACAGGTGATCGTGTCGGTGTACGTCCGTCATTGACTCACCGATTGGTGAGTCGAAAGAGATTGGGGACCACCAGAAAAGGTTTGTCCCTTAAGAGAGTCATGAGTGTACGTATGTTACGTTGAATATCGTTGGTAGGTTAACGTCAAAAGGTTCCGTCAAGGTTATCAAACCTACGCACACGTCCGAGTCAGTGAGTCAGCACAGGGTGAGAAACGTTGGGGTACCTGACACCGGGTGGTCCGAGGAGACAGGTACCCTGAAAAATCCGTCTTTATGACCTCATCTAACGGTAAAGGAAAAGGTCCCCGAGAAGGACTGGGTCCCTAGTTTGAGTTCAGAGGACGTAGAGAACGTAACCGTCCGTCTAAAGGACGGTGACTCGGTGGACCGTTCACAATTGTCATACCTGTCGAGGTATGATAAAGTAAGAAAAGTTATTTACATCGGATGATAGATATACTTAATTATAAAATATTAAGAAGTCGTCTCTTTTATAAAACTATAATTTAATAAATAAACCCCCTTTTTTTGGGAGTACATGGGGACGTGAAAGGTGTAGTAAGTTCGTCACGGTTCTTGTAAGATATACGTGAGAGGAGGTCTAACTCCACTATATGTCTCTCTCCTTAATCACTTTAAGGTCGGAGATTCGTAAATTCCTCTGAATTTTTAAAACACTGTATCTGTCATCAGACTTTAATTTCGTGAAAACTCAAAGTACTTTGTCTTAGTCTTTCTTCACAACAGAAACACCTCACGAAAATTAAGATGTCTGAACTAAAACTTCTAGTTCTGGGTTTAAACTCTCTTTTATAAGATATATTTTCCGGTCTCACCACTTCTTCCGTAGTACTACCGTTCTGATTAGAGAAGTGTCTATCTTGTCCTTGAAGTAAAAAAAGGACGATCATCACTTTCTTCGACCCACTTGTACTGATTCCAAACGGTACCTAACAGAAACTCTTTTCCGGATTCCAGGAACCGATCCAAGACTTCATACCTCACCCCCACCAACCGATTTCTCTCCTGGAGGCTTATTTAGCTCGTTCGGAACTTAGAACCTAGTCTTCCTGATGACCTTATGTCCGAACCTCGACCATTTAGAGTGACGTCTCAGGCGACACGGTGTACTTACCGTCTTATTGACAGTTTCACCAACTCGACCTCCCATTAGTCGACTGCATCACTATCTAGTCACTGTGTCTCACTGGAACGACATGGGTTTTCGGTCGTATCTTCCTAGGGTCTCGGGAAATCGGTGACTCCGGTTACTTGTCTACACACTTTACTTCTTGAGTTCTTTCCGGGTGTCTCTATTCGTGTAGAAGTAGGAGGTACGGTTCTATAATGTATACGTTATACACAGAACTCCAAAGTCCAGTGGAAGTTCCTCTACCTTTACCTTACGTTCTTAGAGTTCTAACGGACTTACAAAAGTCCGTTTTCTGTACTTCACAATTTGACCTTCAGTGACTCAGTTCATCAGTCATTTTGAAGTTTAAGTTATGTGGAAATACTCTGAAGTTTTCTCCTTTAAGTGTTTAGTTATTTTCTTATAAAACAATCTGGCGTACAAGACTGAAAGAAACCGTATCTTTCACACCAGTAGGATAAATCTGATCCGATACGATGGAGTACAGAAGGATCTTAACCAGAGGTCCATAAGATCCAATACATTGAAAGTTGAGAGGTTGCCTAAATTCTCGGTGTATAGTAGATAGGAGAGAGAATGTGGAAGGTGTAGAGACTTCTATCTTTTCCTACCTTAATTACCTACTTAATTACTTACCAGATGAGTTTATAGATACCTTAGGTTTAAGGTTATTTAAGGGACGACTCCTACGTGTTATTATATATTTCGTTCTTCTTTTTATATGGACCCTGTAAAAAAGGTATTTTTGAATTATGGGAATTATACCCATAAATATATTGTATAGTCTTGTGGACTTGTCTTTAGTCAACTCAAGTCAAGTCAGTGAGTTAGTACAGACTGAGAAACACTGGGGTACTTGACGTCGTGCGGTCCGGAGGGACAGGTAGTGGTTGAGGGCCTCAAGTGGGTTTGAGTACAGGTAGCTCAGTCACTACGGTAGGTCAGTAGAGTAGGAGCCAACAGGGGAAGAGGAGGACGGGGGTTTGGGAGGGTCGTAGTCCCAGAAAAGCTTACTCAGTCAAAAAGTCTAGTCCACAGGTTTCATAACCTCAAAGTCGAAGTTGTAGTCAGGAAGGTTACTTGTGGGTCCTGACTAGAGAAAATCTTACCTGACTAACCTAGAGGAAACGTCAGGTTCCCTGAGAGTTCTCAGAAGAGGTTGTGGTGTCAAGTTTTCGTAGTTCAGAAGTCGTGAGTCGAAAGAAATATCAGGTTTAGAGTGTAGGTATGTACTGGTGTCCTTTTTGGTATCGGAACTGATCTACCTGGAAACAACCGTTTCATTACAGAGACGAAAACTTATACGACATATCTAACCAGTATTGAAAAGAAGGTTCCTCATTCACAGAAAATTAAAATACCGACGTCAGTGGTAGACGTCACTAAAACCTCGGGGGGTTTTATTCCAGTCGGTGACAAAGGTAACAAACGGGTAGATAAACGGGTACTTCACTACCCTGGCCTACGGTACTAGAATCAAAAGACTTACAACTCGAAATTCACTTGAAAAAGTGAGAGGTGAAAGTGAAAGTAGTTCTTCGAAAAATCAAGGAGAAGTGAAAGACGGTATTCCCACCACAGTAGACGTATAGACTCCAATAACTATAAAGAGGACCGTTAGAACTAATGTCGAACACGAAGAAGGTCGGGTCACAAAGAGTACTACCTGAGACGTATATTCAATTTATTCGTCTCACTGTTATATGTCGGAACTACATGATGAAAAGGATAAACCTTGGTCAGACAACAAGGTACAGACAAGATTGACAACGAAGGACTGGACGTATGTCCAAAGAGTTCTCCGTCCAGTCCACCAGACTATAAGGATGGAGAAAGTCTTAAAAGGTGTCCAATAACACTAGGTGTGTCAGGTTCCGAAACCGTATCAGTTACTTCGTCTTTATCTACAAAAAGACCTTGAGAAAACGGAAAAGTTACTAGGTCACCTACAACCGTTAAACTAGAGACCAAGGAGACGAAAGAGATTTTGGTCGAACTTGTAGACCTTAAAGTGCCAAGAACTGGAGACTAAATGAACCTTCTCAAAAAAGTAATCGTAGACATAGTACCTAAGAAAATAATCCGAGGAATTTCACATCAAGTCAAGGGAGTTTTAGGATACCCAGGAAGGAAGTACATAAAACCACTTCAAGGAGATTCAGTTTCCCTTAAACCCACCGTAGTAAGTCTCTGTGAGTTTTAATAGAGCTCAGGAGTGTACTCAACCACCGAAAGATAAAGTACCCTAAGGAGACAACCAAGATACAAGGGAAGTAACGAGTTGTGTTGTCGGGAATGAATCTAATCTCCACGACACACTGACGTACTAACTCCCGACTCCCTCCGTTGTGTACACGTTTAAAGTACTGGGGTTGAGGAGTAAAACGGAAAATCCTCAGGTTTGACTCTACCGATTCAAGTTTGATATATTCTCACTTCCGTGTCTCTATTTGTCTACTTCTAATTTTACAGTCGAAATATTGGTTTACAGTCAAAATAATGACTACACGTTGAGGTGAAATCTAGATGTCGGTTTCACTAAAGGGTGTTGGGTGTAAGGCATCTCCAACTTGAAAGGGGTACGTCTTTGGACGGACGATTCGAATAGTGTAGTACCTCTGTTTGGTCTTACGTTCTCAGTGTACCGGTCCGACCGAAGAGATCTTTAGGGTCTTCCTTATTTGGATCGTGTCGGTTTTCAGTGGTTACTCTGTTCAGTAAAGAAGGTCTCCATCTCATTTACTCCTCCACCCCTCTCTGACTTTCAGGGGGAAGGTGAGTAGAGAATTACCTCAAGCACTCTTGTCCCCTTACGCACGAAAGGGAATGACCCATGGACCTGTACAAGGGAGGGGGTGTCACATCCCCTCCTTCGGGTCTCGTAAACCTTTAAGGGTTGTAAGTGTGGAGAGTAACGTTCCTCCACCGACCATCGGACGTCACTGAACGGTCTGAAGGACTTAATCTGTATGTACATTCATGGGGTGGGTGGAGACGTGGAAAAAATATGACGAAGTTTTTATGGTAGTATCAATGGTTTGTTTTGGGTACATGTATTTACTCTATCTTTCTATTCCTATATATGTTGAACCTTAAATCCGAATACTAGAAATTGATACTGGATCATTAAGGTGTTAAAAAGGGACTCTGTAAAGTAAACTTCCTGATAGACAGTAACAGGTCATGTTTACTTCGTCCTTATTCATAGCATATAAAAGATATATCTGTATACTTATACACCCACACTTACACTCATTAACGGACAAGTACCATCTTATACACTACAGATTCGGAAGGATTGTATTTATAAAGTAACCAAAGACAATCTCCAAAACTTTACCTTCCAAACCTGGGAACACACAACGGTGACTTGAGGGTGAGTGTCGATTAAACGTGTAATTTGTACATACACACGAAGAAATATCGAGATATTAACAGTGTAAATGTATTATATACACGAGTTATCTGTTTCTCGAATAAAAGGAAAATTTAATTTTAAAGTTTTGATGTTTAGGTAGAAACCTCCGTTTTTAAGACTATTTTCCTACGTTACTATGAGTAATTATGGTCCGGTACTTTCGGACAACATTAATTCCACTCGTCCCCCAAGACCACCACCCGTGTCCTTTGACGCTACCTGAAATGTTCAGTGTCGAGATGGTTGGTGCCACGACGGACTGTTCGACGGTCTGGGATAAGACCCAGAGGTCATCAAGGGGTTGTGAGGTCCTTACAACACGTGTAATTAAAGATTCTTTGTAAAAAAATTTCTAGTATATTCCTCGTTTTGTCTTCCAGAAAATCGTAGGGTAAAATAAGATACAACTTATTTATGATTATGTATGACTCATAAAAAGATTCGTGAACTGTGTGTAATCGAGTAGGTCAGGAGGAACTTTTGAACATTCACTCTTTGAGGATAATCGGGACAAATCTCTTCCCTTTAACTCCGTCTCTTTTCCAGATTCCAGTCGGTCTATTTGAGCTTGGGTCAGTTGTTACCACACTTTCGGGTACGTGCGTCAGTGAAGCGAAACGAGGGAGACCGGACTCGTGTACCTTCCAAGGTACACAAGACCAGGGTCGGTAGTACGATAAGTGGATTGATTTCGTTTAATGAAGTAGAACGATCTGCAATTTCAGTCGAAGGATTTATCTAATAACTAAATATCGATAAGAAATAATCTGTAAGATCAAACCACCCAAAGGGGTCACCGAGTCGATATTTCTTAGGCGGACGTGGCGTCCTCTGTGTCTTCTGACCCCAGGTAGGGGTGGAGCCCTTCTAGGGGACCTCCTCCTTTACCGTTGGATGAGGTCATAAGAACGGACCTTCTAGGACACCTACCTCCTCGGACTGTCCGATATCAGGTACCCCAGCTTTTCTCAGCCCGTGTTGACTCGTTTACTCGTGTGTCACCATCTCACTCTTGTTCACTGAATACTCGAAAAGTTTCAAAAATAGGACTAAATCGTCTCTTGAAATTTATAGACACTCAGAACATCTCATAAAATTCTATTTGCATTACTAACATCTTTTTAACAGAAAAATACGATAAGATTAACATCGTTTATTATAAAATCCGTTTGACTTACTCAACTAGTTACATTGTACTTTTCCGAAACTATCTCATTCAAAGGTTTGAACTTCGAGATTCAGGGAGTCCGATAATAAATCGAAACACTTAACGAAGGAAGTACAAGATAGCCTACGGAAGAAGAATCAGATCGAGGACTTTACTTAGGTAGATGAGTCAACAAAGGACACAGGTCTGGAATTTCAGATCGGTGGCAATAATTGTGATTAACCATCCGAGTCGTCTCTCCGACTCCCGACTTGCTCGTGGTCCTTGTTTTCATCCAAGAGAGGAATCTTGACACACTTGCTTTTCCCACCCTTTCCAGTCGGACGGACGACGGACGGGACTTAGGTGACACCTTCTTTCCTGAAGTAGACCGCATGGAGGGTCGTTTGGGTTAAATTTTCTTTAGAGGGTTCCGTCTGTATAGAGAAACCTAAAATAGTCTAGTATGTCTAGGATCAATATCTCTTTGTGTGTTTTGTCTTTGATTAGACAAGATGTGGAGACCCAGGTTTGCTTTGATGCAATTCTGTTACCGAATTACACGATACTGGCAGCGAACACCTCGAGACCCAGGAAACGAGACCCAGGACTTGGGAAACGAGACGAACGTCGAAGGTAACAACAACTTGAGTCGGTCACTGAGTGAGGTCCTAGGATCCATCCCGACCGCCAGTACCAAGATACCGAAAGACATGGGTACCACGGTTTCCTGTCCTTCCCGTCCTCGTCCTCCTGAGAGGTCTAAGTTAATTTGTCTCCTCTCTGAGAGCCGTCGAAGATACCCTTTTTGCATGTGTTGAAAGGAAAGTGACATCGTCACTTGACACTACTTATCCAAAAATAATTTCATGTCTCTACCGTCTTTAAAGAGACCCCTAAAGACGAGTCTAAAAACCGATTATCCTTACGTACTACACTTAAATCCATCTTCATCTTTTCATTTATGAATTACTTAAGGTTCTACTACGGAAATTGACCAGTAGTGATTAAAGTTTTAGACCTATTAGACTAAAGACTTTTTAAAGTTTACTTTTAATGTTCATCAAAAAAGGAGACGGGTCTTCTCTGGATCCACCATTCTTCGACATATTATTATACATCCGGAACCGTGTTACTGGACTACCTTACTACATTACCTTATGTCCCAATAAGTTGAGTTGACATTACAACTTCCTGTACCATTTGCGAAACTTTTGTGTAGAGAACAGTTACTAGTTTTTGAGAGGTCAAACACTAACAAAATCAGAAACAATAAATTTAGTTAAAGTAGTTTGTGAACGTTGTTTTCACAAAGTTTTCGAGAAATCCACAGTACAGTTTCGTTTGAACCTATCGTGGTATTTGAGTTACTTGTAAGTACTGGTGAAAACTATTACTTTTACCTTAAGAAGTCCCAATTTCTATATTTATAGATTTCTCAACGGTTAAAATAAAAGGATTTGGATCTGAGATTAAAAGGTTCAGATCTAAGAGGAAAAAGAAACATTAACCAGACCGAGTAGACAGAACTACGAACCGACTTTAAATAGTCGGGGAAGGGGTATGTCTAAAGGAGGTAAGGATGTTAGTACCTCTTCGAGTTCCTTCTCAACACGGAACCAAATATCGAAGAGTACGAGACTGTACAACTGAGTGACGAAGACGAGTTGATCTTTCTCAGTCCGTTTGCTTCTAGACACACTTACAATGTTGAATCTCTAAGAAGATTTTACATAGAATAAAAACATGGTACAACATATCTTAGTGACATACAGTGACCAATAGAAAATTAACTGAACATGACTACAGACATTTGACACTGTATTAATGTCATGTTCCTTATGTGAAGAAGTCGACGAGAAATCAAGGACCTATTTTTTTTTCGTGTTTCCTTAAAAGACCTTCATAACCGTCTATTCGTCAATGTGATCATAAATAAGGAAATTTTGATAAAAAAATACATTCTTAAAGTATCGGTCAGTATCTGTAACGGTCTTAGAAACAAACCGTTTGACTGTGATCTTGGGATTATTTAATTAAATTACTTTTTCCCCTGCACGAAGATTTCGTGTACACACCACTCTGATTACAGGATTCCTTGACAACTAACATCGTCTACTCGAAGTGAACAGTTTTACTATTTGAGATCTTTCGAAAATAAGGAGGACTTCGAGTGTTGTTAAACCGAAAGTCTGTATATCACCTCTCACATCAGTGGTTTCCGTGTCTTTACTTACAATTGGGACGTTCACGACCATGTAATAAGCTCCATACGGTCGTCACGGAAAGAAAAACTCCCCTTTCTTTGTCGAACTTGGTGTGGAAACGAGGATAGTAAAACCAACCTTGAGTACAAAGATTCCAAGACTATATCGGTATCACTTCAGCCCTCAGAACCGGGTGATACTATGACGACCGACCCTGTTTGTCTTTTTCTTCTTTTCCTCGTTCTTAGGATCGACAGACTGTCGTAAGAACGCCACCAATTCAGGATGACTGCGAAGTAGGAAAGAGATGTACTCGTAAAGTTCTTATTGTCGTTTCATCTGTCTACTGACACTCGAGGAGCTTCATTCTGAACAAGGAGTGACGACTCCGAAAGATGGGGCGACGGAACGACTCCGGACTGAGTTGGTAAGCCGGGTAGAGTTCGGGGGTCTCACGTAACTGTCCCCGACTAAGGGCCAGTGACGTCAGTCATCCGATTGATCCTCCGACAAGTCTTGCGCACTGGGACTCATGGTCCTCCTGGAATTTTTAGATTTGGTCACGACCAGTCTTCTTTATATTACCCTCGGAGTACGTATTAAATATTAAAAGATCTATAGTATAATTTTTCCATTTTTGTTTGTCCATTTTACTTAAAATTATGATCTAAAATGAATTGTATGGGATCTAGGAGATATCTGGAATAAGTTTAAGTGATCAAAAAAATGATAACTTCAAAAAGACCATATTCTAAGTCAGGTCTCAGAGGAAATTAAACTTTATCGAGGTATTAGAAACCGAAAGGACTGGAACTGCAAAGACTCCTCAGGACGGGTCAACAAAACGTTCGTAGGGAAATAAACCCAAACACACTATAAAGGGGTACTAATCTAAATACGACACATAAGCCCTGGGTCATGATGTCTGCCCGACACCACAGGAGCCGTGTAGGATAGTCTCCGTAGGCTACAACTAAACGGAGTAATAACCACTAGAATTGAAAAATTTTTAACTCTGCTCGAACTGTATATTGTAATATAATCAAAGTCCATATGTTGTAGGTAACGGCGTCTATGAATATTAAAAAAAGGGGAGTTGTACACCGAACACCCGAGAGTCCAGGGGTTGGTCCCTGACTTGGACCTGGTACCGTCACTTTCGGGTCTTAGGAGTGGTGATTCGGTGGTTCCTTGAGGGATATTAAAAAAAAAGAACACTACTCTTGAAAATTGTAGATGAAAGAATCGTTAAAAGTTTATATGTTATGTCATAATAATAGACATCAGTGGTACGACATGTAATATAGGGATCCTGAATGTTGACCCTCAAACGTGGAAACATGGGGAAAATGGGTAAAGTGGATGAGGGTAGAAGACGGAACTATTAAAATTGAAATTAATAAACTTAAGTCCACCACAGAAAGTCCAAAGAAGTGACATTTTAATAAATATAAATGATTTAATGATTGACTACCGTTCTTGAAACTCCGATACATTCGTATTCTAAATAATATCAAAACAAGAGATTAAAAATAGTAAGTAACTACTAAGAACGGACTTTGTTAATAATGACGTCACAAACGGTTTACCACTAAAAGATAAAAGTGGGACGAAGATGTAAATAATCAACCTTAAGACGCACACCAAGTCCTCTTGAGAGAAGGAGTAAACAAATAAGCATAATCATACGTGATCTTAAGAATAAAAGTTACCCGATATTAAGTAACGACCCCGAAGGGTCCACCGTGATCATCATTTCTTGGGTGGACGACTATGTCTTCTGTACTCTCTGTGGTCACACTAGGGAGGTAGCCCTTACGGTTGGGTGAAGTCATAAAAACGGACCTCTTAGGGTACCAGTCTCCTCGGACCGTCCGATGTCAGGTACGCCAGCGTTTCTCAATCTGTACTCACTTCACTGACTCGTATTGAGTACCGATTCCAATAAATAAAACAACGAGTTTAATTGTGTCTAACCGGTAAACCTTGGAGAATTGCAAACAGGCACACAGGGAAGTTCTACACGTGTAGGGAAAGACCTCAGGAAGGAAAAGAAAACCCTGATGTTCTATAGGGTCCAAGTAGAACATGAAAGGAACAGGTCTGTAGTCGGTGACTATTCCTTGGAACGAAGGAAAATCACCTCTTACCATAAATCTGTTATTGTAGACTTGTAAGTCAGTCAGTCAAGTCAATGAGTCAACACAGGCTGAGAAACGCTGGGGTACTTAGCGTCGTACGGTCCGGAGGGACAGGTAGTGGTTGAGCGTCTCAAGTGAGTCTGAGCGTAGGTAGCTCAGTCACTACGGTAGGTCGGTAGAGTAGGAACCAGTAGGGGAAGAGGAGGACGGGGGTTAGGGATGGTCGTAGTCTCAGAAAGGGTTACTTAGTTGAGAAGCGTAGTCCACCGGTTTCATAACCTCAAAGTCGAAATCGTAGTAAGGAAGGTTTCTTTAGGGTCCTGACTAGAGGAAGTCTTACCTGACCAACCTAGAGGAACGTCAGGTTCCCTGAGAGTCCTCAGAAGAGGTTGTGGTGTCAAGTTTTCGTAGTTCAGAAGTCGTGAGTCGAAAGAAGTGTCAGGTTGAGAGTGTAGGTATGTACTGGTGATCTTTTTGGTATCGGAACTGATCTACCTGGAAACAACCGTTTCATTACAGAGACGAAAACTTACACGATAGCTCCAAACAGTATTGAAAAGAAGGTTCCTCATTCTCAGAAAATTAAAGTACCGACGTCAGTGGTAGACGTCACTAAAACCTCGGGGGTTTTTATTTCAGACTGTGACAAAGGTGACAAAGGGGTAGATAAAGAGTACTTCACTACCCTGTCTGGTCTACGGTACTAGAAGCAAAAGACTTACAACTAGAAGTTCGGTTGAAAAAGTGAAAGGTGAAAGTGAAAGTAGTTCTCCGAAAAATCAAGGAGAAGTGAAAGACGGTATTCCCACCACAATAGACGTATAGACTCCAATAACTATAAAGAGGGCCGTTAGAACTAAGGTCGAACACGAAGAAGGTCGGGTCGTAAAGGTATATTCAATTTATTCGACCCACTGTTATATGTCACAACTGCACAAGGAAAAGGATAAACCTTGGTCAGACGACAAGGTACACGTCAAGATTAACAACGAAGGACTGGACGTACATCCAAAGACTTCTCCGTCCAGTCCACCAGACCATAAGGGTAGAGAAAGTCTTAAAAGGTGTCAAAGAACACTAGGTGTGTCAGGTTCCGAAACCGTATCAGTTATTTCGTCTTTATCTACAAAAAGACCTTGAGAGAACGAAAAAGGTACTAGGTCGCCTAGACTTGTAATCTACAATAGGTTAGATCGTAATCTACAAACAAGAAACGATACTCCATAATGACAAGGGTACGGAGAGATACTTATCTCGATCCGATATATATACACACAAAGACATGTATGTGTGTATGTGTGTGTGTACGTGTGTATACATATAAAGTAGATATAAAGAGAGACATATAGATATATTCATCTTTTGGTAATTAAGTGTTGTAATAGAGGTTAAGGTTAGGTTTTGTCGTATCTCAAGTGAGTAAAAAGAGGAAAAGTCACTCTGTGGACCGGGGTTAATGAGGAAAGTAGTTAAGGAGACTTACATTGGTTAAAGGGTATTCAATAGTGGTGAGTAGGAATATACCTACGACTGGAATCGTACAAACCCGACAGTCACAACAAGACACTGGTCCAACGGAAGAAGTAGGACGGATCTGAGACTGTGATATACGGTCGTGTGGTTGGGAAACGGAAAAAGGACTCGGGTGTAAACGTACCTCCGTTCATTTATGGATTTGTACTGGTCCCAAGTCAATCGTCCTTTTTGGTCCTTTCACCTAAAACAAATCCGTCGGTTGTGACAATGTCGTGGATAAGGGTAGAACCATAATCATTGGATTAAAAGGAACCCCTATGGTTTGTGAAAGAGTTGATAGGAACACTAAATTTACCCTGTTCTAGGTGGGAACCGAGGTCACTCTCCAATTGGTGTTCCGTTCGTGAAGTCGTTACACCAACCAAGTTCGTACCCGTGTACTGGATTCAGTCCAGTATCGCTCGGAACGGATTTGTAAGACTTTCATAATATATCTTTATCTTAGAGAAAGATGACTACAACGATTCAGAACTTGACGGTTATCAGAAGAAAGGTGGTGTAGACTTTTTACTTCAGTTGTATTTCTTTTTGTCTAAATACTGAACCTCTCTCTACTTCTAAGGTATGTAGTAACAAATTCGTAGAACTAGTTCGGTACGGACTTCGATATTGAAGATCCAAATAGACGATATACTCGGTTATTTAAGATGAAAAACGAATTCGGATAAACTATACCCAAAGATAGTGAACGTTGGTTTTCACAAGAGTGATTTTGTCGACCTCAAATCTATCAAAAATATAAGAGGGTTGTCGACCCCTTCCTAATTGATGGTATTAAGAATCGGATTATATCACCCTACTTCATTTTTGTTTTTGAAACCTGAAATTCACTTTTGAGACACCTTTTTAACCTCCCAGTTGCTACCATATTTTTAAAAAGATACCTAGGATTATGTAAAAATTTAAAATACGGTCTGAATGAATTGGTCAGAAAAAGGAAAGGTGTACATTTTTTAAAGCTGTTGCTATGATTTTGAAAGTTTAAAGCCTAGTCCGTTCCTTAATGTTCGTACATAAAAGTTCGTCGAAGTCAAGGAGTCCTCTTGTCGATTCAAGTAAGGAATAGAAGAAAAGGATATGACCTGCAGATCAGTAGGAGATTGACGTCGGTTATTGTTCGCGACAATAATCTGAGAGCTTGTATGCCGTACATAGTGCAATTTTTTGTTTGAGTATGTTCCTCCGAGTCTTCCGACGTAGACCCGTAGAGGTCTCTCACCAAGGTTTCCCTTCGGCCTTCGGATTTTACTTGTTTACCCACAAAACCAGGTTTCTGTTACTAAACCAAAAGACACAAATAAAATCAGTAGGTAAGTCGTGACCCTGTCTCCAGTGACAAGGTCAGTCCGTTGTATCGCAGAACGGACCCTAAACGTCTCTTTTCGGTCTGTTCCTCCCCGTCTCAGCCGTCCTGAGTTGATCGCTGGTACTGCCCTCTTCACTCGTCGAAAGGGGTGTCGACACGCAGAGTACAACAGACATTTGGAGTTCGAACCGTAACCCTTTCGAAAGAAATTCTTCTGTCTGACGAGAAAAGGAAATGGAGCGGGTACAAAGGACCGGGTACAGACGTAGTCAAAACGGGAGTCGAACTCTACCACCACCGCGCTGGCACGGTACACCACCTTGGTGAGCCAGTGGTGGTTTGACAGTAAGTCAAGGACCGCCTTTTCTGAAGTGTCGGTATTAGGACATTAGAAAAGGAGGTTGTTCCTGAGGTAAAGTGAATTTCTCCAACTTTACTTACCGAAAACAGTAAACCTTAAACTCGTGCAGACCTACTTAAAAATCAAATTTTTTTTTTTTAGTCCGGTATTTTTTCAGTTGCTATAAGGACAAAACTCCTGTTTGCACTAAAGTAGTATAGTTTGTGTACAATCTTTCGAACCGAGTGAGAATAAAAAGGTAGGACGACTTCCACTGTTTCTATCGACTCGATGAAGCATGAGACGAAGTACGACTAGTCCATTCCGTCCACTATGTCTGAGTACCGATCAAGACCAAAGTTCCGTAAAATTTCTAGGTTGTCTTTCTTTCGTTTATTTCGATATTTTCTAGTCAAGTCAAGTCAGCGAGTCAGCACAGACTGAGAAACGTTGGGGTACTTAGCGTCGTGGGGTCCGGAGGGACAGGTAGTGGTAGAGGACCTCAAGGGAGTCTGAGTGCATGTAGCTCAGACACTACGGTAGGTCGGTAGAGTAGGAGACAGCAGGGGAAAAGGAGGACGGGGGTTAGGGAGGGGTCGTAGTCTCAGAAAAGGTTACTTAGTTGAGAAGCGTACTCCACCGGTTTCATGACCTCAAAGTCGAAATCGTAATAAGAAAGGTTTCTTTAGGGTCCCAATTAGAGGAAGTCTTACCTGACTAACCTACAGGAACGTCAGGTTCCCTGAGAGTTCTCAGAAGAGGTTGTGGTGTCAAGTTTTCGTAGTTAAGAAGTCGTGAGCCGAAAGAAGTGTCAGGTTGAGAGTGTAGGTATGTACTGGTGTCCTTTTTGGTATCGGAACTGATCTGCCTGGAATCACCCGTTTCATTACAGAGACGAAAACTTATACGACAGATCCAACCAGTATTGAAAAGAAGGTTCCTCATTCACGGAAAATTAAAGTACCGACGTTAGTGACCGTCAAATAAATAAAAAAAAAACCGTCAAATAAAAATTAATAGTATTTATCCTACTAAAATTGTTTAAATCTGGAAAAAATTTTCTGTTGGAGAGGTCTGAAAGGGAAGTCTCTGATGTTTGGGTTTTAGGTTTGGGTCCCTTTGAATGGGGACTTGGGGGGTCTATTTTCTCTTTGGAGTGCTGACTTTAAAAAGGAGTCTAAAGTGTCAAGATCTCACTATACAGATTCCTTGTTTACCCGAAGTATGGGGTCACTCTAGAAACCATCTTTTATAAGGGACCACCGAGTTAGTCATTTCTTAGACGGATATTACGTCCTCTAGGTCCATACTAGGGAGTCCGTCCTTCTAGGTGACCTACTCCTTTACCGTTGGGTGAGGACATAAGAACGGACCTCTTAAGGTACAAGCACCCCAGGGTTTCTCAATCTGTTCTGACTCGTTGATTGTGAAAGTGAAATGAAAGTGAAAAAGAGGTAATCACGAAGATATTAGTAAGTGGTTTAGATTAGTGCAAATGAAGGATATACTAACAGTATAAATAAGCGAGGAGAAGTAAGGGTAAACAAGTTCCGGGATAGTAAAGAGTTGACTCATTGACTCAAAGACAAAGACAAAACAAAGACAATTCTGTGACTCTTTCACGGAATTGATTAAAGGAACGGGGTTAGAAGGTAGGACGGTACTCTCTCTCGAAAGATAAGGTACAAGATTTCACAGGAAGGAAACGAATTTTAAATAAAAAATACATAAAAGTATCATCTAAATGTTACAACACAATAAAGACCACAAGTTGTTTCACTAAGTCAATATGTAGATATATGTAAGAAAAAGTGTAAAAAAGGTAATACCAAATAGTGTCCTATAACTCGTCTCAAGGGACACGATATGTCATCCTGGAACAAAAAAATAGACAAAATATATATCATCAAGTCAAGTCAAGTCAGCGAGTCAACACAGGCTGAAAAACGCTGGGGTACTTAACGTCGTACCGTCCGGAGTGACAGGTAGTTGTCGAGGGTCTCAAGTGAGTTTGAGTACAGGTAGCTCAGTCACTACGGTAGGTCGGTAGAGTAGGATACAACAGGGGAAGAGGAGGACGGGGGTTAGGTGGGGGTCGTAGTCTCAGAAAAGGTTAACTTATACGATAGATCCAACCAGTATTGAAAGGAAGGTTTCTCATTCACAGAAAATTAAAGTACCGACGTCAGTGGTAGACGTCACTAAAACCTCGGGGGTTTTTATTTCAGACTGTGAGAAAGGGGTAGATAAAGGGTACTTTACCACCCTGGTCTACGGTACTAGAAGTAAACGACTTACAACTCGAAATTCGGTTGAAAAAGTGAGAGGAGAAAGTGAAAGTAGTTCTCCGAAAAATCAAGGAGAAGTGAAAGACGGTATTCCCACCACAGTAGACGTATAGACTCCAATAACTATAAAAAGGACCGTTAGAACTAAGGTCAAACACGAAGAAGGTCGGGTCGTAAAGAGTACTACATGAGACGTATTTTCAATTTATTCGTCCCACTGTTATATGTCGGAACTGTGTGAGGAAAAGGATAAACCTTGGTCAGACAACAAGGTACAGGTCAAGATTGACAACGAAGGAGTGGACGTTTATCCAAAGAGTTCTCCGTCCAGTCCACCAGACCATAAGGGTAGAGAAGGTCTTAAAAGGTGTCAAAGAACGCTAGGTGTGTCAGGTTCCGAAACCGTATCAGTTATTTCGTCTTTATCTACAAAAAGACCTTGAGAAAACGGAAAAGCTACTAGGTCGCCTACAACCTTTAAACTAGAGACCAAGGAGACGGAAAAGATTTCGGTCGAACTCGTAGACCTTAAAGTGCCAAGTGCATGACGACTTCGGACACAATTAGGGTTTGAGGATTAAGTAGGGAGGCATGGAAAGGACAAACCATTGTTTGCATTCAAACAAAAGATACAGACACTCGGACAAAGACAAAACGTTCATTTAAGTAAAGATAGTAAAAAAATCTAAGGTGTATATTTACTATAATATATCATAATATAAACAGAGACAGAAAGACTGAATGAAGTGAATCGTACTATTAGAGGTCTAGGTAGCTACAACGACGATTACCGTTATAAAGTAAGGAAAAATACTGACTCATCATAAGATGTCACATATGTATGAATGTATATGGTGTAAAAGAAATAGGTGAGTAGACGACTTCTTGTGCTCAACGAAGGTACAGAACATTTATCAAAGAAAACGAATTTAAACTAATTACCGACTTTCAACGGAGACGACGTCTTGTATATGGAAAATTTAGACCAAAACAATTAGAGAGAAATGAACTTGGAGGTTCGATGACTTAATGAGTCCTCGCGAGGTGCGAGAGATCACTCGAAAAGAGAGTGAAGCGGAAACGTAAACGTAACTCGGAGGTGATCCTTAAGTAAGACGACGGAACATCGACCAATTTATTAACGAAGACCTTAAAACTTTGAATCGAGTCTACGGTCACGAAGAGTCTGTAGAGAGGACCTAAGGGTAGACGAAGGCCCATTCCTTCGAAAAGGGTATACGAGGATAGAAACGACGATAGTATCGTGAATCATAGAAAAAGTGAGCGGAACGAGTGATCGGACCCTCCCAGATAAAAAATTAAGGACATAGAGGTAATGGATGGTACCAAGAATCAAATATCAACCACGAGTTTTTGTAACCTACTTACTTACTACACCTTGTACCTCATATCTCATACCTCAATCTCTTCCGCTCCAAGTCTTTTTCTTCCCCTGACCGTGACATGTCCTTGTCTAGTGGACATTACTCCGCTCTTCGCCGTCGTCAGTCTAATCACTCGACGACGTGATTGGGTCTTTTTCTCATTCATATATATCCGTATATACACCTTTAGATAACAGAATTCCCCCCGACAAGAAGAGGTTCCAACAAGCCTCATCAATAGAGAGTTTACCGACCCCGTTCCTTAAGACCTCTAGCCGGTCTCCGACCTGACCAACCCTCGACCCGCATTAGTTGGAAATACAGACAAAAAAAGAAACCCACTCTCTCAAGAAACAAAACGTATCTTACCACCCCTCCTGGGCCTCCCCTCAAAATTGAGGTCCGATAAAACTCGGTACATTGAAAGGAAGTACCTCTTAACCAAAATCAATATAATTAGTAAACACAAACCAACAAAAATTGACCGTCACCATCAGTGGTCGCTGGAACGAGATCCAGTAGTACATTTAGATAAATTAACCTATAAAAACCGATTCAAAGATCTTCAAAACTTACACATAACTTAGAGACGAAGTCAGTTGAGATAGACGTGATTCTATAAGTTGTGTCTTGTGACATTCCGTTTGTGTATTTAAGTGGTATACCTCGGTTATTTTCCACAATTTTTATCCCCTTTTCAATGACTTTTTCACACTGTTCCAAAAGTTTGTCCCTACCTATTTATAATAGGTAAATTTAACGTCTTTGGAATAAGTATGATTGACGTTTGTTTCCTTATTTTTACACAAACCTTATAAGTCTTCTACCTTTATCAGGAACATAAAGACATGGACTTAGAATAGAACGTCATGAATGATATTTTTAAGTACGGGATAGTTGAAACGTGGGGTTTGAAATATAGGATCATTTTGACCAAAGGAACGATAAAGGATTTAGAAAATAGAAATCTCGTCCAAAGTACGGGAACGAATCTATACGGGGATTAAACTTTATAAGGTAGAAGATAGGAAACAGATTAGTTGAACTCGAAAGATACAGGAAATAAGAGTTTTATTTAGGATGGGAAGTTTCTTCGGAGGGGAGTCGATAGGACCGGGTATACTTAACATGGAAAGGACTAAAAGGTGTCGTGAGTACGGACGTCCTGAGGACTACAGGGAACGTGTGAGACTGAGGTCGTTAGGAGTGTTGGTGACCCTAGATGCAGGTGACTGTGGAAAGACGACAGGGGTGTAGGGAGCACAGAAGGGAGGCATGGACCATATCCACTGAAGGTACTAGCTAGTAATAATAGCAAGGGAACTCATATAAAGTTGAGAATGTTATGAACGACTCGTTTTGGGGTCAGGTCCATATCAAGAGAAACGGACACCCTGTTGACGTCAGTGTATCGGTTTGTACCGATCTTTTAACAGTGGTACGTTTGACCAGAGTAAAACTTATGGACTTATGATTGAACTTACTCCCGAAGGGTCCTCGATCACCATTTCTTGGACGGACGGTCACACTTCCTGTATTTCTCTCTACCCAAGGTAGGGACCCAGCCCTTCTAGGGGACCTCCTCCCGTGCCGTAGGGTGAGGTCATAAGAACGGTCCTTCAAGGGAACCTATATCCTCGGACCGTCTAATGACAGGTATCCCAGTGTTTTTCAGCCCGTTCTGACTTTTCTGAATCGTGTTGGAACTTACTCAAGAACTACGACGGACCGTCAGAAAAATAAAAGGAGATAAGTAAGGTTAGGGTTACTTTCCTTTACGGTTTCTTACGAGTTTGATGGCGTGTTAACGCGAGTAGAGTGTACGATGATTTCATTACTAGTTTTAAGAGGTTCGGTCCGAAGTCGTCATGCACTTGGTACTTGAAGGTCTACAAGTTGACCGAAATCTTTTCCGTCTCCTTGGTCTCTAGTTTAACGGTTGTAGGCGACCTAGTAGCTTTTTCGTTCTCTCAAGGTCTTTTTGTAGATAAAGACGAAGTAACTGATACGGTTTCGGAACCTGACACCCTAGTGTTCTTTGACACCTTTTAAGACCTTCTCTACCCTTATGGTCTGGTGGACTGGACGGAGAACTCTTTGGATATACGTCCGCTCCTTCGTTGTCAATCTTGACCTGTACCTTGTTGTCTGACCAAGGTTTATCCTTTTCTTCGTGCAGTTCCGACATATAACAGGGGACGAATAAATTGAATATACGTCTCAGGTAGTACTCTTTGCGACCCGACCTTCTTCGTGTTCGACCTTAGTTCTAACGGTCCTCTTTATAGTTATTGGAGTCTATACGTCTACTGTGGTGGGAATACCGTCTTTCACTTCTCCTTGATTTTTCGGAGAACTACTTTCACTTTCTCCTCTCACTTTTTCAACCGAATTTCGAGTTGTAAGTCTTTTACTTCTAGTACCATAGACCAGGGTGGTAAAGTACCCTTTATCTACCCCTTTCTCACAGTCTGAAATAAAAACCCCCGAGGTTTTAGTGACGTCTACCACTGACGTCGGTACTTTAATTTTCTGTGAATGAGAAACCTTCCTTTCAATACTGGTTGGATCTATCGTATAAGTTTTCGTCTCTGTAATGAAACGGTTGTTTCCAGGTAGATCAGTTCCGATAATAAAAAAGGTCACCAGTACATACCTACGCTCTCAACCTGACACTTCTTTCGACTCGTCTTCTGAACTACGAAAACTTGACACCACAACCTCTTCTGAGAACTCTCAGGGAACCTGACGTTCCTCTAGGTTGGTCAGGTAAGACTTCCTCTAGTCAGGACCCTAAAGAAACCTTCCTTACTACGATTTCGCCTTTGAGGTCATAAAACCGGTGAGTACACTTCTCAACTGAGCAACCTTTTCTGAGACTACGACCCTCCCTAACCCCCGTCCTCCTCTTCCCCTGCTGTCTCCTACTCTACCGACCTACCGTAGTGACCGAGCTACCTGTACTCAAACTCACTTGAGACCCTCAACCACTACCTGTCCCTCCGGACCACACGACGTCAAGTACCCCAACGTTTCTCAGCCTGTGTTGACTCGCTGACTTGACTTGATTGACTAAGGTAANCTTCTGAACTACGAAAACTTGACACCACAACCTCTTCTGAGAACTCTCAGGGAACCTGACGTTCCTCTAGGTTGGTCAGGTAAGACTTCCTCTAGTCAGGACCCTAAAGAAACCTTCCTTACTACGATTTCGCCTTTGAGGTCATAAAACCGGTGAGTACACTTCTCAACTGAGCAACCTTTTCTGAGACTACGACCCTCCCTAACCCCCGTCCTCCTCTTCCCCTGCTGTCTCCTACTCTACCGACCTACCGTAGTGACCGAGCTACCTGTACTCAAACTCACTTGAGACCCTCAACCACTACCTGTCCCTCCGGACCACACGACGTCAAGTACCCCAACGTTTCTCAGCCTGTGTTGACTCACTGACTTGACTTGATTGACTAAGGTAAATGAGAGGGTAAGAGGACTTGTTCCTCTAGTACGACAGTGCACTAATATATAACCAAACAGGAGGTAAATAAACTCCTTGAACACAAACGTTCCGACATATAGTGAACTACCTTCCTCAGGTAACAGGTTCTGGGGAAAATCTAGGAAATATTAGTATTCCTGTACTCGTCACGGGACATTTCCCCGGTTCCAGAAACCTGTCAAGGGGTAGGGTAGGAGTCCTATACGCGCCTCAGGACTTTCCGACCCTTCAAGTCGGTTAACATCTTCTGGGTTTTGGTAAACTTTCACGAGACATGTCTCTTATAACTGTCACTCCCAATGTCCTCTCTTGTTTTACTCTTAGGAAACATAAGTGACCTCCGTCAGTTAGTTCCTCTGTTTTTTCGATTAAAAGCTCAATCTCACGAACCCAAATTTACGGCAAGGTTATAATTGGTCGACACACCATACTCCTATAATAATTAATTAGAAATGTAGATAAAGAAGAAACCGTTTACTCTGCTTTTCATCATGGATTGTGTCTTTCAAATCTTTCAAAGGTTCTCTATTTCGTGATCGAGTACATCGATTTACAGGTTATTTATGATCGATAATAAAAGTCCTTCTTCTCACTCCGGCTTTTCCAAATGAACTCGAAGAGGTTGAATTTTCCTTTGTAGTTAAAAGACTAAGACCAACGTCATAAAATCTTATAACACGTCGTGATTCAAAAACTAGAACTTTGAGACGAATCAATTCAAGAGGTGACGGTTGAAACAGTGAGAGGAGGATAAGTACCTGGAAAGTCAATTTCTCCGGCGACTGGTATAGACTCGACTCAATCAAGGAGTACTAGTCTGGACCCAGAAAGTCGACCGTGACGACCGTCGACCGGGTTCATTTTTATATCACACGACTTTACTGAACCTAAAACCTTTTTCTATATCCGTCAACCGGGACGATACCGTCACCACCTATAAATATCTTAGTGGAAGTGAAGTGTGACGACGACGACGACGACGACGACGACTCAACGAAGTCAGTACAGGTTGAGACACGCTGGGGTATCTGCCGTCGGGCGGTCCGAGGGGGTAGGGACCCTAAGAGGTCCGTTCTTGTAACCTCACCCAACGGTAAAGGAAGAGGTTACGTACTTTCACTTTTCCCTTTCACTTCAGCGAGTCAGCACAGGCTGAGAGTCAGGCACACCTGACGTCGGCTGGTCCGAGGAGGCAGGTAACCCAAAAGGTCCGTTCTCATGACCTCACCCCACGGTAACGGAAGAGGCAGTGAAGTGTGATACCGACAAATATAATATTTACATTTATGTTACAGACTCCTCGACTCTCTGAAGAGATCACACGTTCAGTTTTGGGACGCTTCCACTGTATCGACCACTGGACTCGGTTCTTCTCGGGGTAGCAACAGACCCAAGTCGTATTCTGCCAGTAGAGACACTCAGACTGTACAGGAGGAGATCGTGGATCGTTGGAGAACAACTCAAAGTACGACCCGTGTTTTCTCCTATATTCGGTTTACACTTTACACCAGACGGAAGTTTTTCGAATGTCAGACCAACACATTCTCTGGGAGTTCGTACACGTAAGGTTCAACCCCAGTGCTACACATCAGTCCGCAATCCGACACCCTATCATTCACGAATCTCTTCTTTCGTCAATCCTCTCAGTCCGCGGGTTCTTCGACCGGACCAATCAACTACCCAAGTAAGTGAAGGGACACAAGAGACTCAGGACAGTCTCACGAGTACTCACACACACGGGCTCACACTGTCCACCTAAGGCCCGTTGCGGAGGAGGTACTATCACGACACGAAGACTGAACCTCAAACCCACATTTATATTCACAAACTAGATCTCTATATTAAAAGACCATTTGTGAACATCCACCAAAAGACGGAAGTTTTTCGTTAGAGAGTTCATAAGTAGTTATAGTCCATATATGTTTCAAGAATGGTAAAAGGAGTTATGGTCCGTGTCCATGTTTCCGAACTGATGGGGGAATACACAGGGTCCCTTTCGTATACCTATTAAAAAAGTAGATAAACTCGTGTTTGATGTCAAGGTTGTGATATTTTTTACATGTCTCTTGACAACCCATTCTACTTTCTTCACTCCATTCCTGGGTCCTGTATGGGTGGTTATATATGTGAAGAAAAACGACGAGAAGAGACGACATCAGAAATCTCGACCGAACTTACCCCACTTGTCACAAGACGGTACCGTTTCAGAGGGTTTAGGATGGATACTCCGTTCACTACGTCATTCAGTATCGAATCCGCCATTGACCCAAATCTCTAGACGAAGAAACTTAGTAAGTGAGAAATAAGGTAAGTCAGTAACTGAGACATCGGAGAAATTACAAATTTACAATATAAACAAACCCGTCTCTTCCTTCCTTTCTCACTGTAGTTATTAATTTTTACCTGAATCCCTCTCCGTCACTACTCTGTGTAACAGGAAGATTGTCGAAAGAATGTTTTTGTACGGACCCGACTTCGAAGACTGACTTCAGTGAATAAAGTCCTCCAAAAAAAAAGGGAGGGATATCGAGACGGTCCTAGACTACATTTGGGCAGGTGTGATCTAAAATAGTCTAGAGAATTTTTTTTTTTTTTTTTGAAGGAGACGAGTTAGTTTCGAAAGGATCTGAATTTATAACCTACTTCCTTTTCAGTTCCTAGATTAATCGTAGTAATATAAAACCGTTCTTAGACTCTATACGTAGACCAAACTTAGTTAAACAATTACTAACAGTGAACTGTGAATGAACAGTTTCAGTTCAGGGTCGTCAATGATTAGGACCAACGGTGGTTTACGTCTATCACTATTATGATCGACTACAAAAAAATAATATACGGTCAGTGAACGACTAGATCCCTGAGATTAAACGGAACGATAACTGGATTCACTTACTGTCGAAAAGTTGATGTCAACTTAACCCTGACCAACATGTACTTGATTAGTTTCTCTCAACTAATTCACCTTTTAGTATTTTTTTACTACGTATATAAAACAAAATTGAATGTTGTATCTTTAATACAATTAGACTTTACCGTTGGGTGAGGTCACAAGAACGGACCTCTTAGGGTCCCTACCGCCTCCGACCACCCGACGACAGATACCCCAGTGTGTCTCAGCCTGTGTTGACTTCTCTGTCGTCGTCGTCGTCGGTTAGAAAACTACAAATCGGTTATAGAAAGGAAAATCATATCGAGACGACTGACTTTAAGAACCCCTCCACCCAACAAACAAAAACCAAACAAACGGAAAATATTTGTTGTGGGTATTGGTTACCAGTTGTCAAAGGTCCGAATCAAAGAAATTTCTCGTCGTCCTTGAAGTTATGTAAAACCTTCGTAGAGTTTACGTCTTAGAAAGATGTAAAAGTTCTAATAAGGGGGTTAGAAAATGTCAGTAACTTATATCTTCATAAGTATTTCGAACAAAAATAACAATAGTACTGTCTCTGTACACCGATTCTGAAGGGGAGTGACGAAGGTTCATCTGGTCCCCAAACTGAGACGAAAGTCAAAATCACAACGGTTTAAGTTATTACAAAACCGGGTGTTTGATCAACTCGTCCTTTCTCGAAGGTTTTTTTAGGTTCTCAGTAGTGTACAGTTTGTAGGCGCACAAATTAAGGTTGCTTGTAGACCTACATACTTAGTCCTAAAAAAGGGGTTTTCAGAAGTAAGTTGGTTGTACATAAATTCACGGAAGATATACTGTCCGTGAAATTCCTCGGGTGTTCTGATCATTTAACGAAGAATTCACTTAAATACCTTAAAGTTTAAAACCTGTGGTCTTTGTTTCTACACCTCACGGTAGTTAATATGAACCAACGTCTCATACGAAGTCATTTGTTCAGGGGTTCAATAACGGAATCCTTGTTAAACAGGGTGTCAGTAGAACCAAGTTGCAAAATATTTGTATTAGGAATCCGAAAAGTAATACAGGATTTTAATCGAAGTCGTGGACCCGACAAGTACTTCGGTGTTTACTTAAAGATTTTATAGGAAACTTTTAGTTGTAACCCGTAATCCAGATGTTTTGTTAGAACTTAACAAAGGATTTATCAATGACTTTCAACACAAGAAATAAAAGAAACCCAAAATATCTAATCTAGTGACAACGGGGGTTTGTAAGACGTAACTACCTTTACAAATAAAACTCGACAGATAAGATAACTTGGTGATCAATGATGACTCAAAAAATTAACATGGACCTCACTGATTTAAAATTAAAAATAAAGTTAAATAATTAAAAATAAATTTAAAATTTATCGGTGTATACTGATCCTTGATAGTATAACCTGTCGTGTCAGGTCCTACAATCATTAATAGGGAGAGTCCACATGGGTCGGTAGGATGGTTGTTGTGTCAAATTAAGACTCATTTATAAAACAGGTCTCTTACGACTCGAAAACATTAATAAAAAGACTTCAAAGAATCCTTGAACCAATCTCATTATTCTTGAAGACAACTCAATTAAACTAACCTGAGGTACTTGTAAATAACCGGTGAAGGACTTATGTCCTGAGGTACGATCATTGTACCAGAAACTGACCCCTTTGGGTTTTTGATCGGATTCTCTTTGTTTTTCTGTCCATTAAAGTCAAGTCACACCTCTTTATCATCTTCCTTATACCCTTCTCGTGGAGTGGTTCCCGAAGACCAGTTAGGACTGGACTCGGAACTTCCGAACCATACTTGTCCAGTCCGTTTCCCTACTCCCCATTTGTACCTTCTTCTTCACATAAATTCCGTTTCTAATGACGTACCCGTTTCGGTTTTCCAGTTCTGATATGTGAAATAACGAACTTCCTTTTCCCGTTCTGTTTCTTACGTCCTCTACTCTGACCTTCACATCCACCCACAGGTCTAATTTCCCCGACTAAGTCTGTCTATCTACTACATATTTTTAACATGACGAGCAATTAAGGAACCCTAAAACTTTCAAAGTCATAAAAACACTGCCTGAGACCGTCCTCTTACCCCAGACCGTTAAGTACGATGACGATGACGATTCAACGAAGTCAACACAGGCTGCGACACGCCGGGGTATCTGCCGTCGGGTGGTCCGAGGGGGCAGGGACCCTAAGAGGTCCACTCTTGTGACCTCACCCAAAGGTAAAGGAAGAGGTCACGTACTTTCACTTTTCACTTTCACTTCAGCGAGTCAGCACAGACTGAGAATCGCTGGGGTACCTGACGTCACGTGGTCCGAGGAGGTAGGTACCCTAAAAGGTCCGTTCTCATGACCTCACCCCACGGTAACGGAAGAGGCGACCGTTAAGTATCCGTTAACCTTAAGAACTTTACAGAGGAAAATCCTTAACGGAGATAAAAGGAGAGTTTCACAGACTGAACACTAATCCAAATTTGGTGATCAAGAGAAAGTGAACGTACAAAGAAGTTAATTGACCTCAAAAAAGTCAATTACTCCTGAGGAAGACTGACACTCAAGAAACTCCCGTCTTTGGTACAAAGTAGAGAAAATGGGAGTTCACACCTTAGGTCGTATGTTTCCCCAAGTTTATTACAAACAACTTTCTTTTTTTTTTCTTATTTATTCACTTTCTTACGGTCCGTCCACTATCTACAATGTGGATACTCAAGTCATACTACCAAAGATAACCGTTCGAGTACCAGGTTCATCTTTTAGTTTGTGTAGGATAGATAGATTATCTTTTGACGTAAAGGGTCTCACATGAAGTACCTTGAGAACAGAGCTCTCTTCTATCAGATTTCAGCTTAGCACCTTTCACTACATATTGTATGGGGAAGAGAACTTCTAAATTTTAAGTGAGATCCTATGATTTTAGGGACTATTCAGTGGAGATAAATCGGATAGTAAACGGTCTGATTAAACCAGACAAGACAAACGTGTTGAAAGTGATTGTACAGTACCTCGATTACAAAACTTCTCATGTAAAACCCGTAGAGTATTTTCACTATTTGTGAAAGGATGGTATCTCTATCTTTAAATAATACCAATATCATTTATTAATAATATTAATACTTACGTTACATATAAATTGTAAGTTTTATATTACAATAAGTGACATAATTGTTTGGGGTTTTTCTAGTAGAGTTATATGTATCTTGTTCGTAAACTGTTCCTGTAGGTATGAGTCCGAGTCATCTTTGTTTGACGACTCTTGATTTCGCTTTTGTTTCAGGTTTTAGAAGGCCCTAGACCACCCCATATCCTGATGTCCTCTTAAAAATATAAGAAGATTGGATCTTCCTTTTTACATTTTCGTATTACGAAACCTTTGGAAATGTATTAAAAGGAAGGATCGAAAACGATACCAAAGATCCATATACCATCTGTAAGTCAAGTCAAGTCAGCGAGTCAACACAGGCTGAGAAACGCTGGGGTACTTAGTGTCGTACGGTCCGGAGGGACAGGTAGTGGTTGAGGGTCTCAAATGACTTTGAGTACAGGTAACTCAGTCACTACGGTAGGTCGGTAGAGTAGACGACAGCAGGGGAAGAGGAGGACAGGGGTCAGAGAGGGTCGTAGTCCCAGAAAGGGTTACTCAGTTGAGAAACGTACTCCACCGGTTTCATAACCTCAAAGTCGAAATCGACTTGTGGGTCCACAAGAAGGTTACTTGTGGGTCCTGACTAGAGGAAATCCTACTTGACCAACCTGGAGGAACGTCAGGTTCCCTGAGAGTTCTCAGAAGAGGTTGTGGTGTCAAGTTTTCGTAGTTCAGAAGTCACGAATCGAAAGAAGTGTCAGGTTGAGAGTGTAGGTATGTACTGATGACCTTTTTGGTATCGGAACTGATCTACCTGGAAACAACCGTTTCATTATAGAGACGAAAAATTATATGACAGATACAACCAGTATTGAAAGGTTCCTCATTCGTAGTAATTAGTCACAATTAGTGTTTTCATCTAATACAAGTATTGACAAGTAGTATCCACTCGTAAACAAATCTTCATCTTCCGACAGATTTACTTCACATGTTAAGTGTTCTAGAATCAAGGGGGTTAGTCCCTAGTTTGGGTTCAGGACTGCTATTTTTGAGACAAGATTGGTGGTCTGGTGGTCCTTTAAGGGTTTTACTCCCTTTAAGAACTTCAGAAAGATTAGTAGACACGAATGGTCCCATCCCTAGTTTCTGATACCTTGTCCCAACTTAGGTGACGCAATGCATTGGGTCATCTATGTTTTATCGAAAACTTTATCTGGATGAAGGACCATCATGAACAACAGTAGGATAAAGTCCGGTGTACTTAAAGATAATGACTTTATACTCGGTCTTTCGTCCAAAAGTTTTTATTTCACTGTGGTGGTACGACCTCCGGTATTAATGGTTAACGAATTGTACATAACACATCCACCCTTGACGAAATTTCTCTTATAATGTTCACGACTTAGAGAAGGAAATAGGGTAAGTAGTGACCGTTGTCTGTCTAAAGTAGTGTACCTCCCTTTAAGAAGAAAACATTGTACCAGACCGAAATAGCTATAGTCCAGCAGTTTCCGAAAGGGAAGGAGATCGGAACCCGACCCCAAGGAAGTCGAGACTCTACAAACTAGTACTTATAAAAAAAAAGTTTAAGATAGTGATTAAGACACAAAAAAGACACTCGTTTCCACTTGAAGGAACTTGACAGAAAAAACCGACAACTGATACGAAAGTCAAAAATGAAGTAAAAAGACACTTTGTACCTGACACATGAACTGGAGGGTACGAAGTATCGAACACTACTACTATCATTATGGCACATAAAATGTGTCTCGTAAATAAGTACACTATAAATAACAAAGGTATGGAAAAGATGATCTTGGAAACATTAAACAGGTTTTATTGTAAAGTTCATTTAGTTTCTCGTTTTTATACTTGATCCTAAAGAAGTAAAAGTGACTAAACGAGAGTGACGTTAAGATTAAAAGTTCTGTAACACTTATCCTTATGTCCTCTTTTTTCCTCCGTCGAATCACCTAACTTCAAAAAGAACACTGTTTCCTTACAGATCACTTCTCTTTGTGTTCCAGGACAGGTGAGAGGTCGAGGTGGAGGACGCGAGAGGAGTCAACGAAAGAGAGGAGGTCGGAGTCACGCACACACACACGGTTCAACGAAGTCAGTACAGGTCGAGAAAACACTGGGGTACCTGACATCGGAAGGTCCAAGGAGACAGGAACCCTAAGAGTCTCGGACTCTGTTTACGAAACATTACTCACTCCTGTCCCCTCATTTTCTCTCTTCCCCTCGGTTGTGTGCGACGTACTAACTTAACTGGTGGTGACACCCGTTACTCAACTACTTAGTGGGTCCTGGAAGACCCTTAGAATCCTTGACGTAGAGTTCTCGTCAAACCGGTACATAGGTGACCGAGGACATCCCGTAAACGAACTTTCTCCAAACCGACCGTCGAGTCACGATACTCCAAATTTCCAGATATTTGTTATGAGAATAAAAATTGTATCATGTTAGAACTTTTGTCCGTTCCAACGACTAGTGACCTTAGAGGATGTGGAAATTCAGAGATTCGATAATTATTTCGAGATCGTTTACCCATCTTAGTTCTTTTGAAGTTTGAGGTGTTAGGAAAATTAATGGTATCGGTGTGTCATGAGTTCACAATGCGTATTAGGTCACGACGAAGAAGGTAGAAATAAAGTAGGATTAACGACGTCCATCACTCATCGGAACCACTAACACTACGATAACGTACGGTTTCAAGTAGTCGTCTGACGGTCGTTTTCCCACGGTTAACGGTAGGATGACCATTCACTAGATCAAGGTTTAAAGGTGAGATTCCCATACGAAAGATCTCGGTATGAACTAGAGTTACCAGAATAAAAACCAAGGAGGGTTTCGTCTCAGATTTTATTTTTGGAGATATACTTGTTCTTCGTTACCCCACGACCACTAAGTCAGTGATACAGTACAGGTTGAGAACTCTGTGGTACCCGACGACAGACGGTCCGAGGAGACAGGTACCCTAAGAGGTCCGTGACCTCACCCAACGGTAAAATAAGAGGTCCCCTAGAAGGACTGGGTCCTTAACTTGGGTCCAGGGGACGTAACGTCCGTTTAAGAAATGGTTGACTCGATACTCCCTTCGGGATTCCTAGGACTTCACCCAACGGTCCGGGAGGAGGTCCCCTAGAAAAGTTGGGTCCCTGGTTTGGGTCCAGAAGGTGTAACGTCCGTCTAAGAAATGGTGGACTCGGTGGACACTTCGTTTTTAGGGTATATGGACTGACCAAAAGTGTCTTACGAAATTGACTAAAAACGATTTTAGAATATTGGTGCCGGTTGGATACAAACTCCGACTGTTTTTTCATGTTAACGTTATACTTTTGACTAAGTAAATGTGATTGCTCCTACTTTCATTTTGATCTTTCTACATACGGTTGAAAAGAGTAAGTATTTAATACATCACTGAAAAAACGACTTAACGTACTATGTATTAAATCTTGATGTTAAAAGACACACAGTAAGTACTATCTTTTTACTGGGTGAAGATTCAAGTCGGATTTAATGATTGTAGAAGAGGTTTTAAAAGATTTCAGATTTATTAGTTGTCCTGTTAGTTTAGGATTAAACATCAAAAACGGACAAAGACACTATATCTATGAAGGAATACCGACTATAGTTCGATAATAATTGTTGTATTGCAGTAACTTACTACATGGGTACCCATCTTTAGGTTATATTGTATGGAACATCATAAAGGTAGTTTGTTTATCCTACTACATTTATTGGAACTCTCGTGTCTATAATTATTATTATCTCATTTTATCCTTTACTATTTAAAACTTATCAATAATGGAAACAATAATTACATTAAATACAAATATATTAAATTAAAATTTATTACAGAGATAAATTGATGGTTTTCCGTTTTATAGACTTTAAATTATTACATCTTCTGTCATGTCCAGTAGTGCCTCCCCTCCACTTAGTACCTTACTCCTTCTCTGTTGTATTCCTACACAATACCGTAATGACAAAGTTTGCTGACCTACGGGTTAGAGTGCCCTCGAAAACCCTCGGAATACTTTGCACAAATTCGATAATCTTTCCACCTCCGTACACTCGTCACTGAGGGTGCACTAGAATTAAGACGGCGTGAGACCCAACGTGGAGATACTCACGACTCACCTAAGGGTTTCGGTCCGGTGTGGTTCATCGGTTTCTTCGAAGTCCCGATCTCGGACCTACGGTCGTCGTACCCAGACCCACTCCCCGTCAACCTAACATGAGTACACCCTGACTAATGATGTCGTCAATGACCTGATCCCTCCTGTCTTCCTAAACTTCACGTTCGTTCATCATGGACTATTTCCGGAGTAAGTGACAGACTATCGTGGTCCAAACAAACAAAAAATTACATAAGTATATACAGTCATAAAAAAAATTGTTGGTAAGAAGATGAACCGACGTTCAAGACACTATAGTCATGCTAAAGAGAGACGGGAGACGACAGACTCCCGGACCATGAACATAAAACAGGTATTTTCTACTAGTAACGTAAACAACTGGTCTTTTTATGAATTTGTCTCCTACTGTCCGTAAGAGGTCAGTAAGAGATTGGAGGAGAGGGAGAGGTTTGATGGGAGGTGAGACTCTTTGTTGTCGTTACTTTAGTTTCACAAACATACGACCCCCATCACCTTTCCACGTTTGTGTAGAAAAAAGAAAAGAGGTAGAGACAAGACCGTGAGGAGTGTAGTCCCAGGAGGGTAGTTAACCTTTCGTTAACTAGGAGGAAAGGGATCAACCGAGGAAAGGTGACAAGGTGTAGCTCCCGGTGGTCGTGCGAGACGGGTTCTCGCTAATTGAACGAAGGACGGGGACAAAGATCTTCGTGTCTTTACGACGGTTTCCTAACTGTAAGGGAGGAAAAGGAAAGGAAGAGAAAGAATGGTCAGAGACGAACACCTTTATTTGTTGTGTCTGTAAATGAAAGAGTGATTGTATTAAATACTTTATTGTATTTAATACTATGGAAAACGTCATTTTTTAAAAACTCTTTCCTCTTGGATATCAATCAGACCTAAAATCAACAGACTAAAAGTATTGAAGGAGTGTTTACAGATTACGAACCCTCTTATGAGTTGTGTATCGTCTTTGATTACAGTTAACGTAAGTGAAAACGGTCACCAAGAGTTTAACGTCGATGAGGATGCGTTGAAAGTGTAAAAACTGTATATGTACGGTAGTCTTGATAATAAATAAACTCAAAAGAAATTTAGTGAAGTGAAAACATCAATTTATCCAAAGAAATTTACCATTTAACATGCATGGATGGTATTTATCTTGAAAATTTTAGTGGTCAATATTTATCGTTCATTGGTATTTTGTATACTTAACTTATAAACACAGTGGAAGGGGGGTGATGGTAAGTAAACAACTTCGGGATCGGGAGTTTACCCGAAGGAACCACAGAGTCAACTATTTCTTAGACGTTACACCCTCTGGACCCAAGGTAGGGACCCAACCCTTCTAGAGGATCTCTTCCCTTGTCGATGGTTAAGGTTATAAGACCGGATCTCTTAAGGTATCTGACATATCAGGTACCCCAGTGTCTCAGGCTGTGCTGACTCGCTGAAAGTGAAAGTGAAAAGTCGGGAAGTACCATACTATGAACCTGCACCCCGGAAACTACTCCAGTGCTTTCATCCCAGGGGCCATCACAAGAATATTCTTCTGCTTCTCTGGTCTCGAACCCGAGGGAACGAGAGAAGGAGCGACAGAGGTACGGTTCACTCCTACGTAGATCTTCTATGGAGGGTGGTTTTGGTTTAGACGACCGTCAAACTAGAACCTACAGAGTCGGAGGTCTTGACATTACTTATGTAGGGACAACAAATTCGGTGGGTGACATTTCATAAAAACATATCGTCGGAATAGTCTGATTTTGTGTGTGTATATATACGTATTAATTTTTGTTAAGTAATTAATTCATGATCGAACTATTTATGGACTATTTACGGAACACACACTATGGACAAGAGAAACATTTTTTTATTCTCATCCAATCTTTCATTTAATCGTTCACAATCCTTTCAAAATTTTTTATACTTTCTAAAAAGAGGACTGTATTAGTCTTTCTAATTTTATCTTAAGTTTTGTCTCACTGAAGGAATGAATTTCACAGGTACGAAAAAGTTCAATATAAGTACATGAGGGGATTTAGAAGATACAAATACAGGATCCAAAACCCTTTGTGACCGGAGGTGAGAAAGACAGGAATCTCATCGGTAAACCCTTTCGTAACGAGTCAAAAACATCCACGAATAAACGTTCTCTTATAAGGGTGAAAACCTCTTCCGTTACCGTGGGATGAGATCATGAGAACGGACCTTTTAGGGTACCTACCTCCTCGGACCATCCGACGCCAGGTACCCCAGTGATTCTCAGGCTGTGCTGACTCGCTGAAGTGAAAGGGAAAAATAAAAGTACGTAACCTCTTCCTTTACCGTTGGGTGAGGTCACAAGAACGGACCTCTTAGGGTCCCTACCCCCTCGGACCACCCGGCGACAGATACCCCAACGTGTCTCAGCCTGTGCTGACTTCGCTGAATCGTCGTCGTCCTCGTAAGGGTGAAATACGAAATTAGAGGACAAACGGAGTTACAGGCACTGGATGACGAACTTCTAGAGTCAAACTCCCAACCTCTCCAGGGGACCATTTGAAGTCTCATAATCCTTTCCTCCCTCCCGTAGCATCGAGAGGAAGTCTGGCGTCTTTAACCCGTCTACGACCAAAAGGATCGAAGTCAACGAGACAGATATTTACTCCACAATGGTAGTCACCCTCTTTTGCTCCACTTTTCTGTCCATCACAACTCCTATAACGGGATTGAGTACGAGACGGAGGAGTTACAGTTTCGGAAATTTTACCCAGGAATATTGGCACCCCTTCACACTACAACACCTGTGGTAGCCAGTCATCATAGTATCGTTCCCTTTGACGACCCTTACGACTTGATTTAGTAATAATTGGTTCTGTCCGTATGAAGACACTTAACTAGGTTCTACAATCTGTACACGTCTGAATAAGAATTAACACTACCAAGACGTAGTTAAAAATCTCAACGGAAGTATAAATACCTTATCCGTCTCAAAGATAAATTCACTTATCTAAAGAAGAACTTCCTATTACAAATTTAAGAAGATTATTTTATCGAAAACGAAAGGACTAAGTGCGATTATAGACAAAAGAGGGCAAGAGGTTTCCTTGACCTGATGTAAAAGTTCGTTTTCAACAATTATCTATTCTTAATCTTGTGTCTTAAGAAAATTTTTATGTAACTTCCAAATTGTTGATTCGTCAGTAGTGGTTAATTATTGAGATTATAATATGAAAAACTTTCTTTTACTAACCTTACAATAAAAGAGAGAAATCAACTTAAATAACACAATGTCAATATATGTCATTTGAAGTGTATAAATTTCACATATTAAGTTACTCAAAAAATTTTTTGTTTACATAAATTCATTTTTAGACTTATCTAAATTTCTTTTTGTGATGTGACTATTTCATCCGTACTTTATACTTATAGTGACTTAGACACGCCACCTTGAACTAACTGACTTCGAATCCTTTATGGTTGAACTAAAAATCCTATGGAAGTCAGATTTCGTCATTTTGAGACACGGTACTAAAGGATTTTTATCATGTCCCTAAATCTCCAAGTAGATAAAAGATTCCTACGACACTTTTTATTAAATTTTTTTTACACACCCCTCCCTTCAGTACATGAAGGGTACATATCTGTACCCTTCAGACATAAAACACAACTTAAAAAGACATTTAGATTTTGATGATAATTCTTACTTCAGATAAACGTATGTATACCGGTTGTCCGTGTCCTTTTCTACGAGTTGTAGTGATTAATAATCTCTTTACGTTTAGTTTTGGTGTTACTCAGTGGTCAGTCTTACCGGTAGTAGTTTTTCAGATGTTGATTATCTACGTCCTCTCCCATACCTCTTTTCCCTTGGGAGGATGTGACAACCATCCTTACCTTCAACCATGTCGGTACTACCTTTTGTCATGCCTCAAAGGAATTTTTGATTTTTATCTCAATGATATACTAAGTTGTTAGGATGAGGATCCGGATATAGGTCTTTTCTATTTTAGAGATTAAGTATTTCTATGTACGTGAGGTTACAAGTCATCGTGACCTCTGGACCCAAGTTAAGGACCCAGTCCTTCTAGGGGACCTCTTCCTTTACCATTGGGTGACGTCATAAGAACGGAGTTCTTAGGGTACCTGTCTCCTCGGACCGTCCGATGTCAGGTACCCCAATGTTCGCAGTCTATGTTGAATCGTTGATTTGGTGGTTCTGTACCTTCGTTAGATTTATAGATAGCTGTCTACTTGCCTACTTTTTCTACACCATGTGTGTGTGTGTGTGTGTGTGTGTGTGTGTATGTGTGTGTGATCTTACAATAGTCGGTATTTTTTCTTACCTTATTAAGGTAAACGTAATTGTACCTACCTGGATCTCTAATAATATGACTCACTTCAATTCAGTCTCTTTCCATTTATAGTATACTATAGTGGATATACATCTTAGACTTCACTTTCACTTCACGTTCAGTGAGTCAGTACAGGTTGAGAAACGTTGGGGTACCCGACATATCAGGTACCTTAAGAGGTCCGGTCTTATGGCCTCACCCATCTGAAAGGGAAGAGATCCCCTAGAAGGGTTGGGTCCCTAGCTTGGGTCCAGAGGACTTAACGTCCTCCTAAGAAATGGTCGACTCGGTGTTCCCTTCGGGTTATTATGACCTCACCCATTGGATAGGGAAGAGGTCGTCGAGAAGGTTGGGTCCTTAGCTTGGTCCCAGAGGACGTGACGTCCGTCTAAGAAATGGTTGACTCGATACTCCCTTCGGGTTAGACCTCATACTATGTTTGCTAGAATAAATGTTTTGTCTTTGTCTGAGTGTCTGTATCTTTTGTTTAAACACCAATGGTTTCCCCTTTCCACCCCCCTACCCTGTTTAATCCTCGAACCCTAATTGTCTATGTTTCGATGTATATATTTTATTTGTTGTTCCTGGATGACATATCGTGTTCCTGAATGTAAGTGATAGACATTATTGTATTACCTTTTCTTGTATATATATGTATATATATAAGTCAAAGTATGTGTACATTGACTTAGTGAATCGATATATGTACTTTAATTATGTTGTAACATTAGTTGATATGAAGTTAATTTTTTTTTCACAAATTTTTCTTTGGTTTTTTTGTTTATTTTTGTTTTTTATTTATCATTTCGTAAAGTACAATGTCCGTGTCTTTTGAATAATGGTTGTGAGAGAGTGACGTCTCAAAATACTTATTGGGAAACACCCATTTATTCTATACATGTGACTGGAGATTTATACGTTAGAATTACCGTGCAAGAAAAGACATGTTAACTATTTGCGTAGGGAGACTCTAATGTATTTCATTTATTAAATAATTACTCTCTAAAACAGGTCATAATTTGATGACAGACCCATGAATAAAGTAGAAAAGGACAGAAACACCGGATACAATCTAACACTTGGGAATCCACTTGTTTCTGGTGTAACTAATTCAACCGGAAAAACCCATCTCCTTTTATAGGACCACATTTACTACTAATATTATCGTGACATCATAAAAACTCCTTACTAACACTTGGTTCTAATACTTATATAGTTCCATCTATTTGTGTCCTCTAAATAGATCTTCGACATTACCACCGTTTAGTATTTTAGTACTTTACATTATTAAGTTGTATCGAAAGAATTAGGATTTGTATCCAAATCGGAAAAAAGGTGTGTCTCGACCAAACTATTAGACGACCATAGTACTTTCGTAATTACTAAAACAGAAACTTAAACACAAAAGATTTACTCCAGGCTGTCCTGTTACCTCGTGCATGTACTCGTCTCTTCTATGCGTGTTGTTTATGTAGATGACAAGGAAGTGTGGGGCAAACGTAGACCACAAGGGTTGTGAGGTACCTGTGTCTTAAATCCACTTGGGCGTCGTTCTGAGGTTTGTTCGTCTTCACAATGTAGGAGTTGACTCATTCACCTCAACGACTGTCGGGTTCTCCGGTACGAAAGACAAGTTTGACCTTAAACAAAGTTTACGGACTTTCGGTTCCTCGGAATAGTGTAAGAAAGAGTAAACATAATGAAGGGTCGGTGAATGTGACTTTTACTACTTTAGTTTCCGTTCCGTTCCGATTCCGTTGACTAACTGTGAAAAGGAAAGACAAGAAGGAGTAAGTGTCCATTCGGTCTCACCTTACAAGCATCTTATACGGGTATAGTACTTCGCTGTATTTTTGTCAACTCAAACAGAACACGTCGAAAAGATCACAAGACCGTTCTTAATTAACGTAGACGTATATATGTGATACCTTATTCTTAAGACACTAGAGTGTATGTTCAATCCCGAGAATACAAATTTTAACCGTAACTTCTTATATTTCTACTCAACATTTTAAGTACGATTATTAAAAAATTTGAGAACAAAATGAATGTCGTTGTACTTTATCGTTTATTTTTACTAGTGTTTAGTTCTCTCTCCAGTCTCTTCTTTCCTTTTTTGGAAATATAAAATCATGTATACTGTGACGAAAAAAAAGGATAAAAAAAACTTGTTCCCCAAGGTGTTTAATACATCGGAAGGAACAAACGTCTCTTACCTAATATTTACGCCAGAGCTGACTTACATCTTTCTATCTGCTCATACCAAAGATTTCTGTACAAAGTCGGATTTAGAGGAGGTTAGGGTACATGGAATCGATTGAACGTACCGAGGAACTGTCTAGACGATCCGGACGTGAGGACTTTACTCCTCAGTTTCCGGAAGGAACTCGTAGAGACGGGGTTCTCCTGAACGTAGGGACAGGGAGACACGATAATGATGTGGACGGTGAGTCAAAGAGACTACTTACATGAATCCTGTTTTCCGATATTGAACAAAGAGATATCTACACGGAGGGAAAAGTCCGACACCGGAAGGATCTCCTCCCTCTGAATGAAATGAATTAAGACATTGAGGTCTTTGGACCGAATCTCATCTAAAAGTATTTATAAAAATTATTTAGTAACTTTAATACAAAAATTGATGAACACACATCTCACCTAAGTCCTCACAGGGATCTCATCTAATAAGAGGGGACTCCATAGACAGACAAAGTTAGTCTTCTCAAGAGTCAAGCCAGTCAGTCAAGTCAGCGAGACAACACAGGTTGAGAAACGGTGGGGATCTGACATCGTACGGTCCGAAGGGAAAGGCAGTGGTTGAGGGCCTCGAGCGAGTTTGTATACAGGTAACTCAACCACTACGGTAGGTTGGTAGAGTACGGGACTACAGGGGAAAAGGAGGAAGTCAGAAAGGGTCGTAGTCTAAGAAAGGGTCACTCAGTCAAGAAGCGTATTCCACCGGTTTCATAACCTCAAAGTCGAAGTTATAGTTAGGAAGGTTACTTATAAGACCTGACTGAGTCTTCGCGAGACCTTTCCGAATTATGGTTTCCTTCACGACTTCAACCCTAAATCTACCTCAAAGGGTTTGGACACTAGGAGAGTGAGACACCGGGAGAAACGTTAGTCTTCTCTCGACTCAAATTTTTCGTCTTCGAATGTCTAGTACCAAGATGGGTAAACGATCTCGAGATCTACACCGAGTCCCGGAACGTCCACATATTCTAGGATCCCCACCCGTCGGAGTAGACAAAAGTTTCGGAGTGATGTATTTTTTGTCTCCCAACCAATCTCTAGAACTTTGGAGTACGTTATAACTCAACTTTCGGTTTGTATAAAGTTGGTTTACGGAATACAAACCCCATCTACGAGTGAATAGTTTCTAAGTAATCAATGATCTCTACGTCCATCTAGTACTTGTATCATACTGGACGAACCATCGAGAAGGTAGAGAGGGAGGAAAAGAATAAGGAAAGTAGAGTATGGGAATCGGACGTACATAAATCTATCTACAATATTGGGTGTAAGTACAAACACTTCGTTAACACATATAGGAAAATTACTGTTTTATAGACCAAAACTGGTAGTGTTTTTCCTTGTCGTAGTCTGAATTATTTATTGTTCTGTAGGTAACATGGTTACTATGGAATAGAAAATACGAAGAAAGTTCCATTGCCAGAATTCGTGTGATTATCCGAGTTCAGTTCGTTTCGGTTCTTTCAAGGTAGTTACGTCGTCTATTAATAGGGGGACCGTTTGGAGTCCGGGTTCTGGTAACAACTGAACCGTTTAGTCGGACACAAAAAGTTCACGAGTAATTGACATTCAGAAAATTTTTCACGAACGAATCACACAAAATGGAGTATTCAAGGTCCATATCCAAATTCCCGTATCCTTCTTTTTACCACTGAAATTAATTAACATTGTGAACCTAGTAGAATTATAGGTTTCAGATACACATACACACACTCTCTCTCTCTCTCTCTCTACCTCCCTCCCTCCCTCTCTCTTTCCCTTCCCCTTCTCCTTCCGTCAGTTGTAAGGAAACGAGTGTTTACCTGGTCGGACGGGAGGTCGTCGTCACGTCGTTCGTCTTTTGTGGTCTGACGAGAGTCCTCCGGACCCGAGATCAAGACAGAGACGGTGTTCTACAGTCACCGGGATAGTTTAGGATGATGAAGAGACCTTGACAAGTCATTACTTCTCAAACTTATATTACTACAAACTCGTGCACTGTGAGATTATAGATTAAGGTCCCAATAGTTTCTCTGAATCTTGAAGAAAGAAAGAAAGGGTTCAAGTAGGGTGAGGTTATTCTCCAAGTCTAAACGGATTCTCCCCCGAGGGAGGTAGTAATAAGAAGGACGGACCCGAACGAGGACGTGGGGTTTGCTCTAGAAGATTGAAGAATGTATATGTCTGTCATGTATTGGATCAAATAAAGACTCGGGTTTACGTTCAACGACTCCGGAGAGAAGGGGTCGAGTCGGTCCGTACCACATCACACTAACTGAAGATCCTCCGTCCTACACCACGACGTCCCGATTGTGATCCTCGAAAGTGACACGAGACTCAACGTCCAGGGAATCGTGTGTCCTAGACTTTTATCCGGGGACTCAAGGAAGAGGACTAAGGAGGAAAGATGGGATCCGGTATGGCGACCCGAAATTCGGAGAGGGATAAATGACAAGGTTAAAGAATAATATGTTCAAGATACACTAATGGCTTTCTTTGGACTTTTCACTTTCCTCTTCATCTCTTCTATGGTATTTGATATTAGGATGATGAGTCTGTTGGTGGGGGTTGAAAAACTGTACGTAGACTCCATCGAACAACGTTGTCCCTGGTGTTTAAACGAGTATGAAAGGATATTAGTACAAACACACACGTGCACACACACACTCTCTCTCTCAAGGAGACAGGACAAGTTGAGAAACGTTAGGGTACCTGACATCCAGGTGGTCCGAGGAGACAGGTACCTTAAAAGGTCCGTTCTTATGGCCTCACCCAACGGTAAGGGAAGAGGTCCCTTAGAAGGACTGGGTCCCGAACTTGGACCTAGAACATGTAACTTCCGTCTAAGAAATGACAGACGCGGTGATCCCTTAAGGAGAGAATGGTGATTGAGACCCGCACCGGTTACCCTGTCATCGTTCACCTAGTGTCTCTGAAACTTTTACAAATAGCAACACGAACGGAGAGGACGACGAAAACCCTATATGACGATGGAACATTTACTCAGACACGATCGGAAGACTTACTGTCCTCTATACACGGGGTACCAGGACAGTATAGTCTGTTGTGGGTCAGTTAGGGGTCTTCGTCTCGACGGGTCTACTCACCATCGACTTGTGTGTACAAACACTTGGGTTAACTCTCTTCGTATTCTTGGTAGTCGATTTGGGTCGGGTCTGACGTTTGGGTGGTTTAAGAGTTGACTTATATACCAACGATAAATGTTGTTTTGTGCTTCAAAATATCAAACAATACGTCGTTTTCGATTGGTGATTTTATTAGGAAGTCAGAAATAGTATATATTGTTTTAACTCTAATATGGTATATACGATAAGGTATTGGTCAAAAAAGTATACTCTAAAGGGATCCAGAAATTATAAAAGGAGGAGTAATATTCAAGGTGGTCCCGTTTCTAATATAGTTAAAACAAGTTACGATATAAAGGTCTTTTATAATGTGGAGACATTTGTATCAACTTTAAGTTTGAAAAAAAACTTACTCACTAACCTCCTGTAGTAGACAAAACCTACCCACTTAACAGAGTACAATACACTGCAATTGATAAAAACGGGGTAAGACTCAAAGACAAAGAGATTATTCAAACCGTGAAGGGTGATCTTGACCGTAAGTCCACTCGAGACGATGGTGGACTCTTGATCTAGAGATCAAGTTTTAGGGGTGGTCCTCCTCCCGAAACGATTTGTCGGAAGTTTTAAGTCAAGGTTAGTGTACAGGATACCCCGTATGAATAGGGAGAAGTCCCACACGTATGACACAATATACCTAGAACAGTCCTGTCCCCGTGGTCCGGTATCATGGATGTTCAAAGAGAGAAGAGGACGACCCATTTGAAGACTCTCATTCCCGAGTCGAGGACCTTACGGACTCTGTATTGTTCGTAAGCCAGTTACGGACACCCTATTTACTTGTTTAATTTGGTGTGACGTTCCTTGAGGAGACTGTCGTAGCGTATACATTAGAATGAGAGAAAACAAAAAAAAAAAAACTCTTTAAATGAGAATAATGTTAGTTGTTTATACGATTACTACTGTTATTTGACACTCTTTTATATAAATATAGGGGAGGTTTTTAGTATTAACCCTGTATGATGGTTTCTCCTATAAAGATCTTACCGAAATTAAGGTAAACCTAGAAAAAAATTCCGTACTCCTTTAGTCCTTTGATCCTCTCACCTTTTACCTTCACCCTGTATCCCTCTCACGTAGTATGAGATCAAATGTCAAAAATACCAGGTAATAGACGGTACCTATCCTCCGTTGTTACAATCAAATGTATAACCAAATTTGCATTAAATTTCAGATCCGGATTTGAATCCGATCACAGTTTATTTCTTCGCTATAATCAAGACGGTAACTAATCTCAAGACAAACCCTAAGAAACGACTTCTCTTTATGAGGCGACACCACTTTTAACGATAAACACTTTCGTGACGTATTTTTCTCATGAGGCGACGCCTTACAGTTCTAGACGTAATAAGTGTGTGTGTATGTGTGTACTTTAGAGTTGTGTAATGAGACTAACGACATTATTTGAATTTTCTGAAACCAAATGTGTTCGTCGGTCCGAAACAATATTATTCCCACATTTGTAGTTGAGATTAATTAATTACAATTGTCAAGAAAGGAAAATTTCCTAAAAACTGAATTCAAGACCGAAGTCGTCTTGTAATAAGTGTATTGTACTTGTAAAATTATACGTATTCAGATGAGGTTGTTGCAACGACCGGTAAAAAATTGATGGTCTCCTGTCTGATCGGGAAAAATTGAGAGAGTCCGGAACCCTCGGCACAAATTTTCCGTCGAGACTATCCGGAAACCAAGGTCGGTCCCCCAAAATTGAAAAGGTCTTCTCAAAATCCCCTTGAAGAGGACGGGAGTAAGATCTAAGTCCGTTCGTTAAGACTACCATAGACTGAGTAAGCGAATGTGAAGGGAAAATTTCTATAGTAAGTTTGTTTTTATTCTTGTACAAAAATACGAGGTCACGACACTTCCTGTTTCAGAAGGTAACTTAAGGGACTGGGTGTCGAGACCGGGTACCGACGTCAGAGTACTGGTGTCTCACGTGGACCTTGGGAACGACGGGTAAAACATTTGTTCTTGGGAATTGAATGTTCTCTTACTTCGTCTTTCTCTCCGACAGTCTAGTCCACCGTCCCTCCGGTCCGTGGAGCCGACAGGAAAGTTACGCTTCTGATCTTTAGTACCCCTCTGTGGACATACCATCTGTGACAACCAATGTGTTGTCTATGCGGTATTTATGTTGTTCCTACTGTCACTACATTCCTTCGTATAAGAATGGGTCCTTTAAGTAGTATTAACCCTTTATGGTAGTTTCTCCTCTAAAGAGGAGAAGAAGGAACGATTGTTTTGAAGTTAAATCAAGTCTCGTAGTCACAAGGGTCAGAGTCCGTTTAGTAATACTAACTAGATTCAGTCATTACTGTTGGGATAAAGGAGAAACAGAAGGAAAGTTTTTTTATTTGAAAGAAAAACTTCCCAAAATCTAAGTGTCGTTTTGACTCGTCTTCTATGTCTCTGAACTGAATATGGGGGGACTCGGGGTGTGCACATTCGGACGGTCTGATAACTGTAGGGTAGGGTATGTCCACGACTTGGATGTGGCTATGTAGTAACAGTGAGTTTCAAGTCAAATGACATCCCAAGTGTGAACCACATCTTGTAAGATAAAAGACCTGTTTATATGTTGTACGTAGGTCGTCATATCATAGTATGTGTCACGAAAATAACGGGATTGTTAAGAGACACCAGACGGAGAAATAGAGAGACAGGNATGTGTCACGAAAATAACGGGATTGTTAAGAGATACCAGACGGAGAAATAGAAAGACAGGGGATGGGGGGGCGGGTACCGTGGTGACTAGAAAAATGACAGAGGTATCAAAACGGAAAAAGGGTCTTATAGTATGTCAATCTTAGTATGTCATATATTGGAGAAGTCTATCCGAATAAAGTAAATCATTAAAAGTAAGTTTAAAGGAGATACAGAAAAGTACCGAACTATTAAATAAAGAAAACTAATGACTCATTGTAAGGTAACGGACCTCCATGGTGTTAAACAAATGTGTAAGTAAAACCAACGAAGATTCAAAACTGTTAATATTTATTTCGAGGATATTTTTAAAAAACCCAAAAACCAACCTATATTAAAAAGTCACGTAAACTCATTTATGGTTCCTCGTATTAAAGACCTAACGCACTATTCTTGTACAAATCAAAACTTTCTTTAACGGTTTGAAAGAAGATTTCATGGACCTGGTAAAACGTAAGGGTGGTCGTCACTTACTCTCAAGGAGATTGAGGTGTAAGAACAGTCGTAAACGACAACAGTTGACAAATCCCAAAACCGGGAAGATTATCTACATAGTCAAGTCAAGTCAAGTCAAATCAGCGAGTCAGAAACGCTGGGGTACTTAACGTCGTGCGGTCCGGAGGGACAGGTAGTGGTTGAGGGCCTCAAGTGAGTTTGAATCCAGGTAGCTCAACCACTATGGTAGGTCGGTAGAGTAGGAGACAGTAGGGGAAGAGGAGGACTGGGGTTATGGGAGGTCGTAGTCTCAGAAAAGGTTACTCAGTTGAGAAGCGTAGTCCACCGGTTTCATGACCTCAAAGTCGAAATCGTAGTAAGAAAGGTTTCTTTAGGGTCCCGACTAGAGGAAGNATTATCTACATAGTCAAGTCAAGTCAAGTCAAATCAGCGAGTCAGAAACGCTGGGGTACTTAACGTCGTGCGGTCCGGAGGGACAGGTAGTGGTTGAGGGCCTCAAGTGAGTTTGAATCCAGGTAGCTCAACCACTATGGTAGGTCGGTAGAGTAGGAGACAGTAGGGGAAGAGGAGGACGGGGGTTATGGGGAGTCGTAGTCTCAGAAAAGGTTACTCAGTTGAGAAGCGTAGTCCACCGGTTTCATGACCTCAAAGTCGAAATCGTAGTAAGAAAGGTTTCTTTAGGGTCCTGATTAGAGGAAGTCTTACCTGACCAACCTAGAGGAACTCCAGGTTCCCTGAGAATTCTCAGAAGAGGTTGTGGTGTCAAGTTTTCGTAGTTAAGAAGTCACGAGTCGGAAGAAGTGTCAGGTTGAGAGTGTAGATATTGACTGTGACCTTTTTGGTATCGGAACTGATCTACCTGGAAACAACCGTTTCATTACAGAGACGAAAACTTATACGACAGATCCAACCAGTATTGAAAGGAAGGTTCCTCATTCGCAGAAAATTAAAGTACAGACGTTAGTGGTAGACGTCACTAAAACCTGGGGTCTTTTTATTTCAGACTGAAACAAAGGGGTATATAAAGGGTACTTCACTACCCTGGTCTATGGTACTAGAAACAAAATACTTACAACTCGAAATTCGGTTGAAAAAGTGAGAGGAGAAAGTGAAAGTAGTTCTACGAAAAATCAACGAGAAGTGAAAGACGGTATTCCCACCACAATAGACGTATAGACTCCAATAACTATAAAGAGGGCCGTTAGAACTAAGGTCGAACACAAAGAAGGTCTGGTCGTAAAGAGTACTACATGAGACATATATTCAATTTATCCGTCCCACTGTTATATGTCGGAACTACATGAGGAAAAGGATAAACCTTGGTCAGACAACAAGATACAGGTCAAGATTGAAAACGAAGAACTGGACGTATATTCAAAGAGTTCTCCGTCCAGTCCACCAGACCATAAGGGTAGAGAAAGTCTTAAAAGGTGTCAACTAACACTAGGTGTGTCAGTTTCCGAAACCGTATCAGTTATTTCGTCTTTATCTACAAAAAGACCTTGAGAGAACGAAAAAGTTACTAGGTCGCCTGCAATCGTTAAACTGGAGACCAAGGAGACGGAAAGGATTTTGGTCGAACTTGTAGACCTTAAAGTGTCAAGTACATAATGACTTCGGACCTAACCTCTTAAAACTCGTAATGAACTGATCGCACACTCTACTCACGTTAACACACCATCAAACTCGTAAGAAACCGTAACGGAAAGAAACCCTAACCTTACTTTTGACTGGAAAAGGTCAGGACACTGGTGACGACTCAAAAGGTCTAAACGACCGTATAACTCACATCGTGAAATTGTCGTAATAGAAAGTCCTAGTCAAGTCAAGTCAGTGAGTCAGTACAGACTGAGAAACGTTGGGGTATTTAACGTGGTACGGTCCGGAGGGACAGGTAGTGGTTGAGGGCCTCAAGTGAGTCTGAGTGTAGGTAGCTCAGTCCCTACGGTAGGTCGGTAGAGTAGGAGACAGCAGGGGAAGAGGAGGACGGGGGTTAGGGAGGGTCGTAGTGTCAGAAAAGGTTACTCAGTTGAGAAGTGTACTCCACCGGTTTCATGACCTCAAAGTCGAAATCGTAGTAAGGAAGGTCTCTTTAGGGTCCCAACTAGAGGAAGTCTTACCTGACCAACCTAGAGGGACGTCAGGTTCCCTGAGAGTTCTCAGAAGAGGTTGTGGTGTTAAGTCTTCGTAGTTAAGAAGCCGCGAGTCGGAAGAAGTGTCAGGTTGAGAGTGTAGGTATGTGCTGATGACCTTTTGGTATAGGAACTGATCTACCTGGAATCAGCCGTTTCATTACAGAGACGAAAACTTATACGATAGATCCAACCAGTATTGAAAAGAACGTTCCTCATTCACAGAAAATTAAAGTACCGACGTCAGTGGTAGACGTCACTAAAACCTCGGGTTTTTTCATTTCAGACTGTGACAAAGGTGACAAAGGGGTAGATAAAGGGTACTTCACTACCCTCACCTACGGTACTAGAAACAAAAGACTTACAACTCGAAATTCGGTTGAAAAAGTGAGAGGTGAAAGTGAAAGTAGTTCTCCGAAAAATCAAGGAGAAGTGAAACCTATCATCATATATTAACAACATTAAACATTAAGAGATTACTGTATACTACAACTTGTAGAAAAGTACACAAATGACTGGTGCATATAGAAGAGACCTTTCCACTGACAATCCCATAAAAAGGACAAAAAATTAGTCCATCAAAACAAAGGAATAACAACTCAAAATTCTCAAGAAATATATAAAACTTATGTCAGGAAATAGTTTATAAAACAACGTTCATAAAAAGAGGGTTAAACACCTGACAGGAAAGTAAGAGAACTGTCACAGAAGATGTCATGTCTTCTAAAAGTAAGTTACTTTGGTCGAATAATTAATGGAGACAGTGTCTAATACGGAAACCACAACTTAGAATTTTAGATAGTGATTTGAATACTAGGAGATCCAAAGATGATATAAAAGAAAATCCTTAAAACATCAAAACGTAAAATATAAGTAAAACGTAACTTAGACATCTAGTTCAACCCTTCTTGACTGTAGAACTGTTGTAACTCAAAATAATCCAGAAACTAAAATAAGTATGTCTAGAACATGTATAAAACTATCTAAATATGGATTTATAAAGTAATAAATATGGATTAATAAAGTAATCCCCATGATTACATTTACTATAAACTAAAAATTAAAGTTTAAGGTGAACAAATAACAACCATATGTCCTTTCGTCAAATGAGAATATATAATTGGATAACTTTAGAATAATATTAGAAAATAATCAAGGTCCTCACAAAAAACAACTAAGTAAGCCTATAAGATGTATCTATTAGTACGGTAGACGTTTGTTTCTGTCGAAATAAAGAAGGAAGGGTCAGGTATATAGAGGGGGAGGGACGAGAAAAAACAAAAAAAAAAACCAGAATAACGTAATCGATCCTGAAAATCATACTTCAGTCTTTCTTAACCTCTCTCCCCNATATAATTGGATAACTTTAGAATAATATTAGAAAATAATCAAGGTCCTCACAAAAAACAACTAAGTAAGCCTATAAGATGTATCTATTAGTACGGTAGACGTTTGTTTCTGTCGAAATAAAGAAGGAAGGGTCAGGTATATAGAGGGGGAGGGACGAGAAAAAAAAAAAAAAAAAACCAGAATAACGTAATCGATCCTGAAAAACATACTTCAGTCTTTCTTGACCTCTCTCCCCTGTAGGAACGGAACAAGGACTAGAATTGTCCTTTCGAAGATTGGTAATTCATATTACAATCGACACCCAAAAAAGTATCTACTACCAGAAATAAGTGAACTTCTTCAAAGGGAGATAAGGTTCAAACAACGCTAAAAATAGTACTTACTCACAACCTAAAACAGTTTACGAAAAAGACTTGGATAACTACACTAGAAAAAGAAATCGGACGACTACACAATCTAATATAATCAACTAAAAGTTCCCAAAAGAGACGGAAAATTTATCGACCAACCCCTTTTTGTACCCCCGAACACTGGGTAAGACAAGTTGTACCAGAATCCACTTAAGAAGACCCACACATGTCACTCTGCGCAAGACCCTTTCTAAAGTGTCAGAACCATTTGTACCTCCTCGTGTGGCAGGGAGGGAGGAAGCAAGTCAAAAATTACACCTAATTATCAACCTCTGTATTACCGACAAAACGGTAGTGTTCCCTCCCTTTCCGGTTTTAACGTCTCTATAATGGAGACTTTATTAAAGTCGTAGAACATGTTTGTGGATGAAGACCTGAAGAACAATATACTCTTTTTATTTTGTGGAAAACAAATCTGTAACATTCGTCGGTTTGGACAAATATAGACTAAGGATTTAGTGAAGTAGACTAAGTATTATTCTGTATACCTCCAACAACTTCTTCTGGGTAATAAGGAAACTAAGACGTTCACCACGAGACCACGGATTCGTATCCTTTCTGACCGTACTTCCCCCTCGACTGTCTCCCTTTTTTCCTCTCATGGACTCACTGTCCCGTAGTTGTCTCGTAGAATAACGAGCCCCTTGAGGACCCATTATGGTCAAGTCTCATCCGTATAGTTGGGTACCGGTTCCCGTTCTAGACGTAGGAGGTCCCTCTCATCTTTCGAGATATTCTTCACCGTTTTATTTCACTCCTTCGCTGTATCACGTTATCTTTCATCTACTCGAATCCTTGGTTTCTTTACCTTTTAACTCAAGAACTAAGATACTGAAAAAGACCACAATAAACCAGGTTAATATATTATTACTAATCGGAGTTGATAGAGAAGATATTATACCCTTCCTTTAACAGAAAGAGTGTTCGAGTGACATTTATACTTTTCGTTATCGTACCAGTCTCGTTTATCCATACTATGGTAACGAGATAAAAGATAAAGTATACAAGTCTCGGTTCCATTCTAATCGTTTCTCCAGTTCCGTTGGAGATAATCTTTCTGTATCTGTCCTACTTTCGAACTTAAATTACAATACGATTATCCTCGAGATACTTAATCGTCAGAGAATTTGAGTCGTTAGGTTTCACAGATGGATCAGTTGGTCGGAATTTGTTCGACGTTGATCCTAGTGAGTAGATCTCGGTCCGTAGGACCTTACACTTCAGTTCACCCGGAATCTTTCGTAGTGATGCTTGTTTCGATCACCTCCACTACCTTAAGGTCAACTCGATAAAGTTTAGGACTTTCTACTACGACACTTTCACGATGTGAGTTATACGGTCGTTTAGACCTTTTGAGTCGTCACCGGTGTCCTGACCCTTTCCAGTCAAAAGTAAGGTTAGGGTTTCTTTCCGTTACGGTTTCTTACGAGTTTGATGGCGTGTTAACGTGAGTAGAGTGTACGATCAGTTCATTACGAGTTTTAAGAGGTTCAGTCCGAAGTTGTTATACACTTGGCACTTGAAGGACTACAAGTTCGACCAAAATCTTTTCCGTCTCTTTGGTCTCCAGTTTAACAGTTGTAGGCGACCTAGTATCTTTTTCGTTCTCTCAAGGTCTTTTTGTAGATAAAGACGAAATAACTGATACAGTGTCGGAAACTGACACACCTAGTGTTATTTGACACCTTTTAAGACTTTCTCTACCCTTATGGTCTGGTGGACTGGACGGAGAACTCTTTAGACATACGTCCAGTCCTTCGTTGTTAATCTTGACCTGTACCTTGTTGTCTGACCAAGGTTTATCCTTTTCCTTATGCAGTTGCGACATATAACAGTGGGACGAATAAATTGAATATACGTCTCATGCAGTACTCTTTGTGACCTACCCTTCTTTGTGTTCGACCTTAGTTCTAACGACCCTCTTTATAGTTATTGGAGTCTATACGTCTACTGTGGTGGGACTACCGTCTTTCACTTCTCCTTGATTTTGCGAAGAACTACTTTCACTTTCTCCTCTCACTTTTTCAACCGAATTTCGAGTTGTAAGTCTTTTGTTTCTAGTACCGTAGGTCAGGATAGTGAAGTACCCTTTATCTACCCCTTTGTCACCTTTGTCACAGTCTGAAATAAAAACCCCCGAGGTTTTAGTGACGTCTACCACTGACGTCGGTACTTTAATTTTCTGTGAATGAGGAACGTTCTTTTCAATACTGGTTGGATCTATCGTATAAGTTTTCGTCTCTATAATGAAACGACTGATTCCAGGTAGATCAGTTCCGATACCAAAAAGGACACCAGTACATACCTACACTCTCAACCTGACACTTCTTCCGACTCGTGGCTTCTTAACTACGAAAACTTGACGCCACAACCTCTTCTGAGAACTCTCAGGGAACCTGACGTCCCTCTAGGTTGGTCAGGTAAGACTTCTAGTCGGGACCCTAAAGAGACCTTCCTTACTACGATTTCGACTTTGAGATCATGAAACCGGTGGAGTACACTTCTCAACTGAGTAACCTTTTCTGACACTACGACCCTCCCTAACCCTCGTCCTCCTCTTCCCCTGCTGTCTCCTACTCTACCGACCTACCGTAGTGACTGAGCTACCTACACTCAGACTCACTTGAGGTCCTCAACCACTACCTGTCCCTCCGGACCGCACCACGTTAAATACCCCAGCGTTTCTCAGCCTGTGCTGACTCGCTGACTTGACTTAACATGACTCCTTCGTTTTTCTGACTTATTTCTTCAGTCTTATGATAATAAGGGTCCCTCGTTATCTTTCAGTATCTAAAAAAAAAAAATGACGAACACTATTAGACTTGCAAATTCATGTTATTTATAGACAATTTAATTGCTATACATCTTATAATTTTAGAGAAATCCTTAGGGATATTGTTATAAAGTCTCTTCCGTTACCGTGGGGTGAGGTCATGAGAACGGACCTTTTAGAGTACCTACCTCCTCGGACCATCCGACGTCAGGTACCCCAGCACTTCTCATCCTGTATTGACTTGCTGAAGGGAAATTGAAAAGTGAAAGTACGTAACCTCTGCCTTTACCGTTGGGTGAGGTCACAAGAACGGACCTCTTAGGGTCCCTGCCCTCTCGGACCACCCGACGACAAATACCCCAGTGTGTCTCAGTCTGTGCTGACTTCACTGAATCGTCGTCGTCGTCGTATCGTTATAAATAGGTCGACTATTTTAGTAAAACCATAAAATAAGGTCAATATTAACCTCCTTTATAGATCGAAGATGGGTCCTCTTCAAGATTTGAATTAATATCTTGTGGAACTCTGAAAACTTGGTTAAACTACACTATAAAGTAGTGATGGTTTCATCAATTTTAATGTAACAAAACCCTTCTTCGTTTTAGGTTTTCTCTAGATTCGTAAATCGAGTACTTCCTTACTCCTAATATAATTAACTTCAACCATAATACCCGTGTAAATCACTTTTAACGTTTATTAAAGGAATCTCGTCCCTTCTGAAGGGTACTGACCTAAAGGAGGATTTCAATCTAAATAAGTAAGGAATTAGGTTGATCGATAATCACTGTTAGTAGGTCCAAGATTCGTGTCTTGACCTTCGGGGACCGTGTAATTTTTTTTCATCCACTACTATGAACCCTGGAGAACAAGAAGATTATGTTACCCAGGATTCAAGAAATACCCGACGGAACCACCGAGTCACCATTTGTTAGGCGGACGGTTGTGTCCTTTGTACCCAAGTTAGGGACTCAGTCCTTCTAGGGGACCTCTTCCTTTACCGTTATGGGCTCACCCATAAGAACGGACCCTTTAGGGTGCCTGTCTCCTCGGACCCCCCGATGTCGAGTATCCAAGAGTTTTCTCAACTTGTACTGTCACTAATTTGTTATCCTTGTTGTTCGAGAATACGTATTCTTAATGGTCCCATCGAACAATTTTTACCTATGAAGAACCCGTATGGTATCTTTAAGACTAAGTACTGTAACCCCGATTTTTAGAAGTAGTCAGTGAGGTCTAATAGGTCTCCTTCTAGTTGACTCTTGACGTGATACTTCGTGTAATAAAAGGTCGATCTTGGAGATTCCATCAACCTTTTCATTTTTTATATGTAAAGTCTTCCAGTTTCCATACCTTACTGTTTAGTCCTACAACCTATGGTTCCGTCTCTGTCCGTTAGTCTTAAACGACGAAATCTTCCGTCTACTAGGACTGTAAACGACCCTTCGACACTAATGTCCATTGACCTTGATCTGTTTATTTGTCAGGGTTAATCTTGTATATTATTGCGGTGTTCAGTCCTGTTTCCGTTATTAACTCTGATTCGTCTTTCGGAGTCCTTGGTTCCCGTTAGTTCTTAATGTCTGATTTTTTTTTTTGTTTGTTTTTTTGATGTTCAGGGGATGTATACTTTCTCAAGACAAGACTCTGACATTCAGGTTGTTTCAATCGGATCCATGACATCTTTACCGATTGTCTGTGACCGAGTCAATCATTTCTTAGATGGGCGTTACGTCCTCTGGACCCAAGAAAGGGACCCAACCCTTCTAGGGAACCTCCTCCTTTGCGGATGGGCGAGGTCATAAGACCGCACCTCTTAAGGTACCTGACACATCAAGTGCCCCAGTGCTTCTCAACCTGTGCTGACTCGAAAAAGTGAAAAAAGTGACATATTTCTCTACCAAACCCACCATGGGTCTTCAAGGAATGTCCGAAGGGTAACCCTTTCTTTCGTCAAGGTCCCCCTACGAATGTTTACCTTCATCCTCTCACCACGGGTCTCCTTGTACTTTCCAATTTCACCTTGGTCCTCTCGTACGGGTGTGACCCTTTCGTTCTTCCTTTATGTATACGAAGAGACCAGACTCGACTTGGGGGAATCACGTATCCGAAGAGACCAGACTCGACTTGGGGGAATCACGTCCTTACCGGTAAGGACCTGAATCGTTGACTGGTTTAGTCCTACGACCTATGGTTCCGTCTCTGTCCGTTAGTCTTGGTTCTGTTTGACTATCTCCACTGTCACCTTTCACTCTTTATCGGAACAGAAAATTTCCGTGACTGACTACTAGGAGTTCCGTGACCCTTGTGGTCTGAGAACCACTGATCAGAAGAACTTCCGTATAAAGTTGTAATACGTAGTCGTTGGAGTAGACATTTTATCCTCATTCTTATTCTGGATTGAGTAGATCACCATCATTCATAATTACTAAAATTTCCATTCGGTTAAGCGAAGGACGGATCAGGTGTCAACCGTGAGTCCCATTTAATAATTATAATAATTGGGACAAGACCCCAAAGGGAATCCTGGACTTGTTAATTGCCGGTGTAAAACGGTAAAACCCCCCAAAAGACCGTGAAGACAATTTTAAAATCTATCGACAGTTAAAGTAACCCCCTATATAAAGATGGTTTGTCACGATCTTTAGAATACTGTAGTACAGCAAACTTACACCCAACGTGAGGACGTTGAATGGCAAAGATTTGGGGTACGGATCCCCACGAACCACCGACTACAAACAACTCGAGAAAAGGACACAATCCCTCAGGCCATAAGTCACTGAATATACTTAATAGTGTTAAAAAGGAGTATTTCTGATGAACTAAAAAGAAAAAACCGGACACCCTAGAATCAAGGGTTAGTCGCTGACTGGGTGTCACACCTCAGAATTTGTGACACATTCAGTTTCAACAAATCAGTACAGAACTGAGAAACTCTGGGGTAACTGATATGTCAGGTACCTTAAGACGTCCGGTCTTATGACCTCACCCATCGGTAAGGGAAGAGGTCCCCTAGAACGGTTAGATCCCTAACGTAGGTCCAGAGGGTATGACGTCCCCCTAAGAAATGGTCGACTCGGTGACCTCTTCGGGTTCTTATGACCTCACCCATCGGATAGGGAAGAGGTCGTCTAGAAGGGTTGGGTCCTTAACTTGGCCCTAGAGGACGTAACGTGTGCCTAAGAAATGGTCGACTCGATGGTCTCTTCGGGGAAGTCCTTTAAGGGTTCTTTGATGAACTTAATTTATGATGATAATGGAAGTGAAATGTCTGTTCTTTTGACTCTGAATCTCTTAAAAATTTTGACACAGGTTGAACGGTTGACGGAACAAAAACGTAATCATCATAAAGGTGCTTCTAGAAAGATAGAGGATAGAAACGTAGAGTAAAAAGTAGATGAAGAAAAGAGAGATGGATAGTCAGTGGTAACAGTAGTTGGTGTATATTCGAATTATCTATATCGAAGTCAGTGAAACTCTTCTACATTGGACTATGAAAATCAGGTTTCAGTTTTTCGTCTCCCCTCCCTCCCCCTTCCTAATTACAGTTTCACCTCAATCTTAGGGTAGGAAATTAGCTAGTCGACACCGGTTCTCTGCATTCCTTTATACCGTCGAGAAAACAATTATCGTCCTACCTTACCTTCCTTCTTGTCAAGGTTCTTTTTCCCCCAAAAGAAAACTCTTATTCCCCACAACTTATCTGTTTTGTATCCACAGGTGACGTAGATAGACCCGATCCGTAAACGATGTCGGAGTGACGTAAAAATTATAAAAATTGAGGGTAAAATTTAGTAACAGTCACGTTATAAATCTTTTATATATAAATATAAAACGAAACCCCTGAACGAAAAAAGAGTATCTAAATTTAAGTTATAAAACCAAACAAAGAAATTCTTACATTTTTTTGGGTTTGTGTAGGGTGAGGTATTTTGACTGTTTTGTTTCGTTGCTCCGTTACTCTTAACCTGGACTCTGTCCGGACAGACCGGGAACAACATTCTTGAGAAGGTCATCTCAACCTATTCCAATCGTCTCAAGTCAAGAGAACTCTCTCCACTCGAGACGTCCACAAGTTTGATCACTAATGTCTCGGTCGGTTCCCGAACTAGGAAACTCCCTTTAGAAAATCAAGAGGATTAATCGACGGGTCGGAAGAGGGAGAAGGAAGGTAATCACTTGAAAAGAAACCAGAATTAACGCATACCTTTTACTAACGTTGATTTTACTATATTATGTTATTTGTAAATAATTTAATTAGACCACTTCAGGTCACCATCTTCATCACAAGTCATCGAGACCTGTTAAAATAAAGAAGATACATATTACATTACAAACCGTACATTAGTCAGATAAAGACGTATATCTACACTCAACCCTAATCCTTCTTTAGACGGACTAGTTTTAAGGTACAATTTTAACCTGTGGACTGTGGACGGGGAGTCAACCCTTTTTGAATAATTTATCTTCGTTCCTACGAAAGAAGGGGTAGGTTTTGAATTTTGTTTTTTTTAAGTTTATGCTTCTTGACCACTAGAAAAAATTTTCATTTTTTTTTTTTTACACATTTACGTAAAATTTTCCTTGTTAGAGAGATTAACTTTATTATCGATTAAGTTAAAAATCTCCTCACATATATAATATTAATGAGTTACCGAAATTTTATTGAACCGTAACAAAGAAGTCATCTCCGTAATTCGAATTAACGTCTACTCAGTAAAGGAGTCGGGGTTCGTTAATTAGTCACAAAGAATGTGAACGGATTTTATCCTTGGTGAACCCCGAAAACGATTTGTATGTCTAAGGACCCGGGTGGGCTCTGGTTAACTTAATCTGAAAGATCCCTCCCGTACACCTTTAGACATACAAGTGATTTGTAGGGTCCATCTCGAATAATAGTCTCTTGAAACTCTTTCAACCTAAGGACACTGTCACCATAATTAAAAAAATTAATGACAATATGTCTCACTGGTCTTATCTCGAAATGGTAACCTTCTTGACCCTGTAATCTTTCGTGAGTGTCTAATATGCGGTCGTGTACAAGACGAAACATTTATGTAGAAGGACAATAAACTTTGTTTCTGGTACCTAAATGTGTAAAAGAGAAATGAGTAAGTCCATGACGTCTTTACAAATAACGAAGTTGTTATTCGGGTTCTAATTTAAGTAATGGTGGCACTTTTTTCTAGTGTTCCTCCTTCTATGGAGGATAACTTGTAAAATCGCATATAGTCTACGCTAGGACTATCAACCAAATATCTTCAATAAAGGGAATTAGAATTGTTAATTGACCACCCTATTCATAAGTAAAGGTAAAACACTTACGTCTTTGGTTCCGAACTTCTCCAATTCCTTAAAAGGGTACCAGTGAGTGATTCGTTCTCCCTCTCCCTAGTCTAGACGGTTCGTGTACCAAAATGGTGTATAATCGGAAATCTCAAATTTAAGGTTCAGTTTCTTAAGTTTAAGTGATCCGTCTTATTAGTACCTAAACACTTGAGAAGAAGAGGCTGCCAATTTTTTTCCCCGTGAAAAAAAGCACAAACCCGACTCTGTTTCTTCCTCCTTTCCTGTTTAAAGTTTTTCAGACTAACGGAGAAGATCTTATTCTTCGGAGAAACGAGGAACATCAGTCTTTATAGATATCAAGAGAGGATTTTTAATTGAGAGACTTCTTGTTTACTCTTTTGATTATTTTAACATTTAGATCTATACGTAATACATTGACCCCTTGACCTAAAATAAGGGTGAATAAGAGAAAGAATAAAGGGGTTCGACGAATAAGACCAACTTCACCGACGTCGGTCTTTCTCTTTAAGGGGGAAACCCGAGAGAACAAATTTTTTATGAAAAAAATTTTTTTCCCAAACAAAAGAATCTGAACCTTCGACAACTCTCCACGGTCTGTCTACCGGAACTTCCGACCCTTCCGACACAAATCGACGTCACCTCCCGTCCACACCTACCCCGTAGGACCCGACGGGTGCGTCGGGTCGACTCCTTGAGAGCGGGAGAACCTACTGTCAATTGTAATTCCTCCCTTCAATACTCCTGAGGAACTTTATTTTCGTCTGTGACATTCAGTCGTCGTGTAAGGAAACAACAACGAGATACCGGCTATAGTGTTCGATTGTGGGAGGGTAGGACAGTAAAACTTTCGCTCAACAATTCCTCCTAAAACCTCCTCCACCATACCATCTCCTTATATCCTACTTCTCTCTCTTCTCCACTGTCTACCTCTCTTACCACTTTTTATTAGACTTGAACTGAAAAGTATCTTCCGATAGACGTAAAACACCATAAAAAAAAAGAAAAAAACGTGTTCCCAACGTAGGTCTCACGACGTTCACTAAAGATCTTCTATTGATCAGGAGGAGGTTAAGTCGAGGGAAATTTACTGGTTAACCACTTTGTTCCGTCACAAAGTAGTTATGGGACGACGACGACGATTCAGTGAAGTCAGCACAGGCTGAGACACGCTGGGGTATCTGTCGTCGGGTGGTCCGAGGGGGCAGGGACCCTAAGAGGTCCGTTCTTGTAACCTCACCCAACGGTAAAGGAAGAGGTTACGTACTTTCACTTTTCCCTTTCACTTCAGCGAGTCAGCACAGGTTGAGAATCGCTGGGGTACCTGATGTCGGATGGTCCGAGGAGACAGGTATCCTAAAAGGTCCGTTCTCACGACCTCACCCCACGGTAACGGAAGAGACGTGATTATGGGATCCCCATGGTTATGAACTCTCAAGTAAGTCTTTCGGAGTGATAAGTGGATAAAAAGGATTAAATGATAACTGAATATTAAAAAAGTTCAACAAAACTAAAGATGTCTCTGTATGGACACATAATCCAACCATTTTTCATTATCGTCAAAAACGTAACGACTTTAAACGGAAACTATAACCTTATCTAAGCTTTATTTATACTAATACAATATATGGTAAAATTACGTATAAATAGTGAAATATAAAAAACGATTACTAATAATGAACGACAAACCAAATACAAATAAAAGTCAAGTCAAGTCAACGAGTCAGCACAGGCTGAGAAACACTGGGGTACTTAGTGTCGTGCGGTCCGGGGGGACAGGTAGTGGTTGAGGGTCTCAAGTAAGTCTGAGTACAGGTAGCTCAGTCACTACGGTAGGTCGGTAGAGTAGGAGACAGCAGGGGAAGAGGAGGACGGGAGTTAGAGAGGGTCGTAGTCTCAGAAAGGGTTACTCAGTTGAGAAGCGTACTCCACCGGTTTCATGATCTCAAAGTCGAAATCGTAGTCAGGAAGGTTTCTTTAGGGTCCCGACTAGAGGAAGTCTTACCTGACCAACCTAGAGGGACGTCAGGTTCCCTGAGAGTTCTCAGAAGAGGTTATGGCGTCAAGTTTTCGTAGTTAAGAAACCACGAGTCGGAAGAAGTGTCAGGTTGAGAGTGTAGGTATGTACTGGTGTCCTTTTTGGTATCGGAACTGATCTGCCTGGAATCAGCCGTTTCATTACAGAGACGAAAACTTATACGATAGATCCAACCAGTATTGAAAAGAAGGTTCTTCATTTGTAGAAAATTAAATTACCGACGTCAACGGTTGACTTCACTAAAACCTCGGGGGTTTTTATTTCAGACTGTGACAAAGGTGACAAAGGGGTAGATAAAGGGTACTTCACTACCCTGGTCTACGGTACTAGAAACAAAAGACTTACAACTCGAAATTCGGTTGAAAAAGTGAGAGGAGAAAGTGAAAGTAGTTCTCCGAAAAATCAAGGAGAAGTGAAAGACGGTATTCCCACCACAATAGACGTATAGACTCCAATAGCTATAAAGAGGGTCGTTAGAACTAAGGTCGAACACAAAGAAGGACAGGTCGCAAAGAGTACTGCATGAGACGTATCTTCAATTTATTCGTCCCACTGTTATATGTCGGAACTGCGTGAGGAAAAGGATAACCCTTGGTCAGACAACAAGGTACAGGTCAAGATTAACAACGAAGGACTGGACGTATGTCTAAAGAGTTCTCCGTCCAGTCCACCAGACCATAAGGGTAGAGAAAGTCTTAAAAGGTGTCAACGAACACTAGGTGTGTCAGTTTCCGAAACCGTATCAGTTATTTCGTCTTTATCTACAAAAAGACCTTGAGAGAACGAAAAAGCTACTAGGTCGTCTACAACCGTTAAACTAGAGACCAAGGAGACGGAAAAAATTTTGATCGAACTTACAGTTCAAGTGCCAAGTGCATAACGACTTCGGACCGAACCTCTTAAAACACGTCATGAAATGATCGCACACTCTACTCACGTCAACACAGCATCAAACTCGTAAGAAACCGTAACGGAAAGAAACCCTAACCTTACTTTTGACTGGAAAAGGTCAGGACGCCGGTGACGACTCAAAAGGTCTAAACGACCGTATAACTCACATCGTGAAAGTGTCGTAGTAGAAAGTCCTAAACTTTATCGAGTTGACCTTAAGGTAGTGGAGGTGATCGAAACAAGCATCACTATGAAAGATTCCGGGTGAACTGAAGTGTAAGGTCCTACAGACCGAGATCTACTCACTAGTGTGGTAACACTAATAGACCCAGTACTTCTAGAAAAAACATATCATGAAGACACATAAGAACAGTGGAGAAGAATTATAGAAGACGAGGACAATCCAGGTCTGGTAAAGACAGGAAATAGTTCGGATAGAAACGTACTTTACAAGGGAACCATAGAGATTAAAAGAACTTCTCTAGAGATCAGAAAGGGTAAAACAAGAAAAGGAGATAAAGAAACGTAACTAGTGACTTCTTCTGAAAGAATAAAGAAGAACGATAAGAGACCTTGAGACGTAAGTCTACGAATATAGAAAGGAAAAGAGGAAACGAAAAGTGAAGAGAAGAAAAGTGTCGATAAACATTCCGGAGGGGTCTGTCGGTAAAACGAAAAAACGTAAAGAAAAGGTACCCCTACCAGAACTAGGGACAGAGGACATGTTACAGTACTTGGAGTAAGGTATCAAGTAGTCCGTGAGA